>ML776826.1:1202248-1244152 GCA_009831015.1 Picea engelmannii
TCCATGTGCTTAACAAAGCCCACCTCAGACCACAAAGTGACAAGAAACCTTATGCATTATGGTTTGGAATACCTTCCTCAATCAAACACTTCAGAGTCTTTGGGAGTAAATGCTACATAAAGAATAATGATGAGAACCTCGGCAAATATGATGACAAGGCTGATGAAGGTATCTTCTTAGGGTATGCTACAAATAGTAAAGGATATAGATGCTATAATAAGAGGCTGCATAAAATGGTTGATTGTATTGATGTAAAATTTGATGAAGGAATCCCAGCAAGAGAGGTATACAGTAATGATTCTTCTACAGAAGACACAGCTAAAGCTAAAGATGAACAGGTCCAAGAATCAGAAAACAAAGACTCTGAATCAAATGAAGACTTAGACACTTAGATAGGCTCAAATTAGCAGTCAACTACAAATTCCTCCTCCAGAATCATTCAAAAGAATCATCCTGCAAGTCAGATAATTGGAGAAAAAGACAAAGGTGTACAAACCAAGAGAAAGATAATCAAAACCACTGAACAATCTCATATAGCTTTCATATCTATGCTGGAACCCAAGAATTTCAATGAAGCCAACAAAGATGGTCACTGGGTTAAAGCAATGAATGATGAACTTGATCAGATTGAGAAAAACAATACATGGGAGATGGTTCAAAGACCTAAAGGTAAAAACATCATTGGCTCCAAATGGATCTTTAAGAATAAGTTGAATGAGAAAGGACAAGTTATCAGGAACAAAGAAAGGTTAGTCTGTAAAGGCTATGCTCAGATAGAAGGACTGGATTTTGGTGAAACATTTGCGCCCGTAGCAAGATTAGAAGCTATCAGAATGTTTCTTGCATATGCTTGTCATAAAAGGTTTAAAGTCTACCAAATGGATGTCAAGTCGGCCTTTCTAAATGGAGATTTAAGTGAAGAAGTCTATATGGAACAACCAGAGGGTTTCAAACTGTCTGATAACCCTGACTTAGTATGCAAGCTAAAGAAAGATTTATATGGTTTAAAACAAGCCCCTCGAGCCTGGTATCACAGACTGGATACGTATCTCAAAGACAAAGGGTTCAAGAGAGGAACAACTGATAGCAATCTGTATATTAAAACAAAGGATAATAATTTGCTCATCGTACTGGTCTATGTAGATGATATCATCTTTGGATGTAATAAGGATTCATTGGTACAATGGTTTTCTTCTGCCATGGAGTCTGAATTTGAAATGTCTATGATAGTAGAACTGACATTTTTTCTTGGTCTACAAATTACTCAGAGGCCCGAAGGGATGTTCATTTCTCAAGAAAAATATCTAAGAGAAATGTTGAAAAGGTTCCAAATGGAAGATTCTAAACCTATGGGTACACCTATGGTAACTAGATGTAAATTAAGCAAGGATGATGATTCACCTGATGTTGATCAAATCTCATATCGATCAATGATAGGAAGCTTTTTGTACATCACAGCATCTCGCCCAGACATAATGCATGATGTAGGAATGGTGGGAAGATATTAGGCTGCACCTAAACAGAATCATTTACAAGTTGTCAAAAGGATATTCAGGTATTTGAAAGAAACAATGACTTATGGTCTGTGGTATTCCAGAAATCAAAATCTTCAGCTGACTACTTATTCAGATGCAGATTAGGCAAACTGTGTTGATGAGAGAAAAAGCACCAGTGGAGGAGCATTCTTCCTGGGTGACTCCCTAGTAGCTTGGCTTATTAAAAAGCAAGGTTCCATTTATTTATCAACCACAGAGGCAGAATACATTGTTGTTGCTACCTGTTGCACTTAGGTATTATGGATGATTTAGACACTTGCAGACTTGGAGGTAAAATACACTGCACCAATCCCAATTCATTGTGATAACACTAGTGCCATCAGTGTGTCTAAAAATATTGTCTTCCACTCCAAGACCAAGCATATTCCCATAAAATATCATTTTCTGAGAGAGCGGGTCACCAATCAGATTGTTCAGGTCCATTACATTCCCACTACAGAATAAATTGTAGACATCTTTACTAAACCCCTAGCCAAGACACCATTTGAATATCTCAGACAGAAGCTAGGTCTCATCCTGTATCACATCTAAGAGAGTCCATCCTGTTAGGGGGAGTCCTGTATTGGTCACATATCTGATACCTCCTAAAATTAATGCAACAGCTCAGGGGGAGCGTGTTTTCTTTGACATTGATGTCAAAGGGGGAGAAAAGAATAGGGGTGCCTTTGTTTCCATCAATTCCAAAGGGGGAGATTGTTGGAAGGTTTACAGTTGGGAGAAAGCTTGTCATTTATGGCAATATCAGCGATGGAAATAACAGCGAAATTGCGAAGCAGCGAAATTGTGAGAAGATCTGGGCCGTAGGATCTGGGGTATTTACAAAGGCTCAATAGTCGTTAGATATGGTGAAGCTGCAAGGCATATAAGCCCAAGAGTCATCCAACTCTCCAAATTTGTGAAGGAATCCTGACCATCCATTAGGGACATTCATGGACCATTGATCAAGAGGACGTGTGGCGAAAGATCAGAGCACCACAAAGCTCCATATTAGAGTCTCGCCTATCGCAACTTGGAGTGACGAGAATCTCCATCTAAGGATCAGCGAGATGCGAGATCGTGAAAATATCAGGACTGTCAGATCACTAAGAACGAGGATCGTTGATCTGAGCTCCATCTCAGAGTCTTGCCTATCGTGACTTGGAGTGACGAGAATCTCCATCTAAGGATCAGCGAGATGCGAGATCACAAAAAGATAAGGACCGTCAAATCACCAAGAACAAGGACCGTTGATCTGAGCTCCATCTCCGAGCTTCGCCTATCGTGACTTGGAGTGACGAGAACCTCCATCTTAGGAACAGCGATATGCAAAATCGTGAGTTAACCGCAACCATCAAATCAAGGTGTGATCTGGACCGTTGATCTGACTCCATTACGGAGCCTCGCCTATCACGAATTGGAGTGACAAGAACCCACATCTAAGGAACCACGAGATGCGAGATCGCAAAAATATCAGGACCGTCAGATCACCTAGAACGTGGACCGTCGATCTGAGCTCCATCTCGGAGTTTCGCCTATCGCGACTTGGAGTGGGGAGAGCCTCCATCTAAGGAACAGTGAGATGTGAGATCGCGAAAATATCTAGACCGTTGATTCATCGAGATCGTGGACCGTCGATCAGGGTCGATGAAGATCATGAGTTCGCAGCGCCTTTTAGCATAGACAGTGGTCACCGCCTGTGGTCAAGTGGAGGAAGGACCTAGTGCAGATAGGCTCCGCCTCAGAATTTTGGGGATCGTGTCTGGTACAAATGCCAAAATACCGAAAAGGTGAAATATTGTTGTAATCCAACAGTGCAGATGAAACTGAAGGAGATCGGAGGGCTATTGTTGCACATCACAGTGTAACTGCCAGAAACCACTGATGGTTTATGCCAAAGGACTCGAAGACACTTCGGGGTGATTGACATAGAAGATGAAGAGTCTCTGGGAATCTTCAAGAGGGATGAAGATGCTCATGGAGGTGATTGACAGTTGGATGAGCATTGAAGCCTGTAACTGGGATAGAGAAGGTGAGCTCGTCTGTCACAAAGAAGACGAAGAGTCTCAACTGCCAGAGAGGATGAGGAATCTCAACATAACATACAGTGATGTTGAACGAGTGGAAAAACAGCCAGAGAAGCTGAAGATTCACGATGATGATCAGACGGATCACTTGAGTTGTGGAGGATATCGGCGCGGTATGAGTATGCATAGGTATTGCACACATTGCATGCACAAGGTGCACAAAAGCTATAAATACACAGTACAGAGAAGAGATGTGGTTGTTGTTGTTACTGTTCTGGTTGCTGTGGTTGTTGTTGTTGAAGGTGATTCATGCGTGAAGAAGGAGGAGAGTGCAGTAGCTGAATTGAATAGAAGAGGATGTGTGCAGGAAGGTAGTGAGGTGAATAGAGCAACGAAATGCAGCAGAACAGTGATGAGTCTGGAAAGCCATTGTTGAACATTATATCACTGTAATAAGTTTCAGTAGAAAAGATTGATAAAAACAGGGTGGTTGGGAGGTTCTAGGGAGGACTGGTGTCCTCAGAGGTTCATGTGGGGGCTTGAACACAGGGAGTTGGTGCTTCCTTCTAGTTGGTGCTAGAGAAACTAGGGAGTTGGTGCTTCCTTCTAGTTGGAGCTAGAGAAACCAAGGAGTCGGTGCTTCCTTCTAGTGGATGCTAGAGAAAAACAGAGAGTTGGTGCTCTCAACATGTTGCATCTTGAAAAATAGAGGTTGTAGCCTCACAATGAGTTGGTGCTCATATGTATGATAATGTAAAGAATGTAAATAATGCTTATCATATAAATAAGAAGAGGATTTTACCCTGTATGGGTTTCCTTAGGAAATATCTATCTCTGTGTTTCTCATATATGTGACTGATGTTGAATGTGTCATTTTTTATTTCCCTGCATTATTGTGATCATCATTGAGTGCCTTGTAAATATTTTAAAAGAATCATAATTGTTTAAGCGCGGTAACAACTGCTTCACCCCCCCTCTCAGTTGTCCAACACCCTAACCCCTAAGCCATTGACCCTTAAAGCCTAGTTAATCCCTAATCCTTAAACCCTTAAGCCCTCAACCTTAGTTAATCACTAATCCCTTACCACAAAATCCCTAAATCCCCTAACCCATAAACCATTGACCCTTAAAGCCTAGTTAATCCCTAATCCCTAAACCCTCAAGCCCTCAACCTTAGTTAATCACTAATCCCTTATCCCATAACCCCCAAGCCATCGACCCTTAAACACTTAAACACTAATCCCTAATCCCCTTAATCCATAAACTTCTATGCCCTAAGAACTTAAACATTAATCCCCTAGCCCATAATCCTTAAGCCATTAACCATTAAAATACCTAACCCATAAGAATCAAATCCGTTATCTCTTGACTCTTAATCCCTTAAACCCTAATCCCTAACTCTCTTAACCCTTAATCCTTGTACCCCAAATCCCTAAATCCCATAATCCTCAAATCACCTATCCACTTAACCCTCAACACCTCAACTAATTAACTATTTAGGCACATCTAGTGCTAAACCCCATTCACTACTCATTGTGTGACATTGATGGATGACATTGGTGATGTGTTTGGAATACGTTAATGCATGACATTTTAAGAGAGTTTCGACAAGCATTCCATAGACGTGAATGACAAATGATGATAATGAGATTGCATGATGAACGTTGATGCAAACATGGACGATCTCAAAGATTATGTGGGGACAACAGGTATTCTTGAGTCTTCAAACCCTCACATATCGTTAAGGCATATTGTTTCTATTGTAACCGTGTCAAATTTTAATGCATGCATAACAATTTGAAGAAATTTAAACATTGGCCTCATTCAATGCTTATCATGCGACATCAGTGGATGACATTGGTGATTGGCCTGTTGGAAGATGGTCCATGAAATTTCAAGAGAGTTCTGACAAAGCCCTAACTCCCCTAACCCTTGATCCATTGACCCTTAAATCATAGTTAATCCCTAATCCATAATTAACCCTTAAGCCATCAACCTTAGTTAATCAATAATACCTTAACACAAAATCCCTAAATCCCCTAACCCCTAATCCATCAACCCTTAAACACTTCTCACTAATCCCTAATACCTTAATCCATAAACCTTTATGCACTAAGCACTTAAACATTAATCCCCTAGCTCATAATCCCTAATCCATTAACCATTAAACTACCTAACATGTAAGCACCAAATCCCTTAGCTCTTGACCCTTAATACCTTAAAACCTAACCCCTAATCCATTAACCCTTAATCCTTGTACCCCAAATCCATAAATCCTCAAAGCCCCTATCCACTTAACCCCCAACACCTCAACTAATTAACTATTTAGGATAATTTGGATACATTCAACGCTACTTTTGTTGCAATTTGTGGCGCTAATTGGGATGCTAAATTAGGCGCTAAATGGTGCGCAATTGCTGGCGCTGAATGGGGCATTATTTCGAGCACTAACAGGGGTGCAATTTCTGGCACTAAATGGGAAGAAATTTTTGTTGAAATAATGTAACTACAAAGAGTATTCTTATTATTATTATTGATATATTATTCATAGGATCAATCCCCATTGTGGATTGATCATGTCGGTTATTATAATAGGACCAAATCCCCTTATGCGGATTGGTCAAAAGACAATTGTAATAAGCAGAATAAGAAGTCGGCCCCAACAGTTATTAAAAATACCTAGAAATGTAATAAAGGTGGGTTTACCCACCCAGTTTGAGAAGTCAGCCCTGCCAGTGAAGAGACACTTCACACATGCCAGACTTGTATAAATAAAGGAGGCTAGCGCCTCACTTAGATACAACTCACTTGCTAAGTTTGAAGGACAAGTTCTGATCTGTTACCAGCAAAGGAGAGAGAGAGTGGTGCATATCTAGGAGAGGACTTTCTGTATTAGCATAAGAGATCTTTTGGCATTGTATTGGCTATCTATATTAAGGAAGTTTTGTTGGGTTTTCTTCCCCTAGAGGGTTTCCCAGGATAAATACTATGTCTCTTGTGATTGTGTATTTCGTAGTGATCTTGGATTATGCTATTGTTATCTAATGAAATGCAAACATCTATAATAATGGCTTAAACATTAACATGGTATCAAAGCCAAGCTAAAGGAAGCATCTTTCGCAAGAGAAAATTGTCACTGTTGTTATACCTGCAAATTAGGGTTTTTCCAAAATGAAGCTTTGAAGCCCTAAAACTATATAGAAAGTTGTGCCCTCCCCTAAGGATCAATTTGGCATCATCAATGCACCTTTTCAATGGCTAGATCTCCCAGAAAGTGAAACCTTAGTTTTCACAAAGTACCAGAAAACCAGAGTACCAGAAGTACCACAGTACCAGAAGTACTAGAAAACCAGAAGCACCAGTCCAGAAATCCGCAGATCAAGTTTGAGGGGGTTAAAGTTGGATTTTCAAAAATCTGACTGCACCAACTAACTCGTCTCAACTCAGTGCATCTATCCCCTGGATCAAAATTTCAAAATTTGAAGTTTGAAAAATTAGGGTTTCCTCATAAAACCCTAAGTTGCAGTTGCAGTTGCAGTCTTAGAACCAGTTGCAGTTGCAGTACCAGTTGTAGTTACAGCCGTACTACCAATGGCAGTCACCCTTGAAGTTTTAAAGAGTTGGTAATGATTACCGTTGCTGCCAAATGGTGCCACCACCTGCAAATTCTATCAGAGGTATGTACTCACATATGTTTAAATGGTTAAACTTTAAAGAGTATTTGCAGGAGAAGGGATCTCTTGCCATAGATCCAGAAGGGTCTCAAGATCCAACACATTCATAGGAATGATGCAACCCAGGTGTGATTATTCTAATATGCATCTATTTGTCATGACATTATCTTGATTAGTATTGCATGTTGAAGCTATGATCAAATTATTAGAAGGATTAAAAGTTGATCATAGAGCTTATCCTCTAACCTGACCTTTTGTCAAGATAGTGTATTTTCTTAGTACAACAGACAGGTTTAAGAAATCACTCATCACTTGAGTGAAGGAGACCTGGAAGAAAAAAAAGCACTCATTCTTGATGACAAGGCTCCAGGTTTGATTAATCAAGATTAATAAAATTCAAAGGTACACATGACAAGTTGATGACTATAGTTGAAATAGCAGTCGTCGTAAAGTATTTTACTTGATAGCATGTGAGCATATAGAGGTAAATTCTTTGCCTGATACAACTAACACCTCCTCTAGGAGAAACCTCGTGTGTTAGTTCCAAGTTGCCATGGAAGAATGCTAGGTCACAACACCATGAGAGTGTTGACCTCATTTCGTATTGTATTCCTTACCTTTAATCTTTGCTTCAGATAAATTATAAGTGATAGCTCTAAAGAAGCTGTTGTGATGATTGTTCATGCTATTGCTTTATATTATAAGAAGGATATTATTCTTGCTTGGTGTTTTGTTGACCTTGCTCCAGGTCACATGTAATAACCCTGAGGAAAGCTATAGTGAAGGTTGCAGAAGGCAACGTGCTAAAGGAAAGACAATAAATGAAGCAATCATCATTAGAAAAGAAGAAGGTGGCTTGCATAAGCTAAAGGGTCACTCAGAAGCTGCCATGACCCACTCCATTGAAGAATCCATGTGAACTTTGGCATAGAAGACTAGCTCACATCAACTACAAGGCGCTACCATACATATGCAAAGCGGTCATAGATTTACCAGAACTCAAAGGTGACCATGAAGGCGTATGTAATGGATGTGCACAAGGGAAGACCATCAAGAACCTGTTTCCGAAGAAAGACAGCAAGGCAGAAGGAGCCCTAGAGCTCATTCATTCAAATGTGTGTGGCTCAATGCCATCGTCCTCCATTAGTGGGTATGTATACTATGTATCATTCATTAATGATTACTCTCGTAAGACCTGGATATATTTGAAGTGTTCAACAAGTTCAAGGAATTCAAAGCCTTAATAGAGAACCTTTTTGAAAGAAAGATTAAGATACTCATGTCAGATAATGGAGGAGAATATAGCTCAAAAGAGTTTGTGAACTTCTGCAAATATGTTGGGATCGAGAGGGAAATCACTACTCCCTATAATCCCCAACAAAACGGTGTAGCTAAACGAAAGAACAAGAAGCATACTGGAAGCTGTGAAGACTATGATCCATGATCAAGATCTTCCTATGTGCTTATGGGCAGAAGCAGTAATGGCAGTTGTTTATGTGCAAAACCGATTGTCCCATAGTGCACTTGGGCTCAAGACACCGGATGAGATGTTCACCGAAAAGAAGCCAGAGGTAAGCCATCTCAAAATATTTGGTTGTCCAGTGTTTATTCATATACCTAAAGAAAAGAGAAACAAGTTGCACCCTTCAGGAAAAAAGGGAATATTTGTGGGATACTGTAAGGTCTCCAAGGCCTTCAGAATCTATATACTAGGTCAACATAACATTGAGATTAGTAGGGATGTGACCTTTGATGAAGATGCAGCACTCAAGAAATCTAAACTATGCCAGCTTGAAGAGGTATATGAAGAGGAACCTGTAATCCCCAATACTGCAATGAGGGAGGTTCCCAGAGCTGTAGAACCAGTGAGGGAAGTCGTAACTTCCCCTGATGAGGAAATTCTAGAAGACCATGATATAGTAGAAGTGCAAGAAACTCCACAAATGACGATCCTCCATAAAATAAAGATAGCTTGGGCTAGAGAGCTTATTCAAGATGGAGAGAAGTACGGTGTTCCCCAAGGAACCACGAGACAGGTGAAAAGACCAAAGCCATTCTCCAGTTATACGGCTTTGATGTGTGATCTCCTAGAAGAGGAGCCTACCTGTATTGAAGAAGCCATTTAGAGGAAAGAATGGGCAGATGCCATGACAGAGGAATACCAATCCATAATGAAGAACGAAGTATGGGAAATAGTTCTCAGACCAAAGAATAAAGATGTGGTATCCTCCAGATGGCTCTTCAAAACATGTTGCTGATGGAAGTATTGAGAAGTATAAAGCAAGATTTGTCACTCGTGGCATTTCCCAGAAGGAAAGAATTGACTATGAAGAGACATTCACTCATATGGCCAGATACACTTCGATCAGGACCATCATAGCTCTTGCAGCTAAGATGAAGTGGAAGCTGCACTAGATGGACGTAAAGACATCTTTCCTAAACGGTGTCATCGAAGAGGAAGTGTATATAGAGAAACCTCAAGGATTTGATGTTAAAGACATGAAGTCTCATGTCTGCAGATTGAACAAATCCTTATACGGATTGAAGCAAGCTCCTAGAGCTTGGTATGGCTGTATAGACAGTTTCTTGACGAGCTTAGGCTTTACCAAGAGTAAAGCAGACTCAAATCTCTAGTTCAAAATTATGAATAATGAGCCAATAATCTTACTGCTATATGTGGATGACTTATTCTTAACTGGAGAAGAAAATCTCATCGTTGAATGTAAAAGGAGACTTGCCTCGGAATTTGAAATGGAAGACCTTGGCCTAATGCATTATTTCTTAGGTCTTGAGGTATGGCAGAGTCCTGAGAGGATCTTCCTTAACCAAGGGAAGTACACAGTCGAAATCTTAAAGAGATTCGACATACTGGAATGCAAACCCATGAATACACCCATGGAAGCAAAGCTGAAGCTGTTGGTCGATACTTCGTCATATTTGATTGATGCCACACTATACAGACAGATTATTGGATCGTTGATGTACCTGATGAACACCAGACCAGACATTTGTTTTTCCATGAACACCTTGAGTCAGTTTTTGGTAGAACCCAGACGTGTTCACCTAGTGTCTGCAAAACATGTGATGAGGTAACTTAAAGGTACAATAGATTATGGTCTCAGCTATGATGGAGATCATGATTTCATATTGAGTGGATATACTGATGCAGATTGGGCAGGAAGTGTTTCTGACATGAAAAGCACTTTAGGATGTTTTTTCAATTTGGGGTCAACCATGATCTCATGGCATAGTAGGAAGCAATCTAGCATTTCTCTTAGCACAGCGGAAGCAGAATACATTTCCGCATGTTATGCTAGTTGCGAAGCTATATGGCTTCGAAAGTTGTTGACTGGCCTATTTGACTTAGAGATGAGAGCAACCTTGATTCTATGTGACAACCAGAGTTGCATAAAGATGACATAGAATCATGTATTCCACGATAGGTCGAAGAACATAGAGATCCGCTATCATTACATTCGTGACATGGTACAGAGAGGATCCTTGAAGCTCCAGTACATTAGCACGGATGAACAGGTTGCTGACATATTGACCAAGCCTCTATCTCGTGTAAAGTTTGAGTACTTACGAGATAAGCTTGGCATAGTTCGAAAGGACCTTCCTCAAAAGGGAGAGTAGATGTGATGTTCCTTGCTTCTAACCTAGCTGTCAGACGTAAAGCAAGATGTGATGTTCCTTTCTTCTGACCTAGATGTCAGACGTAAAGCAAGATGTGGTGTTCCTTGCTTCTGACCTAGCAATCAGACGTAAAGAAAGATGTGATGTGTTCCTTGATTCTGACCTAGTTGTCAGACGTAAAGCAAGATGAGATGTGTTCCTTGCTTCTGACCCAGTTGTCAGACGTAAAGCAAGATGAGATGTTCCTTGCTTCTGACCCAGCTGATGAGATGTGCCTTGCTTTTGACCTAGTTGTCAGACGTAAAGCAAGATGATATGTTCATTGCTTCTGACCTAGTAGTCAGATGTAAAGCAAGATGAGATGTTCCTTACTTCTGACCTAGTTGTCAAACGTAAAGCAAGATGATGTGTGACTAGTACTATGCTTTCGGCTATATAGTTGCGACGTAAAGAAAGTCTAGTTCCCTGCTTCTGACCTGATGGTTATGACATAAAGCAGTATGTGTACCTTGCTTCCGACCTAATGGTTGTGACATAAAGAAAGATGATATGATGAGACTAGCACTGAACTTCCAGCTGGATAGCTGTGACATAAATCCAGTCTAGTATCCTGCTTCTGACCTGATGGTTGTGACATAAAGCAGGATGAGTATCTTGCTTCGAGCTTGAGTGTTGTGACGTAAATCAAGACGATGAGATGAGGCTAGTACTGTGCTTCCATCTTGATAGTTGTGACGTAAAGCCAGTCTAGTATCTTGCTTCCAACCTGAGTGCAGTGACGTAAAGAAAGACATTGAGATGAGACAAGTACTGAGCTTCCAGCTTGACAGCTATGACATAAATCCAGTCTTGTATTATGATGAGCCAGCCTTGTGCTGTGATGATGATGATGTATCAGTTTTTATACTAATACATATTGATGCATATGATGATGGCATTCCTTTGAGAATGATGATGTTGCCGATGAAGAAAACTGCTGATGATTTATAGATATGCCAGCCAAGATGATATTGATGATGTTGTCCTCCCACTTGATGTTGTTGATGATGATGTCCTCTCTCTCTTGCATGATGTTGCTGAAGAATACCCTTCTTGTTAAGGGGGAGTGTTGAAATAATGTAACTGCAAAGAGTATTCTTATTATTATTATTGATATATTATTCATAGGATCAATCCCCATTGTGGATTGATCATGTCAGTTATTGTAATAGGACCAAATCCCCTTTTGCGGATTGGTCAAAATACAATTGTAATAGGTAGAATAAGAAGTCGGCCCCAACAGTTATTAAAGAGACCCGGAAATATAATAAAGGTGGGTTTACCCACCCAGTTTGAGAAGTCGGCCTTGCCAGTGAAGAGACACTTCACACATGCCAGACTTGTATAAATAAAGGAGGCTAGCGCCTCACTTAGACACAACTCACTTGCTCAGTTTGAAGGACAAGTTATGATCTGTTACTGGCAAAGGAGAGAGAGAGTGGCGCATATCTAGGAGAGGACTTTCTGTATTAGCATAAGAGATCTTTTGGCATTGTATTGGCTATCTATATTAAGGAAGTTTTGTTGGGTTTTCTTCCCCTAGAGGGTTTCCCAAGATAAATGTTGTGTATCTTGTGATTGTGTATTTCTCAGTGATCTTGGATTATGCTATTGTTATCTAATGAAATGCAAGCATCTATAATAATGGCTTAAACAGTAACAATTTTCGACACTATTAGCACCTAAATTTTGTGTTCGGCGCAAAAAAAAGCCATGAATAGCTCCATCCTGATAAATAGTGCCAACTTGTTCAAAACATTGAAGAAAAATACACTAAAACCGTCTTTGGAAGAAAAAAGGGAGAAAATCACAGGGATTTGTTGTAGTACAAAGATCCACTTCATGGATTTATCCCAGTTGAGACAAACTATCACACCTAAGGCATTCATCACAGAGTTTCAAAGGGTAGTTGTGGTAGTGATAGACATTTCAGAGCCTAGACTGAGCATGCTTTTCATATAGAGTCTCATAGAACCCTTGAGAGGATGGGTGAATGCCTACATACCTCACACACTACAGGATGGCATCCTACACACTAGATATCTAACAAAATTAATGTCAAAAACCAAAAAACTTTCCAAACCCTTTGTGCCACAGAAGGACTAGGATATGAAACCATTTCAGAAAGAGTGGAAGGGTAAGGATAAGTTGGATGATGATACGAGGTGTGAGCTTATGAGGAAGAAGCTATGCTTCACCTGTAAAGACCCATGGGTCCCCGACCACAGGTGCATGGGCAGGGGAGAAATCCACTATATTGAGGTTGCAGTAGACAGTGATGAGGAGGAACATGACAGTGAGTCCACCAACTCAGAGGAGTAGCCATCACATGCAAAGGAGCAACCTCCACGCAGACCACCAACACCGGTAGGGGCCCAACCACCGGTAGAGCCTCAACATCGTGAGAACACTAAGAGACGAGCACCAACAAAGGGAGGATTCATAGAGACCATTTATGGAGTCCCTAGGTATGACACAGTTAAGATCAGAGGGACTATTCAGGGATAGCGGGACATTTCTTTGATAGATGGTCCCACAACTTCGTTGCATTGGTAGCTAGATGAGCACTACAGATGGAGGGGTTTGAGGGATTTGATGTTGCAGTAGCACATGGCCACATGGTGGAATGTATGGACAAAGTTCCAGACTTGGAGGTGAAGTTATATAACTACACCATAAGAGATACATTCTATGTAGTTGACCTATTTGACATAGATGTGGTGTTGGGAGTCCAATGGTTGATAACCTAGGGAAAGATTTATATCAACTACCAAACCCTTGAGATGGGGTTCAAAGAAACTAAGGGGAAGAAGGTTGTACTGAGGAGTATGTCGACAAGGGTACCCAGGACAGTGTCGACAAAGAGGATGGAGAGGATCTTCAAGAATGGGGAAGTAGCATATGCAGCAAAGTGGGAAATCACCACATGGAGGGATTCAGATAGCCAACAACAGTATCGGACAGAGATAAGGACTTTGTTGAATTAGCATCAGTGGGGTTTTGGTCTGATTCCGCCTGGGAGACCCCCATAAAAAGGGTTTCATCACACCATCGAGATGGAGGAGGGTGAAAAACTCGTGATTACAACACCCTATCATTATCCTAGGAGGTTCAAGGATGAAATGGAAAAGGAAATCAAGGAATTGCTAGTGATGGGACACATCAGACCCATCAGTAGTCCATTTTCTTCTTAAGTTGTCTTAGTGTTGAATAAGGATGGTACCATGAGGATGTGTATATATTACCATGCTTTGAACAAGAAGACCATCAAAAACAGGTATCATATCCCATGCATTGACGAGTTGATGGACGAATTGCATGGAGCAGTTTTCTTCTCTAAGATTGAATTACACTTTGGGTATCATTAGATCAACATTCAATAGAAATATATAGAAAAGACGACATTCAGATGTCATGCCATTTGGTCTAACCAATGCACCAGCTACATTTCAGTCTTGCATGAACCATATATTCTGAGATCACTTGAGGAGATTGGTATTGGTCTTCTTCGATGACATTTTGATATACAATAAGACATGGGAGGAACATCTAAAGCATTTGGATGAGACACTCAACATTATGGAGTCACAATCATTGTATGTCAAGGAGTCAAAGTGTGAGTTTGGCATGACAGAACTATTATACTTGGGCCACATTATCAACACACAGAGGGTACAGGTGCACCAAGAGAAGATCAGGGCCATTCTGGATTGGCCAACGCCCAAGAATGTGACCGAGTTGAGGAGTTTCTTTGGGTTATGTATCTATTACAGAAGGTTCCTGAAGGGTTTTTCACAGTTAGGGGCACCAATCACTGACCTCACCAAAGAGGGAGCCTTCATTTGGAAAAACGAGTCGTAAAAGGAATTTGAGCATATGAAGGAAGTCATGGGCACGTGCCCAGTACTAGCATTTCTCGATTTCACACTACCATTTGTTTTGGACTATGATGCATCAAGAGATGGGATCAAAGGAGTGTTGATGCAGAGGGGACACCCTATTGTATTTGAGAGTAGGAAGCTCATCCAACTTGAGAGGATGTATTCGATCTATGACAAGGACATGCTTGCAATCATGCATTCTTTGACCAACTTCAGGAAATACTTGGTGGGTAGCAAATTTGTGGTCAAGACAGACCATAATAGTTTGAAGTATTTCCTTGAGCAAAAGGATATCAACGAGCATCATTAGAAGTGGGTGACAAAGGTCTAGGACTTTGATTTTGACATAGATTATGTCAAGGGGAAGAAAAACATTGTGGCAGATGCACTATCTAGGAGAACAACAACTTGTTCCTTGATGGAGATTTCAATAGATTGGAAATACCACATGTTAGTGGAATATCCCAAGGATAATTTTTCTTGTGAGTTATTGGATGAGAAATTACAGGATGACAGGTATAGAGTAATAGACAATTTCATCTTCTATAAAGATCGAGTCTACCTAGTGCCTGAATCAGGTCTCAAAAAGAATATTTTGGTAGTAGTACATGACTCCATTAGCAGACCATCAAGGGTTCTTCAAAACTTACCGGAAGGTCGGGGAGAGATTCTCTTGGAAAGGTCTCAAGCAGGATGTGATGAGGCATATCAGTGAGTGTGTGATTTGTTAGTTGAACAAGTTAGAGCAGACACTTCCAGCAGGGTTACTTCAACCACTTCCCATTCCAGAGAAGAAATGGGAAAGTATATCCATGGACTTCATTACAAGCCTACCCAAGGCTCGGGGTAAGGATTGTATTTATTTAGTAATTGACAGATTGACCAAGTTTGTGCATTTCTTCAGGATTCCTACTGATTATAGCGCAATGTAGGTGGTTGAGCTATTCTTCATAGAGGTTTTTAGTCTTCACGGGTTGCCACAGAGTATAGTCAGTAATAGAGACAGTCATTTCATCAGCACATTTTGACAGGAGGTATTCATATTGGTGGAGACAGAGTTGACACCCAACACTAGTTACCACCGCCAGACAAATGGAAAAACGGAGATAGTCAACAAGTGGGTAGAGGGTTATTTGAGGAACTATGTGAGTGGACAACCGAGAGCGTGGGTAAGGTGGTTACATCTTGGAGAGCACTATTACAACACTACCTTCCACATGTCCATAGGTATGACCCCATTTAGAGCATTATATGGTTATGATGCTCCCACTTTGATTGAGCTATTTTTTGGACACAACTAGGATCCCAAGGCCAAGGAATGGATAATAGAGATTTGGGAGATTCTCAAGGTAGTAAAGGAGAATCTACATATGGCATAGAATCAACAAAAGGTGAATGGAGACAAAAACAGGGTAGAGAGTAGCTTTGAGGTTGGGGATCTAGTATTCCTGAGGCTACAACCATACATGCAATCATCTTTGAAGAAGAGTGGGGCAGAGAATCTCAAGCCTAGGTTCTATGGACCATACAGGGTCATACGCAGAGTAGGAGAAGTGTCCTATGAGATAGAGCTACCCGAGGGGAGTTGGTTTCACAATGTGTTCCACATTTCTTGTCTTAAGAAAGTAGTGGGACAATTCATCAACGCTTCAAAGGAGCTTCCACCTTTGGATGAGGAGGGGTAGTTGGAGTTGGCTCCTGAGGAGATATTGGAGTTCAAAGAGAAGATATTGAGAAGCAGGGTCATCATGGAGTGTTTTGTCAGCTGGAGGGGAATTCCAATAGAGGATGCTACTTGGGAGAGTGAACATATTTTGCAACACCCTATATTGATGTTGCTTGAGGACAAGCAATCTCGGGAAGGGGGATTGTAATTTCCATTTTCAAGTAGGAGCTCCAGAGAGGTAGGCTTAGTAGTCTAAACATCCCCATTTAGACTATAGCTAGGAAGAAACAAAAGAAAAGGGTCATTTGATGTCATTTCACTAGGGAATGTTATATTTCGAAAGTGACATTAAGTGAAAAGTGGGTTTAAGTGACTTAAGGAATATAAATCCAAAAATAGAGGTCGCTTAAGTGAAGGAATCTAATTATAGAGGCCAATAGAGAATTAGGGTTTGAGAGGGTATATGTAGGAGAAAAGCAATGTAATTGTTCATTATTACAGATTATGATTTGAGAATTGAGCTCTAAGGAGAAAACACACAGGTTCAGGGGAATCAGTGGAGGATTGTGGATTCCAAGAGGAAGACACCAGTTGGTTGATTTCAGTGTTGAGAGACACACCCTATTCACCGGAAGTATCATACAGATTCTTCATCGATATTCAACAATACTTTTGTAGTTCCTGACATCCAGGGCGCATCTTAGCAGGGTGAGGGCGTGAGGGTTGAGAGGTTCAGGGAGTTATCCATACCCGACCAGGGTAGATCCAGAGATTTCCTTTCGACCCATTTGAGGAGGAGGCAGGGCGCTTATTTTGAGACATTACTTGTGCCATTCATATGGAGGAATCATCATGGGCGCACTTCCCAGCCAAAAAGTGAGCAACACTTGTGTAGGTAGAGTCGTAGTTCCAGAGAAATCACCAGACCAGATCTAGGAAATCCCTTCCGACCCAGTTCAGAGGAGGCCAGGGCACACAATTTGAGATAGTTATCATCAATTTATGACAGTGGAATCATTAGGGCGCATTACCATAGCCTAGGAGATGCGCATATCCCCAGGGGAGATCATCTAGGGTCCATACCATTCAACAGAGGCCAGATCTTCAAGACGACAGGTAATGAGAGGTTGCTTGAGGCCATGGCGACCTAGTTGAGACAATTTCCAGGCATATTCAAGGAGTTTAGCCACAAGGGAAAATATTCCAATCTCCAGTAGCAGTTGACGTGGGTGTTGTCAGGTGCATGCATCATTTATGGGTTTGCATGCAACAGTTATTTATTCTCATCCACCAATTCATCCACCTTCATCATTTCGGGTATTTTGATTGTATTCCAGCTAAGATCCATCTAGTCTTGATCTAGCTAAGAGATTCCAGTTATTTTCCTCCCATGCAATATTGTATTTTTTGTTATTCTGCGTAATAGAAATTGTTGAGTTGTTATGTGTTCTTAAACCATTATATGATTGTTATAAACACATAAAATACTACAAATATGAAAGCATAAACTCTTAACTACATCTAGAATCCAAAAGAGTATTTGTTTTGGCAATAGAGAGTCAACAATTGAGATTAATCTCCATATATGCAGATCTAGGGATATTACATGAGTTCAGGAAGTTGTCATTAAGGAGGGATAGGATCTAATGCCTCCTTTCTTCTCCTATTGTAAATCCTTCAATCCTATCTCAAGTTGTTCTTAAGGGGGGGTGTTAGGATATTTAGACACTTAAGAGTTAGTTAAGATCAACTTGGTCTAATGTATCAATATGTTAAAGTGTGTTTCTTAGTGTGTTTCTTTAATCTGCATTTGTAATTCGATGGCCACAATATGTTCACAACATAGAGTGATCTGATGACTCATATTTTCCTCTATATTAACGGCTGCATTGATCCATGGCTTAGCACTTGATTGGTACTTGATATCTATTTAGAGAGCATGGAGGGTCATTTGTCAATGATCAATTATGAGAAACTTTCTTGTAATATTTTTCTTTTGCATTAATAAATTTCCTCAAGTGGCCATGTTGGTTGTGGTCGTGGATGTTTCCCCATAGGGGTTTTACCACGTAAAAACATTGGTGTGTTGATCTTTGATCTGGTTGTGTGAATGGTTACTAAAGGTGTTCATCCTCTATTGGAATATCTATGTTGTCGAATGTTGATTTTTCAATGAGCAAGGTTAAGCATGAGGTTCATTCCATTTTTAGCATTTAACCATAACCATTAATGTTGCAGCAACCAAGATCACAAGAAGAAGCACCATGCACAAGAACACAAGAAGTATCCTGGGAAACTCTTCTCAACAAGGGAAGAAAACCCAGCCAAATCCTTTGCTATATTCTTCAAGAGAAAGACTTTCACCACCAAGAAAACCTAGCACACAAGAGGGTGCTTAAACCCTAGAAGACTAGTGCCCAAGAGAGGTGTGCACTTTTCCCAAGAAGATGTACTTGCTGAAATTTTCAAACTCACATGAAAGATATCATTCTTCAATGGGGAATTTACCTTTACTTATACTAGACTGAACCTGTCAACAAAAGTGTCTATTGGCACAACAGGGCCGACCTCACTAGCTCATAATATAATTAATATTAACCAAATTAATTTTTTTTTACATTAATTACCAGTCACATTAAGGTGGGGCCGACCTATACCCTTTACATTACAATTAGAGTTATAGGTAGGTCTGACTCTTGAACAATATAGCAAGGGATCTTATACACCCACTAGTGTTCATCCACTAGGGGAACATCCATAGGGATGTCCATATCTCTGAATCACTACATTACACAGAAGAACCACTTATTCACTAGTGCTCAACCACTAGGATCGCATTCACATGTGCTCATCCACAGGCACGTCCACTCAACAGATATTATTTCCCAGTGCATTACACGGGAGAGTCGTATGGAGTTTCTCATCAAAACTTTTTCTCAGAGGAGGCTAATACATCATCTTCATTTCTGTTCTCATGATGATGCACCCAACACTTTGGGATTTCACACGTTCACATTGTTCTCATCCACAGGCACGTCTAATTATGCAGATCTCCTTTCTCACTGCGTTACACAGGAGAATCATCTGGAGTTCTTCTCAACTCTCTCTAAGGAGGAGATCATCTCTACGTTCCAGCTATGTCTTAGATAGGAACCACACATGATCTAGGTGGATCCAAAACCGCTTGAAAATACTCAAATGCAGAAAAGGAGGATCTAGGAATGACCTAGAAGTCTCAGAAGGGTCCCTAGGCTCAGAAAATGCTCAAAAATCAAAGTCCATGGAATTGGATGATACCAATGCCATTGTGTCCGGCTCGTTCTCCCGATTTCGGCCATATATTTACTTTCTCAAACGGAGCTCGTATGAAGAAGTTATGACACTCTAAAGTTTTTTGAAAACAACAATAAAAAGTCACATAGTGAACAGGGCACACTGATGACATCAATAGTACAGAGGCTGACATTAGCTTGACATGTGTCACCTTCTAGAAGCCAGCAGTTTGGCGGATCCAGCCAAATCTGGCGGTTATCGCCAAATCTGGAGGAGGTTCACTAAGTTTGGCGAACTAGTTAGCGGCTCTGCTTATTTAGACAGGCACACAAAATGAGGCAGAGGGGGAGTTGGTAGACGTTGCATTGGAATCCGTGCCAGGGGGTGTCCCAGATGACCTGCTCAGAAATAGATCGACTTTATACTCAAAAGTTGCAGAATTTTGAGAGGATTCTGAATATGCTCTTTGTTTCTTCATCAGAGTAGTCGAATAGAAAATTTCCTCCAGAAGAAGAGTGGCATGCTTTTCGACACTGTACGGATCTGACAGGCAGATGCTACATTGGAATTCGTGCTAGGAGGTGTTCCAGGCAACCTGCTCAAAAATAGGTCGACTTTATACTCAAAAGTTGCAAAATTTTGAGGGGATTCTGAATATGGTCGTTGTTTCTTCATCAGAGTAGCCGAACAGAAAAGTGTCTCCAAAAGAGGAGTGGCACGCTTTTCGAGACTGTACGGATATTACAAGCAGAGGCTGCATTGGAATTCATGCCAGTAGGTGTTCCAGGCAACCTGCTCATAAATAGGTCAACTTTATACTCAAAAGTTGCAGAATTTTGAGAGGATTTTGAATATGCTATATGTTTCGTCATCAGAGTAGTCGAACATAAAAGTGTCTCCAAAGCCCATTTGAGCGAGCCAGGCATACTCGAGTTTACAGTCAAAAGTTGTAGAATGACGTTTTCTATCCACCTATGATGTTTGTTTCTGCCCAAAATCGTAGATCTGAAAGTTGGTTTTTGGGAGCTCGTATGTAAGCATTTTCTTTGTAATTTTTAAGCATTTGAGATTAATTAAAGAGTGGTCTCACTGTTGGAGTGGACCCAGAGACGTAGCCAGGAAGCCTGGTGAACTTTGTTACCAATTCTTGTTCATAGATGATTTGTTTACATATTTATTTGCTCATGTGCTTGATGGATGTTCTTTAATTTTGCATTACAAAGATGGTTAACAGTTAAAAATTCACATGCAAATAATGGTTAAAAGATCTTGAATTTCAAATCAAGTTGGTATCAGAGCGAGGTTAACCATTTGCTTTGTGAGTTGATGTTAACAAGATCCAAGCTTCAACGTGGTGAAGGGGAACTTGAAGAGTTTGATCCAGAGGTTGGATCAAGAAGATGAAGAATGTCTTCACCAAATGGAGAAGAAGCAGCTTCTTCTATCCCTTCTGAAGGGGAATTTCTGAAATCTTTCATGAGAATGCAAACGATGGTAGAGGAGCTCTATCAAGATCGAAAAAAAGGTGAACAAGGTGGACCATCTCATACAGAAGGTAAAAAAGAAGGAGGTGGTGAGGAACCCCCTAAATCTCCACCAACTTCTCCATGTTTTCTCGATGGTTCTATTCCTTCTCCATTTGAAAAGCAAAAAACAAAAGTTGATCTTAATATGTCTCATTTAAAGCTTGATATTAAGTTTGAATTACCTATGTATAATGGAGAGCTTAATGCTGAAAAACTGGACAATTGGATCCATCAAATTGAAGTTTATTGTAGGATTCAAAAGTTTACTGAAGATGTTGTTAAAATTCAGTTGGCCTCTCTCCGTCTTGGAGGGACTGCTCTCATTTGGTGGGAGAGCGGATCTCAAGAGGATCTTGCCACAAAAGGCAAAATCATTTCCTCTTGGTATGAGTTCACTTCAGCACTTAAAAAACAATTTTATCCATTAGGGTATATGCAGCAAGCTATGATGGATTGACAGAATTTGAGACAAAGTAAGGGACAAAGTGTGCAAGAATACACACAAGAATTTCGAAAAAGAGCATTGGTACTTGGTATACCTCTCTACACTCAGGAAACTCTTCTCAAATATATAGGAGGATTGCATATTTATTTACGTCATATGACATTGATGTTTAAGCCGACTAACCTTGACGAGGTGTGTGTTCAAGCAACTCACATTGAGTCAAAAGGGAAGAGTGTTCATGATGTTTCTTCAGTTGAATCCGTCCAGGCAAAATAAGGCAAGGAAAAGTGGAAAGTTAAACATGCAGCTACAATGAAGAAGGGTGATGAGAGACCTACATGCTCGCATTGTCAAAAGCAAGGGCATGAAGAGGCAAAGTGTTGAAAGCTACATCCTGAAATGAAACCGAAGTGGTTTAAGGATCGGAAGGGGAAACAAACAGCCATGGTTATCGTTGAGGACCTTGGATCAAATTCTGAGGATGAAACAAAGATAACAATCATAGGTGTGAAAGGTAAATTTATTGTTGATAATGATGCTAACATTGGTTCTTCATGTGCTTCTACTTCTAAAGATGATGACAATTCTAAGGATAGAAAGAGGAATGCATTGTTTCATATAAGAGTGATTACAAAAAAAACAAAGGTTGACACAACTCATAGATAGTGGATCTCAAGTTAATCTTATTTCAGAAGAAGTAGTTAAGCAATTGGGATTAACAACGAAACCACACAAGAAACCTTATCCACTAGGTTGGGTATGCAAAGATAAAAGATTACAAGTAACACAACAATGTGATCTAAAGTTTGCAATTACATCTAAGTTTGTAGATGAGGTTGAATTTGATGTGGTCCCACTAGATATTTGTGGAATTGTGTTGGGTAGTCCGTACTTATATGATCGAAAAACGATCTTCTATCGAGAACATAATTAGTATCACTTGTTTAAAGAAGGAATTGAGTACATAGTGCATTCACATTCATTCAAAAATGACAAATCATTGGGCACTACACAACAATTAAAAAGGGTTGTTAATGCAAGTCGGAATTTGGCACTTATGTCTATACAATGTAAGGAAGAAAAGAATCTTAAGCATGAAAATGAAGTGTCATTTCACTACAATGCACCTGTTTTGGTTGATAGTGTTTCTATGGTTAAAAGTCAGCATGGTTCGGGTACAATCTCTTTCACATGTTCAATGTTTATATTCGGCTTATTACTCATCAACAGTATGTGGTTGGGTCCGACAATGTTGAATAAAGATGTAATTAAGAATGTGATTAATGTACTTAACAATGCATTGCAGTGATGATTATTGTATTGTTGAGTCATATGTACAGGTTTCAGGAGGAATGGATAGGTGATACAGGACAAGTGAGACAAACATGTCCTCACTTATTTTCTGAATGATTTCACGTTTTTTGTGGTCCAAAAGCTTCTCAGTGGGGAGGTGTGATCCAGGTGGATCCAAAACCACTCGAAAATACTCAAATGTAGAAAAGGAGGATCTAGGAATGACCCAGAAGTCTCAGAAGGGTCCCTAGGCTTAGAAAATACTCAAAAATCAAAGTCCTGGGAATTGGATGAAACCAATGCCATTGTGTCTGACTCGTTCTCCCGATTCCGGCTATATATTTACTTTCTCAAACGAAGCTCGTATGAAGAAGTTATGACTCTAAAGTTTTTTGAAAACAACGATAAAAAGTCAAACAATGAACAGGTCGTATTGATGACGTCAGCAGTTCGGATGTTGACGTCAGCATGACACGTGTCACCTTCTAGAAGCCAGCAGTTTGGCAGATCCAGCCAAATCTGGAGGAGGTTCGCTAAGTTTGACGAACTGGTTAGCGGCTCTGCGTATTTAGTCGGCCACACAAAATGAGGCAGAGGGGGAGTTGGCAGAGGTTGCATTGGAATCTGTGCCAGGAGGTGTCCCAAGCGACCTGCTCAGAAATAGATCGACTGTATACTCAAAAGTTGCAGAACTTTGAGAGGATTCTGAATATGCTCTATGTTTCTTCATCGGAGTCGTCGAACAGAAAAGTGCCTCCAAAAGAGGAGTGGCATGCTTTTCGAGACTGTATGGCTCTGACAGACAGAGGTTGCATTGGAATTCGTGCTAGGAGGTGTTCCAGGCGACCTACTCAGAAATAGGTCGACTTTATACTCAAAAGTTGCAAAATTTTGAGGGGATTCCAAATATGCTCTCTCTTTCTTTATCAGAGTAGCCGAACAGAAAAGTGCCCCCAGAAGAGGAGTGGCATGCTTTTCGAGACTGTACGGATCTGACAGGCAGAGGCTACATTGGAATTCATGCCAGGAGGTGTTCCAGGCAACCTACTCAGAAATAGGTCGACTTTACACTCAAAAGTTGCAGAATTTCGAGAGGATTCTGAAGATGCTATATGTTTCATCATCAAAGTAGCCGAACAGAAAAGTGTCTCCAGAGCCCATTTGAGCGAGCCAAGCATACTCAAGTTTACAGTCAAAAGTTGCAGAATGAAGTTTTCCAGCCACCTATGATGTATGTTTCTGTCAAGAATCGCAGATCTGAAAGTTGGTTTTTGGGATCTCTTATGTAGGCCTTTTCTTTGTAATTTTTAAGCATTTGAGTTAATTAAAGAGCGATCTCACTGTTGGAGTGGACCCGGAGACGTAGCCAGGAAGTCTGGTGAACTTCGTTACCAATTCTTGTTCATAGATGGTTTTCTTACATATTTATGTGCTGATGTGCTTGATGGATGTTCTTTAATTTTTCATTACAAAGATGGTTAACATTTAAAAATTCACATGCAAATAATGATTAAAAGATCTTGAATTTTAGATCAAGCTAAATTTCAGATCAACACACCCCTCTCAGGGGCCTTCTCTCAAGTTTGTAAGCTAGAGAATATCTCACATAGCTGCAGTGATCAACATCTTTCAGGTTTGTAAGCTGGAGAATGTCTCACATAGCTGCAATCATCAACATTGAACACATATTTTGTTGGTGCCAAAGAGACCTTAGGCAAGTGTCTCTATGGACTTCATCACCTAGCTTCCAGTTTCACAATGATATAATGGGATTATGGTAGTTGTTGACCAATTTTCCAAGTATGCAATCTTTATGCCAACGAAAGTGTCTTGTGCAACAAAAGATGTTGTGAAGAACTAGGGTATCCCATTGAAATTGTGTGAAATAGAAACACAAGGTTCACGAGGCAGTTTTAGATAGAGTTGTTCAAGATTGTTGGAACCATGCTGCTAATGAGTTCAAGTTATCGTCTACAGATAGAACGTATCAATGGCCTTTTGGAGGATTGCCTAAGTCATTTTGTTCGTGCAGACCAATTGCATTGGCCAAAGTTGTTGGATGCAACCCAATGCAATTACAACATCCAAAAGAGTTTTTCAATGGACTACAGCTCGTTTGAGTTGGAAAATGAACAACAACTATTGAGACCACACATAAGTCTGAAAGGCTACTATGGGCACAACCCATCAACATTGGGTTTCATGAAAGGATGGCAAGATAGATTGGAGATGGCCCATGCTCAGTTGACAAACTCAGTAGGAAGGATGAAGCGTTGGGCATATCATGATAGGAGGCAAGAAATGTTTCAAGTTGGCAACTTGGTCTTACTTAAGTTGGAGAGAGAGAAATTCAAGCTACCAAATGGCATGTCTGGTGCTTTTCTATATTGGTTTGAAGAACCATTCAAGGTACTTGAGAATATTGGCAATGTCACTTACATATTGGAACTTCCAGACCACATCAAAGTTCACCATCTAATTTCCACATCAATCGGTTGAAGCCTTGTAGGATTGATGAAGGTGATCCTAGCAAAGTTACACCATTTATAGCCCATGTGTTGATCATAGACAACCCAGAGTTGGAAGTGGAGGAGATACTTGCACACAGAACTACCCACTTCAGTAATAATCAAAGCCATGAGTACTTTGTCAGTTTGAAAGACAGACTTGAAGAAGAGAACAATTGGGAAATGAAAGAGGTGTTGTGGCAATATGAAGACAAGATCCAAGAATTTGAGAAATAGAAGCTCGAGGCACTTAGACAAGTGTTGGTTGGACGTTGTTGGGATAACAACAAGTTTAATGGGGGAGGGTGGAAGGCCTCTACCTACATATAAAAATATGAACACTACCTAAGTGGGGGCTGAGGGTCACCACGGAAGGTTTCAATGTCAGACATTGCATACCTGGTCAATGGACAAAGTGATCAATTGTTCCATGTTAACTTTATATGAGTTGGATGCACTTGGGTTCAATGACAAGTGCACTTGGTCACACTTGTTGGATGCAAACAGTCAATGAAGAAGTCACCAAGAAAAGCAAGTTGACAGATGGCACTTGGGTCCACCTTTAAAGTGAAGGAGCTTGCAAGTGCAAGGTAAGTCTCATATAAAAAGAGGATGTCTCAAAAGTGCTAAGGCATAACTGATTGGTCATTCACAAGGAGTATAAAGAAGTCCTATGATTGTGCTAAGTTTAGGGTTGGTAAAAATAGGGTGAATTGCACTCGTTGAGTGAGAAGAAGAAGACAAGACCAATAGGAGGCAAGACTATGGTTGATTTAGGGGTTGGATTGACAGTTATTGAAGGTAGTGGTGCCTTGTGTAATTATAATATGTAAATGAGTTGCAAACAGTTGGTCGTGCTTCTATGTTGTACATTGTAACATTCTTCATATAAATCAAGTGAAGGTATCCAGCTAGGGTGTCGCCTATACTTGTGTGTTGTGGTTGTTTACTTGGACGAATGTTATGTTTCTTGCTTTGTTTTTTGGTGGCTAAGTAATGAAATATTGGCTTAAATCAAATTTATGGGTAGACTTTAAGTGAAGAGGTGTAATTTGATTGTAGTAAGCATGGGTTGCTCAAGACACTATGGCTAACGCAAGGCAATTCCACATGATTGGAGATGGAAAAAAAAATTGAGGAAAACTCTTAGGTCCCCCTATTAGTATGACTCTTTCAACTCTAGTTTTGCATTAGAGGATCAAATATTTATTTGGATTCAGTTTAACACTATTGAGAATAATTTCATTTCCTTTCAATACTCTTTCAAAAACCCTAAATTGAGAAAGTACCCCAAAAATACTAGCATCACTATCCATAAACGAGGGCCATCCTAAAGAAATGATTATTGACGAAAGGGGCATGAGCAGGTTCGAATCCTAGATTACGAAAATATCCCATTTTGTTGCAGATACTATCATATGCATGGTCATATCATAAGTGTTTGTTCGATGGAAGTGGATGTGGTATAGAAGAGGCAAAGACTATCAAATCCAAGGAAGAAAGTAGAAATGATGGATAAGTAGGCCATTATTCAGGTAGTAGGCGACGATGAAGGATGGATCACAGGTGGATAGGTTCAATGTTTGGTAGATCAGGGTGCAAACAAAGAGAGATCATGCTCCAATGATGGGAGTCTCTGGGCAAGAATATCAAGCCTCTTTGGAGTTGGATGCCTCTGGTTTAAGTCCCAAGTCTTCAGGGGCAATGTAGGTAAGCTCTTGATTCAGC
Source organism: Picea engelmannii (assembly GCA_009831015.1). Lineage (NCBI taxonomy): Eukaryota > Viridiplantae > Streptophyta > Pinopsida > Pinales > Pinaceae > Picea > Picea engelmannii. The sequence goes on from ML776826.1 coordinate 1,229,476, forward strand.
CCAAGGGAAGAGCTACTTCATTGCCCAACTCAAGGACTTGAAGTGCAAGGGGGCGGGGAGACGTTAATTTCTTCCCCAGATGCCTTCAGAGCATATAAATCTTTTGATTAGTAAATTTTGAAGCCACCTTTTGAGTTATTTTTCCAGCATGTATGGGGATCCTTCCTTGGTGGATTGCAAAATATCCAGTCTCGTTGTGGCTTTCCTGGGTTTCAAGTTTAAAGAAAGAAAGAAAGAAAGAAAGTATTTTTAACGTCCACGAGGCTAAAAATAGCCTATGGGACAGATTGTTTTTCCATCTGGCTTTTGTATTCGGCCCTTTTCCTGTGAAGTTTTACAATAACTGCTCCCAACTTCTCGACAAACTCTTCGTTGAATAGATTATCCCAAGAACTAGCTGCCAGAATACCTGCATAATTTTCCCTGTTGTCTTTGAAGGCCTAACATTCTAAAATGAAATGTTTTTTTGTTTCCACTTTTCCGGAAGAGCACAAAATACATACTCTTTCCTCCCACATTTCTTTTGGCCTTTTCCAACGCTCTGTTTTACAACGAAGTTGATGAGAATTAGTCCTTAATTGAGCAATAAAAAATTTAGCTCTCCAAGAGATATTGGCCCCTATGCACGCCTTTTGTTGATGGTTATGAGAGGGGTTAAACTCTTCAATGTAGTACTTCTTCTTTCTCCCTGGCTCTTTCTCCCAAGTATGTTTGTGGAACTTGTCCATAACAAAAGTAGTTATCTCTTTATTGTGTGTAGGACACATGCTCAAGAAAATGCCCCATTTACTAAACCATTTGTTATTTTGCCGCATCCAAGTCTTCTTGCTTTTGCACAATCTGTCACTAAACACAACCTTAGGCCATCTACCCTCTTCCATTTGCTCAATTTTTTCAGATACCTTATGACTCACACCATAGCAATTGCTTCAATAGGAGCAGCCCCTGTTTCACTTAACAGGATAGCATAAGGAACTGCACTTTTAATTTTGAATTTGTTTGTAATCAAACGCTTCTGAATTTTCTCAATTTGTTTCCACTGCATCTCGGTTGTGCTGCTGGCCCACAGTTCACAACCGTAGAGAGTCACCGGAATCACTAGAAGCCGAAAAAGAGTTAGAGTGGTTTTCCAGTCCCACAACTCTGCCTCTCTACACCTGTTTTGAAAAACATAAAATGTTTTCCAACCCCCTAAAGTCCTTTTCTTTCTACAACCATCCCAACCTAAATTTATGTTCAATTCCGAGATATTTGTAGTCTGCAACTTCTTCCAGAATGTTGCCTTCAAAGTAGAACTTATGCTGGTTATGCTTTCTTTTGTTAGAGAAAACCACTACTTTCATTTTACTAATATTGACTTGCATCCCCACCCTTCTACAAAAATGCTCAAGGGAACATAAGTGCTCTTGCAAACCAAGAGCCGATTTAGCAATCAATATAAGGTCATCTGCATACAAAAGAAGCCTTATAACGAACTTGCCCAAATGGATACCGTCACCCCCTTGTAAATTTAGCCACTCTTCAAGCTTGTCAATATATAACCTAAAAAGGGTAGGAGACAATGGGCAACCTTGCTTAACCCCGATATTGCTTCTAAAACTTTCAGAAATGCCTGCTGAAGTTCTAATTTTGACTTTCACCTCTTCATACAGCCTATGCACAGCTGCTCTCAAATGCATGGGAACCCCAAGTTTCTCCATTCTGCCCCAAAGCTTATCCCTAGGAACCGTGCCGAAGGCTTTTCTGAAATCAACAACGCAACAAAAAACTTCTTCCTTTTTTTCCCAAACTTTTTCGATGATGTGCCTTAAAGTTATGCAATGATCAACTGTGGAATGTTTAGGTCTAAAACCTACTTTCCCTTTAGCACATTTATCTCTTTCTTCTTCCCACTTGCTGATTTTGTTTTCTAACATGCTTCCAAATAACTTTGCAAACAAGGGGTTTATCATTATGGTTCATCCGAAAGGAATAGCACTTTTAGTGGTATGATGGCTCTTTGAGCAAAATCTATTGCAAATTTGTTTGAGCATTTTGGATGATTGTTAAATGCTTTGACGGGAATAATATTTTGATTGGTCGATCATTTTCCTGAATGTCCCTTTGGACCGATATTTCTTGGTGTAATTATTATGTGCAGATTTCTCTTATCTACTTATGGAATATTTTTGGGGGAATATATATATATATATGATAAAATCAATATCCCTTTCCTAAGTTCGATAGTTAAGCGTTCCCACGAGAATATCATTTTGGTTGATTGGTCATTTTCCCAGAAGTGTATCATCCCTTTGACGTGTTTTATCAGTGTGATCATTATTTGCAAATTTTCTCTTATTTTTAATGAAAAATCAGGGACATTGATTATGTGCAAATTTTCTTTTATTTTATTGTGTTGACAATCCTTGGTTGTACCGGGATTGACATACACATTGGAGATAGCTTAATCATGGATTGATACACCTTAGCTTGGTGATATTTTCATGAGATGCTCACATGGAGATTCATTATATACTTGGGAGGACAACCTATTTGGAGGGAGGATCATTGGGTATCTAGGAGGGCCTTTGAGAGCCGTAGGAGCATGGGGACACTTGGTTGCTTGCATGGAGGCTTGTGCTTGACTTGAGAACACTTGGGGTGGGGAGTGATCATGTAAGTGTGGTGGACTTGGAGCTACACATGGCTTAGGAGGGGGATTGGGAGCAATGGAGGCCTTTGGAAGAGGAGCATTGGACAATTCTTGTGGAGCGCTCACCTTAGAATCCTTGCATGTTGGACATGCATACCTTGTGGCTTGACATGTTTCACTTAGAGTTGGAGCACTTCACTTGTCAACATATCTAGTAATTAGTTAGGTTGCTTGCTATGGACATTATCTACTATGTTATTGTTAGTCACCCTCACCTTTCATATAAATGATGGGTAGAGAGTCTTTTCAATCACATTGACCACGCATATGTATTAGAGATGTGAAAGCTAGGGTGAACTTGTCTCTTTCACTTGTACTCTTATTCATTTTACTTTATTATCTTCATCTTGAGCACTAAGGTTCTTGAGGTGATTCAAGAAGAAGACTGGGGTTAGGCATTTCCCTATGAAGACGAAAAAACTAGGACTTGAGAGAAATTGTAGAAAAGAAAAAGGGGCACTTGTTCTTTTAGTTATTGTGAGAAAAGAAGAGTAGGGTTTTGTGACATTTGGAAACCCTAATACTACTTGGAGTGATTGATGTGGAGAAGATAGAGTGAGACTATCTTGTTGTCTCTTGTACACTTGTAAGATGAAGTGTAGGTGTCAATGAGGACTCATTGGTGTGTACACTAGCTTGTTGTGGTTCTTTGGCGGATCAACCAATCTTTGTTGGGAGTGATTCCTAACTAAAAGTTTGTGGCTAAAGTTTTTTTATGGTTTCCCTAACTAGTATTTGGAAAGCATGACTTGTAATATATATATATAACACATGCTTTGCTACCCAACTTTATGTACTTGCATGTTTGATTTTCAATGTATGTTCTCATGGTGACTAGAGTTTCTAGTGTTGGTCATGCACACTGATTTGGCATTGAACAAATTTTTCCAGTGATTTGACAAACACATAGAAGCTAACTGGGAAGATTATGGTTGTAATAAATATGTTGTAATAAATTATTCTCAGATATAATTTATGCTGGGAAGTGTGCCCTAAGGCTTAAAATTTTTGTTCCATTGAAGTACATGTGTTTGGTATTTATTTTTGTGAGATGTCACATGTATTTTATTGAAAAAAAGTGAAGTAGATGTTGTTGTAGCTCATATTCCATAATCAACCCCAATGTTAAAAGTTCACAGGAAATAGATCCGAGGAACCTCAAGGTGGAGAAGAAATTTAAGAATTTGTATTTAACTCTAGTGCGGAGATTTCAACATGGCCATGACTCCTTTTACAAAGGGAAAACGCCTCGGCTAATGCACCATGTGCTTAATGCTTTATTTTTCTTTTCCCACGAGACATTTAAACACATAGTTTCAACACTAGTGGCCAACAATGGCCAATGCTTTCCCTCACCTCTCTAATGGCTATCTTTCACTAGAGTCAATGTGATTTGTTGATGACAACACTCAACTTTGGTGTGCCGATCCCTTGCAAAAAAAAAATGATTATAGTGTTAGACAATTATTTTGCCTATGGTAGTTCCCATGATCAAGATGACACGTGATGCAAATGGTGATAGAGAACCGATGGTAAATGGTGATTAATAATTTCCCTTATGCCTCATTGAGTGTCTATTGTTTATAATCATTGTTTTCACCTAACTATTATGTCCAACATAGTGTGGCGTTCAAGCGGGGTTCTACCAAAGTTATATATGCAATTACACCATTTGGTGAATCCCAAGGTGGATTAATACATGGTTTTCTACAAGACTTCTTTGACGAATAATTTCAAAAAAATTATGGCCATGAGGCAATATGATTCCCTAAAAATTTGGCCACATGCCCACAAGGAACAAAAACCCACTCTTATACCAATTGTTACAAACCACATGGTTCATAACCCCATTTCCAACACCAACGCATATGAACCATAGTGGCATCCTCATCATCGAGAAATGAAACATTCACATTCTCCATTTAGGTATCAAAACTCTAATTGCCACACCCACTAGCATGATAGTAGTTCTCACAAATCAGAAATTTAGAAGCATATATTGCAGAGCTTTGGATCAATGCCCACTATCAAAACTAGGTGTGGTTAGATTGATGATAGGTCATGGCTACATTTGAGCATTTGTTTGAGGGAAATGCTAAGCAAGGAAACATAACCACCCTGCAACCAATCAACCATTATGTTAGTAAGGGGGGAACTACCTCCGTAGAGGCCCCCGTTGATGGGTGCCTTTGTGGTCCTAATGGGTTTCCTTGATACACCATCTGTGGTCAATATTTGACCACACTTGGTGGATGTTATGGTCCACATCAAAGCAACCTAATACATATCTATCAAAGAGACTAAAGTTTTGTTTGCATAAAAGCAAGTTGATAAAAATATATCTAGACGATATTATATTGAGGTTAGTTATTGTTGAGAATTATAACTCGAACACGAACTTCCACATAGGTTTAGTGTGAACAGATGAGTAATCCAAGATATTTTCAAAAAGTGATTATATTTTGTAATTCACTTTAGTAAAAAAGTGAAAGTCTTTTAAGTCTAAACAAGTGTATCTCATGCATGCATGACTTAAACTACGAATAAACTCAAAAACAGATTAGAGTTTTGGTCTCAACTAAAAGTATAAAGACAAGGCAAGATAGAGGTTTTGACACACATGAACAATTGAGCAAGTTGAGCAACTGAGAGAGAGAGAGAGAGAGAGAGAGAGAGAGAGAGAGAAACCAACAATAAAGAGGCGTTTTTGGGTAGCAATACAGGGACTCATACAATTCCGTATAGTGTACAAAATAGTACCATACAATGGTACGAACAAGATCGTGCACACCAAATCCGTATGGACAAAGGTTGTACAATATGTACAATCAATTGTATGGTATGTACAATCGTTCGTACAGTGTGTACAACAGGGAATACTTCTCAACAAGCCATTTTACTCAGTATAAAGGTTGATTTCGGTAATCATGCAACTATTCTTTTTGGGCAACTTGTAGAGATTTCCTTGTATGTTTTTCAAAGGAATGAAAAGTTTTTTTGGAGTAATTACCTATATATATGTGAAATTGATTTTATGCTTCAACTATTTAATTTCTAGCTATTGTGTGATTGATGTTATGGTCTAAAATTTAATTTCAACATTAATTAAATTCAAAAATTTACTTGTTTGATTGAGATCATAAGGACTTTAGTCTCCTAGGCTTGGGATTTTTCACAGTGATTGTACTCACACACTTCATTATCTCTATCTATATGATTATCAAATGTTTTTGTTTGCAATATTAATCACATAATAATTACCGATATACAATTTCTAACATGGTATTTAAACAAGCCCCAAGTTGAAGTGATAACATCTCCATCCTCCCAATGCTAAAATTGTCGATGATTTCAATGTCATGCATTACAAACCCCCTTTGGCTTGCAGTTATCTAGGTGATGTCCATGATAATTGTGAGGCTTACAACCACAACAAAATGTCGCATGATTGGGATTTCATTTCACATTAATAATACTCTCCCTTACTACAAAACAAGCTAGATCATCGAATGTTGAAACCCTAGATATAGTTGAAATAGAGATACAAGAACACAATATTATATCAACAAAAGACTTCAAACACTTACAATGAGATTCACCTCTCTTATATAGAGTTCAAGAGGTCATAACTATCCAACACCCTAAATACTAATAATAACAAAAAACCCTATCTTTTGGCTTAAGTCACGATGGTGACTTTATTACATGTAACCCTTATATTCTAACACCCTCTCTTAAGGCTTACAACATTGAAAACAAAACTCACTAAAAGAAAAACACACTCTAACTACAAACACATTTACTGGAAACTAAAACAAAACCCTCATAAAGGAATGGTAGCAAACTTCCAAATACCAAATCTCCCCTAAACTATTGAAGAGCAATCCCCCCATGCATGTCTCATAACCCCAATGAGATATAGTTTCTTTGATCCACAAGCATCTCAAACTATTGAACATAAATCTCTCCTCCACTGCATCACTCCTTGTCTTCAAAGTGTGGGCATCTTAAAACACAATCAATGTCAATTCTTCAGCAAGATCATCATTGTTGTCAATATCCAATGTATCATCAACAATGGCTTCATCTCTTTTGATAAATACAAGAACACAAATTGTGGCCCATCATTGTAGATCTACACCATTTAAAACACTCTTCAAAGTTAGAACTTGCATTGGTACTAATTTTATTATTAGGTTTATTCCCTTCACCATTTATCAAAATATTATCTTTTGTACTCTCAAAATCCAACGCATAACTAACACACTTTTTCTCTAACAATGTATTTTCCATGGATTTTTTTTTGTAGCAAAAAGTCGTTTAGAACAAGCAAAACAAACCAAATATATACCTTCAACCACCAACGGAATTGGACCTTCCTCTTCACATTACCCAATCAAACAACATTGTCAATTCATCTATAGATGACCTTTAGCAAATCAACGAAACACCATTCAAATCTTATTCTTCAAATTGCCAAGGAAATTGAACCTTTCTCTTCACACTGCTCAGTCAAACAACATCTCCAATTCGGCCACAGATAACCTTTAGCAAATCAATTAAACAACATTCAAACCTTCCCTGGTCAAACCAAGCTTAACTATGCAAACTTGATTCAAGAATCCAAGCTTACGATCTTTTACATCTTGCTCAAGCATATGATCTCCAAGGGTTTCTCCAAACAACAGTTGTCCCGTCACCTTTGTTTGTACTCTAGCACTTTGGATTTTCTAAGAAATAGAAATACTACACGCTTTCCCTTACTCTACTCTTCACGGACCAACTTCTATCTCCATTAAAAACTTTAGGCTCTACAAATTCGCCAATATGTTTGCAAGAGGAAATACTATGGTGAATGGTGGTTGGTTATGACTTCCAACAACTCCAAAAATTCAATGCTTGTACGATGGCTAGCAACTCCAAAGATTCAGAGATTATATGATGGTTGGCAAAAATTGTACAATAGGGAACGAACGCACGACGACATCAATTGTACCTTTACTTTTAAAAAAAGTGACTTATTTTCACTGGAAATTCTTATGTCAATTTTTTTCTTTGGTGTTTGGGTTTTCTAAACATAGATCGAGTTGTGGTATGCAACAACTATATTAAAAGTAGAGGCTCCTTCACAACAACAAATGACAAAGCAAAGAACCCTCAACCTAATAAATGACAAAAGCTCAAACTTGGCCATTGGGTTACAAAACAAGCTAGATCACCAAATGTTGAAACCATAAATAGGATTGAAATAGAGATACACAATATTATATAAATAAAAGGATTCACACACTTGCAATGAAATTCACCTCTTATATAGAGTTCGAAAGATCGTAATTGTCCAAAACCCTAAACAATAATATTAACCCAAAACCCTAACTTTTAGCTTAAGTGACTATGGTGACTTTATTACACATGTAAGCCTTATATTCTAACACTCCTAATATAAAGTTCATTATTTCTTGGATCTTTCATTCTCTCTCTCACTAAGTCTTCTCAAGCAATTATTTGTTTTCATCTTGCTCATATTACTTTGAGATCATGATGGAGACAAAGTAGGACTTCTAAAATGAATTCTTACATTCTTTTGTTTGGGGCACACGGGGTTTCCCTTGAAACACATTCCATTTTTTCAAAACTAGATGTAAAAAGATGGCCAAACAAGAGATGATCCAAAATGGATATACACAAGTAACATATAAATTTATTGATGCTCTAGATGGAGGATAATAGAATTTGGCACATCTCAAAGATGGTGTAGATTTTGTCAAAATCGGGTCATCAACTCTGGCACATTTCAAGGCCCTAGAAAACGATTTTTGGGCCCAGTGTCGGATGAAGCTTTTCATAGGCTTTCCTCGTCCAATGTGGAAATCATTCTTCTCCTTTAGGTCTTTCCAATGTGCTATCATTCATCTGCAAAAGTTATGGCCACAACAAGATAATGATCCAAATATTCCCACATGTCCAAGTGGAAACCATGTTAGTGCACCATAATGTGAATATGGGAGTTAGTAACATGTGAGAAACCACTTGATAGTTTCAGAAGCATCACAGAAGTTCCAAGAAGGTTTTGTAACCCTAAACCTAACCCTAATTATGGTGATCAAAACCCTAGCATAATAGAGGAAAACGGTTCATTTTTAAACTAGCCATCGGTTGTTCCATAGTATGAGCAAGAGTATGGAGGAGATAATAACAGCGCAGCGAGATGGAAGGATATTTTAGAGGACTATAGAAGACCATAGTCTCTCACAGATTCACAACAATCTTGGATAGATTTGTTATCTGTATTGTAATCTACATAATATAAGACAAAAAGCACAATTCTTCACTGAACGTTGGTTTTCCCATTTCTGGGGTAAATATTTGCATTCCATTATGTAGTTTTTCTATTGTAATCAATTTCACATTTGTAGTTAATGCTTCGAATGGTGTGTTTTTGTTTTTGTTCGAGTGTTGAAATTACAAAAAGATAGTTGCACAATCGAGCATAGGCTCACTGTAGTCATTTTAAATTTAAATCTGTTTTGGAAAGCCAACCCTTGGAAATGCTACCCCCAAAAATGCATTTCGGGTTTTGAAAATGGATCATTGTACGAAACACCTATTAAATGCAGTTGAAGCATTCCAGCAACATTTCAGATCTTTGAAACATTGTATCAGTGGTTTCACCGGGTCTATCGATTGTTTCAGTGAGTTTCGATCACCAAAATGAAATTTGTTTCTGAAAATTTGTCGTACACATTACAAATGGCATATCTGTATCAGTTCCCTTATCCATATCTCTGCAATTTATCTTAAAACAAATTGAATAAATTAGAATTTCTAATCTGGTTATTACGAAAGCATGCTTTCATGAGCAAAACTATCAAGCTAAATTGTCTTTCTACAATTTTGATATCACCCATGACATTGTCACTTGGCTTGTATTCTGTTCAAACACTTATGATATAGATTTATTTTAATCTATTGTACAATATCATTCAGGCTTCCACTAGAATATGCTTCCAAGGGCCAAAAAACCATCGTAATAGAAAATAAGATGATATCAAATTGCCTTCTACACTAGCAATTTAGGGGACAAGAAGCTTAGTTGAAACTTGAACAGAGAAAATTCTTTCTGAAACCAACTGATGCCAATAGAAAGAAACCAATGTCTAATATTGCACAAGAACACATTGCAGAACACTTTCCAGGTCTGTATTTTCCAAACCAAACAAATAAAAATAATCCTATTGATATTTAAAACAAAAGTACACTCGATCATTTATAAAACCATAACTATGGGTTGGTGTAATGGCTAAAGGATAGAAAAAATCCCCTCATTTGGTTTCAGCATCAAAACAATGATTTCTAGAGTTCTTTCTTTGTGGATTTCATGTTGAGAATCAAAATAGGCTCTTTCACCAACAATATTATCTTTTTGCTCCCAGCAATGGTTCTGTAAGGTTATCTGATGTCCTTGCTGAAATCATGTTTTCTATTTTGTTTACATCTTCCTGAAGCGATTTCCGTTGAGGTAGATGTGGGTGATTTCCTTGCCGACCTTGTCCTCCCTGCAAAAATAAATAATATGCATTCATCATGAAAGAAAAGACAGAAAGCACAACGACATAACATCATCCAGTTTCACTGAGAGTCTACCATAATAGAAACTTTATAAACCACACTAACGCTTCTAAGTGTCCTTTGCTTTCAATTCCTCTACAAAGACATTATAAAAATGTGCCCTGCCCCCCTAAAACTGTGCATTCAAATATAAAAGATGGCTAAAAGCATGATATGTGAGTCTTGAAAACAGGAAATGATGCAGTCACTCACTCCTATCTTGTGACCAGCAAGACGGCGAACAGAAGGAGACCGTGCCACTGAAGATGCTGCCGCAGCTGCTGCAACTCGGATCCTGGAAATATATGACAATCAGAAAATCAGTGACCCATTAGAGGCAGGACTAAACATGCCTTTATTCTTCAGGAGATGCTGCCATCCATAAGAACAGATGTGAAGGAGAAATCATAAAGTTCATGTGTCCAATTTGCCCACAGCCCATATAATGGAGATAGAACCATGTAAACATGTTTCAATATACATTGCTATAAAAGAAGAAGGTATTGACAAGCAAAGAAAATTCTTTCCTTCTGCTATCTCCTCGGTAAAAGCTAAACCAAATTACTCAAAATGTAAATATCTCAGACTGATCTATCATCAATAAAAACCAAAGTCAACCTGTCAATAGATGATTCAAAAGCTAAGGGAAACATAATCTTTAAATCCAACCAATGGTTTTTACTTAACATTTGCTCCATATTATAGTCCTAGCAAACATTTTCTAGTTGGAAAGAATTTTGCAACTATTCCTTGATAGCCCTAATGATATTCATCAAAAGAATCTTTTAGTAGCTATGATGACCATCTCGGAACAAATAATTCATGAAGCAAATTGATATCATAGAAAATTGTGAAGATGCTTCAATCCTTAAATTACATTAAATGAAGAAAAATATAATATATCATTCAAAATGACACTCAAAACATAAAGGCGAAGTAAAATATGCAAGGCACTGTTCTGGCTCTTAAATTTTAACACCAATGTTCAACCAAGTTTCAAGGACACACATGCATATTGGGGATCTTTGGAGAGAACTCCCATATTTCGAAGGACATCACAAAGGGCATCAGGTTCCCCAACATACAGGACCTCGACCCAAATATTATATATATTAAAATTTCAAATTTCAAAATATAAAAAAGTGAGTTCTTTAATTCATCATTAATCACAAATTTATGCAATTAAAGCAGCAACATCCATGATCCAATTGGAAATTGCTATTCAGAAAAGAAGAGCCATTGCATTTTTCATTATAAAATCACCAAAGTCCAAATCAAAATGAAATACAATGCTACACATTATTATTAGATCCATCATCATTTAAATTAATGTTGCAAATATGATTATCAACAATTTATCAGGGGGTGGGGAGAGGGTCATAAACTTATGTTGTAAATATTGACAAATTATCATAAAATATCAATCAGTTTTAAACAAATACAAAAGATATTCTTTTTTTTTCATTTTTATATATAAAATAACAATAACATCAAACATTCACATTGCCACATAAATATGAAAAGAAGATAGATATATAATATTGCTTATGTGTTACAATATATTCTTTTTCTCCTTTTTTTTAAATATAAAGGAGCAATAACATTAAACTATCACATTGCCACATAAATATGAACAGAAGATAGATATATAAGATTGATTATATGTCAAATGATACATCGCACATTAATTGTACCTTGTTGAGTCAAGACCCAAAACTGAATAGGCAAATACAAAATCACATCAAATGTATCTCATAATCCATCTACAATCCACTATCATTTCCCTTTACCCCTTTTACCAGAAAAGGTAATGGGTTGTCCTCTAGCAATGGAACTAGAAGGTCATATACCCATAGTCAATTGTCTAGTGGTGGGTGTAGGAACTGAGGCTGGTGCCTAGCTCTCCTCGATCTCCTCTAATGGCTGCTCTACGACATCCTATGTTGGCACTTGCACCTCATCCTCCAAATCTACCAATCCAAGAAACTCCTCCATAATAGGCCCCTACATCTACACTACCCAATCCACCATGAGGTCAATGTCATCCAAGCAAATGACGTCCACATTCACTAGTCTCTTCAATTGCTTCACCCATAGGTAGAACATTGTAGTAGACAAAGACCATATCATTTAAGCAATTCATATTCCAACTTACTGCACTTCTTTGTGCATATTATTTAAATACACACAATTGCATTCGCAACCCAAAGCGCTATATGTTTTAATCATCCCTTGTATGGCAAATTTCTATAACTACGGTGTTTTTCCACCAAACATCTACAACAAATAAGAAAAGAAGAAAAGAAATAAATTACATCTTCATCCACTACCAAATAGGAAAAAAAATCAAACCACCAAAATGAAACAAAAAAAACTTGCTATTAAAATTTAAATTGGCTACCTGGCAAGGTGGCATTGTAGTTTTCCTTACGTGCACTGCCATGTAAAATCCAAATAATTCGACGACCTCCTATATTTATCCATTTTTTTTGTATGATTGTGCATTGATATTTATCAGCCACCAACCTCTTAATAAATGTAAGGACTCCTTCCTAAACCTCACCGTTGAAATTAAAATCATAGGAATACGAAAAAGCAAATTTGAGGTAGATCCATCCTGCATGAATGGGAAGATGGAGTGATATGTTCCATCATTCATTAATGAAATGCCAAATTATTGTATCTCATATCTCTCATCATCCTTCTCCTCATAATAAAAACGGATAGTTCCTTTGGCACTATCCATGGCCTCATAGAGGTTGCCCATTGTGGGCTTATAACCATCAACCAAGCAGAGAACCTTTATCAATGGTCATTAATTTTCCATACCTCCTCTACTCCTTCCCATAAATAATCTTGAAATAGTACTTTAGCAATAGCCTACACTTTCCTCTTCATACTAAAATGGACTAGCAACACGCTCATCAAAGATAAACATTCTCTTCACCTCCAACATACATGCGATGAGGGATTGGATAGAAATGAAGCAAGTAGAGAATTGTGTGATGGCAAAGCACACCAACTCTTTATTTCCTATGAATTTCCTCATTAGGTTAAGAACCATGGCATGAGTATATATGAATTTAATGGCATTCTTATATAATTCTATCACCTCCTCGGCATAGTAATTTTTTCCCATATCCTTAAGAATCAAATAAATGCAATGGGAACACATGAAGCCTGAAACAATGTGGGTGCCTCTCTATTAACATTTTTGCAACTACCACATAATTAGCAACATTCTCTATTACCATTTGCACAACATGTTGCTCACCTAGATCCCTTCACATTTGTTTAATTGACAGACATTACTGTGCATCCAATGGTTTCCCACAATTGTTTATGCTCCTCCAATCTAGTAGTCGATGTCCCTCTTCCTTTTGAAGGATTTACCCCCTCAATGCATCATATGTAGGGCCCTTATTCATGGGCCAATAATAACAACAACATCCCACACCATCTGGTAGAACAAATTACTCTTGGCAATGCCAAATGGCATGTCACTCCATAGGAAACACCTACCTGCAACCTCATCTACGTCTTCCCTATTTTTTAACAATTGATTTGACTAAGGGTTGTGCCCTTGTTAACCCCTGGATTTTCTCCCTTGAGAATCCTAAGGGTTAAGAACCAACATAGTCTATTTTGGCTGGCATTTAGAGATTTACCCAGATTGAACGTTGGTGTGAGCCAGAGGTTGGTAACCATCAGAGACGAGTACAGGGCCGGTGTTGTGGTGGTTTTTTCTTCAGAGACAGAGTTAGCACAGTTTCACGTGTATTTGAGAGAGATTGTTATTTTTAGTAGGTGCCCTACTTTTTAGGAGACAATGACCGAAGACTCGCATGTCAGTTTTGAGCATATAGTATTGGTTCTTGGGACATTTTGAGTCTATTGAGCCTTTTCCAAGATGACATGTGAGTATTTTCTATTTTTAGCAGTGTTCCACGGGGACGCGTTCCCCACGTCCCCGGGACGGGGGGACTCCAGGGGGGACGTTTCCCCATATGCTCCCTGGGCGCTCCCCAATGGTAATGTTAAATTCTTAAAGTAAAAGGATAAAAATGAAAGATAAAGGAAATGCCCAGGGAGCATTTCCTTTATCTTTCATTTTTAGTAAAAGTGACATTTCCTTTATCTTTCATTTTTATCCTTTTACTTAAATTTTTAACATTACCATTAATTGTTTCAGGATGTTTGAGAGTGGTTCCAACCTCATTGGACTTCATATGGAGAAAGTAGAATTTTAGGTCCCATTCAAAATTCAGCAGACTTAACGGTTTTCAGGATTTCAAGATTGGCAAGATTACAATGTTTCCACTGGATTCTATCAAGTATGAGGGTATGGAATTGGCATTTAATCAAGACCACCAAGCC
>ML776826.1:1303098-1319773 GCA_009831015.1 Picea engelmannii
TCTCGGGGATCCCCTGGGCAAAGCATCTCTAGGTTTTCATTTCCTATGGCTTTTATCTTTTACCGGCTGCTTTTACCCCCTGGGCCTTTAGCCCCTTCTTCCCACAAGACAAGATGTACCCTGGAAGGTCATCCTAATGGCCATACTAGGGAAATGGGATGGATGAGCGGGGTTTTAAGATGTATAAGTGATAAAATGGTGGGAGCGGATGATGGCTCTGCAAACCCCCCTTGGTGGCTAACCGAAACCCATGAATACCAACTTGCTAAGCTACCCCATCAATCACCCCAACAGTGGTCAAGTGGATTAGTGTAAGATCCAAGCAGTCATCTGAAATGAAAGGAACCTAATGCATATATAAGAAGGTTATAATGATCAAATATGACACATACCATGATACCTTGGACCAATTACCTCATGGAGCAAGAGTCCTCTCTGATGCAAACCCAAGCCGGTAGTGATGGAAGCTGGTACTGTTGACAGGACAAAGCTGGCTGAGAAGAAGAAAGATGGGCCCTCGAGGGCCATGCTCAAGTCGCTCCTGCTCTCGGTACTCCATGTCTAGGACCATGTGGGCCTTGAGACATGATCTCTTAGTTATCCCTGGATATCGGGGATAACAGGACCCAAGGATCTCTGCAAGAGAAGCAAGCTTCTTCGTCATCAACTCCCGTCTCATATCATCATCTAACTTGGGCTTGCCCTTCCACTCCCTTTGTGGGTTCTTCTGATCCTTGTCTCTCTGTGGTACAAAGGGTTTGGTAAAGGGTTAAGATTTTGGCACGGAGTCTGCCAAATCTCTAGTGCGTCGGATGGCATCCTGCAATGTGTGAGGCCGATATGCCTTCACCCATCCTCTCAAGGGTTCTGTGAGCCCCTCTGTAAATAACATTGTCAGTCGAGGCTCGGGTATATCTGTATCTACCACTGCTACCTTCTGAAACTCTGAGATGAATGTCTCTGTTGTGCCCGTTTGTCTCAACTGGGCTAGATCCCTGAAATGGATCTCTGGATCCCTCCTGTTAAATCTATCCATGAGTCTCTCTTTGAACTCTCTGTAGGAGGTGATGCGACTATGGCCCAGTGTCACCAATCCATGGTACCACCGCTCGTGCGCCTCACCCCCCAAGTGTAAGGTGGCGAAACTGATGGCTTCTGACTCAGTCATCTGGTTGAGCTTGTAATAGGTGTCTAGCTTCTATACCCAAGCTCTGGCGATGCATTTGGACGATCCGTCAAAAGATGGTATGGTGAGTTTACCAACTTTTCGGATGAAATCAATGTTATGCCCCTGTTGTTGTTGCGGATGCAACCCTCGTCTCTGTGGCTCTCTGGGGCAATTACTGAGTCTGAGCCCACAATACTCGACTAGGGTCATATCCTGATGGAATTAGCGACCCAATGTTGCATACTCTCTCCGATAATCTGCAATGTCCTTTGCATGAGTGGGCGGTCTCTGTGCTATCAGTACATGTGCTGCTACCGGGGGTGCCCTCTGGAAACTGGGAAACAACGGACGTGGAATCCTACTCGCAGAGGTGTATGTGCGAGTGGGTGAATGGGGTCTACTGCCTTCCCCTGAGTTCCCCTGTGCTGCATGTGGGGCTTGTGTGCCCGAAAGGTCCACCATAGCCAATCTATCAGCTACCTAAGCCAAGGACTGAGACATGGTCCGCTAACTAGCTAACATATCACTGATAACCTGCATGAAGGCTGCATCTGGATCCACAGGGGCCTTACCATTGTCCTCTGGTCGCTCATACCTGTCACCTAGCCTCCTCTCTGCTTCACGCTTTATTGTTCTCTCTGCTTCTTTGTGAGCCTCTTCCTCTTCCTCTGAACTGGGAGGGAAAGGAGGAAAGTTAGGCCCAGACCTTCTTTCCTTGCGCCTGCTATAAGTGACATATTCGTCACCTATGTGCTCACGGCCATCTGGTTCTTCTGCTATACTCATTGTCTTTAGTCACAGGCTGACAAGACTAAAGCTCAGATACCACTGAAATATCCCTGATCCCGCTGATCAAGATATTTTCTACTGATCTAATGTTCTGTCTTGCAGATCTGATACACTGGGGGGTTTCTGGATGCG
Organism: Picea engelmannii; assembly: GCA_009831015.1. Taxonomy (NCBI): domain Eukaryota; kingdom Viridiplantae; phylum Streptophyta; class Pinopsida; order Pinales; family Pinaceae; genus Picea; species Picea engelmannii. The sequence goes on from ML776826.1 coordinate 1,305,188, forward strand.
TTTCAGTTGTGTGTTGGAGATCTTTAGGGTTATTGCATGTGCATGTTGCTTATTTCACGTGCATGTTGGTTATTGCATGTGCATGTTGTGTATTTATGGTTTAAATAGTATATAATGGATGCATGCAGAAGTAAAGAACATCAAATGCCCAATAACATGTATTATGCGACTTAAGCACGGAAATACAATAACACACTGGAAATATAGAGTTTAATCGTCAGCTAGATCTCATGGATCATCGCTGGAATACAATCAAATAGCATAAAAATACCCGTGATCAAAAGATGAACGCAGATCTGATGCATGCACGGATAGATCGGCAGAAATAGGCGCTGCCGGAGAAATACGGTAACCGCTACCAGCTGGAAAACTCTCCCGGGACAATAGACCGTCGAAATGCGCCGGAAACTGCTCCAATAGAAGAGCCCTGGCCTCTAGACTGGAATGGATGAGTGTCGGATGTCATATCTGGCCTCTAAGGTACTGGATCTGGACCCCTGGGGGGTTTGCACACCTCCTGGGACACTGGATGCGTCCCAAATGATTCCACCAACGAAATCTGGTGCTATAGGGCTCAAAACGATCGTCTCGCCAAATGCGGAACTGGGTTAGAAGGGTTTACCCGGATCTGTCCTGAGGCTCCGTCTGCAACTCCAAATGTACTGCCAGAAGAACTGTGCCCTAAATGGCTGGATGAGGTGATCTGCAAGATTCCACTGTCAGAATCTAATGATAACTGACTCAATGGAAGCGCCCTGGCTGGATCTCAACTGGGTCGGAAGGAAACTACAATCTTAGCTCAGACCTCGTGCAGCTTCGCAAACCCTCAATCTGACTTGCGCCCTCAATGGCTAAGCTGTGCACATTGTACTGGATACTCCTGAATAGCTCAGTGAAATAACTAGATGGCATCTCCGATGGGCTAGGGTGTGTCTCAACACCGAAACCGATCACTGGTGGTGGTTTCCTCCAGAAATCCACAAAATAGTAAGGTAGACTCTCTTCCTCCTCTAGGAACTCTCAACATCAAATCATAACAATGCCTAATCAGGAATTAGGTCAAATTTCTTCCTTTATACCATTCCCAACCTAATTCACCATTGACCTCACTTAAGCTAGGCGCTTTTCCTCCTAAGGTGAATAATTAATTAATTAAGTCCCCCTTTAGCACCTTTTCATTCTAATTCTTCGTTGACTTAGGCTTAAGTGACTTTTCCTAATTTTTTGGCTTAATTCATCGTTTAGCCATCAATTCACCCTTATTTCTCCATCTTGTTCCCTGTATGTGCCTGACTATAGTCCACGGGAACACATAGACTACTAAGTCACTCCCTGTTGGCCTACTCTTGGGAACGGGACATCACACGCCACTTAGGAGAGGGAGTTGAGTTCCCTAATTGGGATCTCCTCCCACTCCATATCATCTCAATCAAGTCGACTTCTCCCTTAGCCAACTCGCCTTTAGGCCTCAGTCAACTGGGGACATGAAAAAACATGTCTCAATCATGTTCCCCAGTTCTCCTAAAATTTAGGAGATTAATTAAATTACCCCTTTTTCCATAAATTTAGAGTAAAATTGATTTTTTAGTGATAATAATCACTTTTTAGTCTCGAAAGATGGGAAATAGGAATTTACATCATGCTCTAGACTGGAAAACGACTGTAAATATGGCATCTAACAATGTTTGATGCCATATATTTTACATGTATTGACTCAGAATTAATAAATTCTTTTTTTGCGGGAATTTAATTAATTTATTGAAAACTTTAAAAAAACATATCAAACCTAGCCACAATTTCCAGATGACTCAATCAGTATGTCCTAGTATGAGCTTATATACATTCAGACACTAGACATTGGATTTTCCATACCAAAACCTGCTTGCCAGCACACACTCCGGCTTTGGAGCTAAGTCTTTTGAGTGAAAAAAACTTAGAAATTATTTTTTTTTCTCACTAAGGCAAGCAGAAAAAATAATTAACAAGTAGAAAAAAACACTCCAAAGTATGTGCTCACTCCTGGTCTTGGGTGGCCAATAGCCTTTTACAATCTCTCATACTTAGGACATTTATTACAATGGTGGAAATGCGAAAAAAAAGGGGTCTTTCATAAGACCTGGCTGAACTCTGAATTCTGCAAATATGAGCATTGATTGCTCATTCTCTGGTGGCTCTTCAGGAAATCCATCTTGTGCAAACTGGTGGTTAACACCATTTATTTTTAATTTGCAGTGGTAAGGCATACAAGTCATCTGCGGTCATGTCTCAGCCATAATAAAAAATGATACAGATACAGGAAGAATGGGTTGCAGTCACCATTCTCACACGGACAGCGCATTGGTCTAACCAAGGCGTACAGGTGTCCTCCTTTTCTATGGTGAATTCATAGTAACTTGCAAAGGATGGTATCCATGGAGTTCTGTTCGTACTTTCTGTTAGAAATCAATTTAGTCCAGAGGGAGAAGATGTTTTAGAGAGCTTGCAAAAGTTGTCTGGTGAAAAAATTCCAAGTTTAAGGGTGGTTATCTGTGCTAGCGCTGATCAGGTGGAAGAAGATCTAGAGACATTAGAACACTACTCGCAGAAGATCCCACTTGAGCTTCAGGAGCTTCTACACCAGTGCAATGAAAGAATGGTCCTTTTCAATGATAAAGCCACGCCAGAAAAAATGATGGCAAGTAAAATAACTAAACAGCTAAAGCAAATAGACATTGTAAATGCTCAGAATGAGGATCATCCTTATTTTAATGAGTTGGTCCATCAAGCTTAGGAAAGGTTAAGAAGGCATGGGGATATCAACTCAGGTGGATATTTGAAGGAAGAAATACAGTTTTTACAGAGGCAAGTTGAATACGCCACACAGTAGCTGAAGCATTCAATGTTCATTTGTGGAGGTTGTCAGCTCATTTATATTCAATATTTTCTGTCATAGTCTTTCAGGAAGGATGCAATTTCATGGAATTTTGGCAAAGTTTACAGCACCACAAAGGCTACAGGAAAGATGATGTGTTTGAAGAGGCCACACCTTGCATTTCAGATTGGTTAGCAGACTGTACAGCAATTTTCATCGTCAAACAGCAGTATTTCCAGAAGCAGAAGCAGAGCGACCCCTTAACTTTTTGCATCACAAATGTGCTGTGGTTTGTTGTTTACCTGTATTGCATAGGTGTTGATATAAACAAGCCCTCATCTTTTTTACTATGGAACAGCAGCTCTCATTAAAATTTAAAATACCAATTTTCTGCTAAGATATAATGTTCCTGAGTGTGCAGTCTGGGAGTTTTTGTACGCAGTTTTCTATGATAAAAACCCAGTATTGCTAAGAGCATAAGAAATGAAGTATCAAAGGCTCTTTTTTGGAGTGAACACCCCAGCATATATAGCCTGACTGAAGGGTAAAAGAGCCAAAGACAAGGTGCTTCCTCAAACAGATGTGATGCTAAATATGCAGCCCAAAAAAGCACTTACACAGCGTTGAGGCACACTATTTGACATTCCTTAGCAGCATCTTTATAAAAAAAATGACCATCAAAGAAGATAACCTTACCAATTTCAAAATGGTAAAAAGGATATCTTCTTGCTTTATGCAAACAGCAGGAAGACCCCTTTTTATGGTAGGAAAAAGACAGAAAGCTTCAGATCCAATGAATTAAGGAGGACAAAGTCAACAGCAGTACTTTCAAGCTTCTCTTGGAAACAGCAGTCATATTGGGAGGTAACTCAACCTAAGTAAAAGCCATTTCAAGTAAAGAAAAAGCTAATCCAGATTCCAAACAGTGAGAAGGGCTACACTGGTCAAGCATGCTGGAGTTGCACAGTTTAGCATGTTTTTACTTTCCTTTTTCCTCCAGCAGTTAGGTTGACCTACCTCTTTTTGACTCATTGTATGACTGCTGTAATATGAAAGAATTCAATTAAGGAAAAGCCTCAAAATCTGCTACAGGAAAAGTCTGGAAAGCAGAAAATGAAAGGTAAAGAGCAAAAAGGGGTTACAGTTGGCAGGCATGCACAGCTTTGCCAACTCATTGAGCTGTCCTTCATCCTCCAAAAAATATTCTAGTCAACGTGCTTGAGGGAGAAGTCTTTTCCTTTATATGCAGTTTGAACAGACAGTGCAGGGGTTAAACAGTTCATTCTTGAGACATCATTGGCAGCAGAAAATCTCTGGATCTCTATGTTACCGGATCCGCGGGGATCAAGTGAAGGAAACGCGGATCTGCGGATCCGAACCGGATCTGTGTAGGATCCACCAGGGAGACGGTTTGATAAGATCAGGAAACACATCCCGTTGATTGGAGGCGGATCCGGTGACAGCAAACCCCACCGCACGCAGATCCGAACTTTTTGGCTTTTGGTGTTTTCGTTTGGGCTGATCTTTTTGGTGTTTTGGAGTCTTCAATTATGGTTTTAACATTTGTCTAAACTCTACCCCACTTCCAAAACACACAGCGACTGTCCAAAAGATTTCTGACTGCTGACTCTATAGGAGACCAACTGTTCCCAGATTGTTCTGTAGACTGTGTGTAAGACAGCGGCAGGGCGACCGTTTATAATATATATAGTGACAGGGCGATGCTGAAGTTGCTACTAAGGAAGTTGCTTTAGAGAGGCAGTGAACCGATACCAATGAGACAGAGCTAGCACGTAGTATTGGGCGATACACTGCGATGAAGGTACCAGGACCCTCATGGTCCGTATCTATCAAAACAACCGCCTCCGGCTACAGCTAGTGCTTTCACTATGCCTTTACACCGCCTATACAGACTTTGGTTATATGCTAGAGACAAGCTTCTACACACGCATGTAGCATGCATACACACGCTAGCTAGCTACACCTGTTGCCCGTGCCAATAGCAATAGATATGAAATAAATTTATAAATTATAATAGATGTAAAGTTTATATTATCATAAATTTATAAATTATAATAGATGTAAAGTTTATAATAATATAAATTTTTATGTAAATGTAATAATTAATTTTATAATTAAGTAATAATTAAGATACATGTAAAGTAATTAGTACCAACTAGGATACCAAGAAGTAAAGAAAGTTTGCATGGGGAGTAATAATTAAGTACACACTATATTATTATTATTACTATATTATTAGTTTGTACTCCCCTTATATTTATATTATTACTTAATTATTACTTTTAATTATTATTTTATTACTTTGTAACCCTTATATTTATATTATTACTTAGTAACCCCTTATATTTATATTATTATTTAATTATTACTTTATTATTTGGTAGTAATATAAAGTAATAGCTTAATTAAGATACATCTAAGTAATAGCTTAATTAAGATACATGTAGATGTATGTTGTATGTCAATATCCACTTATTAAGAGGATATAGTCTTCTAGGTGGTGTAAATGTATGTCAATATTTTCTTCTCAGAATTTTTATTACCAGTGTAGATCCATCTTAAACCTAGTTCTATCAAGCATCGAAAGGGATCAAATTTCTTAAGGTGTAAAATTTCATATTAAATGATAAAACAAATTACACCTTAAGAAATTTGAATGTTGTCACATACATATGTATGTGTGTCAACATCTCCCCCGTTATTTTTTATTTAAGTGACATCTCCCCCATACTAGGTTGTAGAGCACCTCGCCCTAGCTACTCTCGGTGCAATTGTTATTATACTTACAAAAATATTACATAATGAATGGTTTTGATTCTGAATTTCGAATATGTTTTTTAAAATTAAAAAGATATTATTATATGTTTCTGTACTTGACGTATCCTCGCCGTATCCGGATCCTGGATTTTCAAAAATCTAGCAGATCCATCTCCGTATCCTGGTAACATAGCTTGCTCTTTCATCCACAGGGCCTCGACCACCATCTCCACTGCAAGCAAGGAGCTCAATGGCAGACTGTCACCTATCTCTCATCATAATGCAGACAATCTTCTAGGTAATATGTGATTTGATATAGTTATGCTTCATTCTAGCTCTCTAAATCCCACGGTTGTGCTGGATTAATTGCTTTCCTGGTAGCGTGGTTATATGCATTTACTTTGAAATTATTTCACTTAAAGTGCATTTCCTTCATATATTTGCAATTTTTTTCGTAGTTATAAACGTCTCTGGAATCTAATCTCAACCAATGAAAATCGTTTTTTAAATTTACTCTCATTCTCAATTGTTTTCGGATAGCCCGAGAGTGGGTTTTAGTCTGCTAACTGTCATCGAAATATGTGCAGAATTCCTATTTTAGACAGCAGCATACACCTATTAAGGACACCCCCCTAAGGCTAGGATATTTCTAGTTCAAACGGAGAAAGCTTCCAACCGTAACAAGGTTGGCTGTCTAGAATTATCAGGCAGATTTGTATGTGCAGGTTTGCATGAGAACAGTAACCTACTCCTCTCCTACTATGTAATGAGACATTGCATCATCTAATGAATGAATAAATCCACTCTTTCTCATTCTAATGAGCATTCCTGTCCACACGTGTGTGTAAAACCAACAGGAAGGCTAATCTCAAGCTCGGGCACTTATTATACAGCCTACAGATAATTTGGTCTAACATTCCTCCATTGATTTTCGGCCTGCCTTTTAGAAGGTTCAAGATATTTTCTAGGCATGCTTCCTAACAGCTATAATAGCACAGCCAACCAAATAACAAATTATTACCATAAAGCTGTAATTTTCCAGGAGATGATGAAATAATAGGTACCAAATAACTTCCTACTACTAGAAGCATTTTAAAGCATCGCAAACCACACTTAAAGAAAAAGGTACCAAAGGGATAACATATCAAATTCAAGATATACGGAAGCTCTCTTGCATACCTCTTGTGAACATCAATGTACTCATCTGTCTCATCAACAATTTCTTCCTGCAGGAATTTAATAAGAAAATGCAAAAAGTTAAAGAAACTCTAGATGCTAGTGCATTCACCTGAGATGTGCAATGAACTAAAACTTGAATTAGATATGACAAACTGATCCTTTCATATTCCAATATACAATAACTTTCCATATTACTTTTCAATGATATGAATGAACATTGCATGATGAGCTAACAAATTGTCTCGCAAACATAGGATGAATTTGAAAGGTGCTGCTGTCCTTATAAATAACAAATAGCCTTTACAATGAAAATAGCATGCATCATACCTGCAACAATTCTTCAAAAACATCCTCTAATGTGATGATACCTATGACCTCCCCATCTTCAATGTCATCTGGGATCCTGCTTTCTACATTGAGGGAGTCATCATACCCTTTTTTATTCCATTGCTTATTTTCTGAATTAACTTTGGTAGTCAAGCATGCATTACCAAATTGACCCTTGTCAACATCAACAATAGTCTCAACCTGATTTGGCACTAAAGTAGATTTGAAATTGGATTCTTTAATTGTCTTCTCAAGACTTTCCTGAGGCTTTTCTTCATTACTACCACATTGAGGCTTCCGCTTTCCCTTAGTCTTTACAACTGCGGCCATGTGACTACTTCCCTTCTGAAATTCATTCAAGATATCATATAGAGGCATATCTGCTGGAACCCTGCAACATCAAATTATAATATAGAGATAAACAAAAATCCATGATTACAGTTGACACTATTAGATCACAAAATCAATAGACAAAAGCTATGGACACTAAAACAAGTAGCAATTAGTTCACCTGGGTATCCTCCTAATCGAAACAGCACTTACAGGAGTCTCAGTTTCAGCACGCACTGTTAGAAGACTTTTTACCTGTTGGCATTCAGCATTAACACTTAAACATTAAACATAATGAATACAGCCCAAACTATCAAACAAACACTTGAATCTTCAGATAAAAAAAGTAATAAATTCTTCTCAGCACTGATAGTACCTCCATTTAATGGACAGGAGCTAATATCACAATAAGGATGCAAACTAGCATGGCAAACTCTCAAACCAGGCATTTGGAAGCTGATTTTTGAAGGAGCTTCTAAACAAAATTTCAATCAGGCAGGGGTGGAAAAATTGTAATAGATTACAAGGAACACAATATGCTTGAATACTGCAAAGTCTCCAGATTGACCACTAATAATTAAGATAAGTTGTATGGGCTGATAAGTGGTGTCAATGTCCAATCAATCCAGGGATGAAAAAATCAAAATTGAAGGTGATTCAAACATTGTATGTGCTAAAGAGGTCAGCTGGGAAATTAAATCAAGGCTGAAGACAGTGAAAGCAGTATTTAGGTTTGGTAGAGCAAGCTAATCCAAGTCATGCCAGAAGAGGAGCAAACCAATTGGCAGATAGAATAGCTAATATGAGAATTAAAATGAAATGTCATTACTACTTATGACAAGGCATGCAATAAAAAGAAGCGCCTTTAGAAAACTAATAACAAGCCCCAGGGTGCTCATGTAAATGAGCTTGACTGTCTCATATTCTAATATTTGAGCAGTGATGCAGGAGCATCGCTCCACCTCAGCACAGTGGTGCGCATTCAAGGAGGGGAGAGGTGCCAGCTCTCTCATTTTGCCCTCGAATTTTAAATTTTAAATGTAATTAATGCAAGTAAATGCTGTAAGGCTTGAGCAGAGCCAAGTCATGCCTTTGTACAGACTGTAGGTAAGGTCGTCATTAAGTGGCTGACAGTAGGAAGGATCTAGATCCGATTCGGACTAAATTTTCCACTCATTGTAATCTGCCTCAGTGGATAGGCGTTTTGATGGTGATTAGACACCACTAGAGTAGTTGGAGGGAAAGACTCTATGAGTCTCCTCTTGTATAAATCTTTGTAACATATGCCCAGTAGAGGCTGCTGGGAGTGGTTGAAAGTAGCTGAGAGTTGTCATTGATAGGAGAGGAGAGAAGAGCCGAGACTCAGTTGCAGTTCGAGCTCACACATTGTATTTGACATTCTGATATTAATACAAAAGAACAGATTTCACTGTTTACAAATTCCTGTGTGGCAGATGTTTGTTTTTGAATGTCATTTGTGGTTGTATGAATTTATGTTGTAGGTGTGTGTTAAGTTCCATCTGCAGGGTAAGGATAGAATTCACTATCCATTTGAGAGTTGTTGAATTGTCCTAGGTTCTTTAGGCCAAGCGCAAGGAGTGCGCGACAGAGTGTTGAACTCTGCGAGCCAACACAAGGAGTGTGTAGCTGGACTCTGCTTCGAGTTCAGAGGAGACGTGCCAGGAGGGCACACCAGGATAAGTCACATACTCAGAGAGGAGCCTCAAGGTTTCTGAATACCTTGGAGGAAGGTCTGCGCAAGAGTAAGCATAGCCAAAGTTGTTGAATACTCTGTAGAGCTCTGCCAGGTGGGCATTGAGCAGGTGCAATTGTGCACAAGTGAACTCTGTTTCGAGTTCAAAGAGAGAGAGAGAGAAGTTGAAGGAGCCAGAGTTGTTGAACACTCTGGGGTAAGAAGCTCTGCAAAGTGGGCATTAAGCGGATGCAAGGAGTGCATCAGTGAACCTGAAAGAGTTCAGGATTCGGGGGAAGACCTATGCAAGGAGTGAACCAGGCCAACACTTAGACAAAGTGTTGAAAGACAGCCATTTGAAGGCTCAGTCAAGCGCAAGGAGTGCTCCAAAGATAAATTAAGTTTGCCTTACAAGCTCGGGAGGCAGAGCATCAAGTTGCTAGGAGGGCATTAGAAAACCCTTTGAAGGAAGCAGGGGGTCGAAACACTTAGGAGACTGAGCAGGTTCAAAGCTCAGAAGAGATAGTGCAAGGTGTGCGTCAGAGACGGACTCGTTCCAAGTCCCAAAGCTCAGGAGGATTAGTGTCGTCGCGCACAGAGTCTCTACAAAGAGTGCAGAAGGTTGAGAACAGTCCAAGTCTCGGACTGTGGGAAAAGTGCTAAGTTTGCACATGAGTAAGGAGTAAGGACTCGCCGAAGTCCCGAAATCCCGAAGCCATGCGGGTCATCCATCATCTATGGGACAGGTGGCAAGAGATCCGGAAGTCCAGAGAAATCGTTCCCCGGGAGTTTTCAGTTGAGCGGGGTGCAAGGTTGTCAAAGCTCCGAAGCCCGTAGCAGATCCTGAACGTTGATCGTCGAGAAGGAACGTGGTAGCAGATCCGAGATTTCGCAAGAAAGAACTTCAGAAGAATTGCGTGGAGCAAAGAGAAATCTTCGCGAAGTCACGAAGAGCGAAGTGGTCTGGACCGTTGGATCCAGAAGGACACGTGGCAAAGTTCCACATGTTTCGGAGGAAAGGTGCTCCAGAAGAAAGCAGAGTACAGAGCGGGAAGATACTCGAACGCTGGAATCCAAAGCAGATCACAATCGTTGGTTGTGGGAGAGACGTGGACCATAGATTGGGTCCAGGGGAAATTCTTCGATTCGGAGATCAAGAAGAAGGGAGTCAACTACTCGCAAAAGCTCTAAAGCACGGATTTGCGAAGAGGACTAGCCAGAGGTCATAGCTCGAGGTCATGTGAAGAAGAACAGGAGCCCGCGAGTCTCACAGGACCTATGCCTAGGAGAAAAAGGGGCCTGTGTAAAATTATTTATGGGGCTAGCAGGGTCCCGAAGAGTCGATCCGACTCAGATATTTGACGATCCTTGACCGAGAGGTCCGCAACCCCAAGGAGGGAATTGGGGGTTGCGCTACAGTGGTATCAGAGCCTCATAATTGATTTCTGTAGGAAGAGGAGACAGTCCGACTACATCAAGTAGTATTAGAAGCTTGATTTCCCCTGTAGACAGCAGGTGAAGGGAGACAGAGTGAGATGCTCTGTAAAGACTATTGCAAGGTGTGCAGCAGATGGTAGACAACCAGGTGGGTTGAAGGTGAAGCAAGAAAGATGGCTATTGAAGGCCATGAGCATGGGCGAAGAGAAGACCGCCAGCAGAAAAGAAAAGCAGAAATTGACAAGGAGCTCAGTGAAATCCGAGCAGAAATGGAGAAGCTAGCATTGAAGATGCAGCATGAGGCAAAGGTACGTTGGAGGTACGAATGGCTTCTGAAAAGGAAAGCCAGGTGGCCTGTTCAAAAGTTGTTGGCCAGAAGGCAGCAACAGGTGTTGAAGAGGTGGTTGAGGCATGCTGAAAACCTCAGTGATGAGGGAAAGAGATCTCGTAGATTGCCAGGTGGGCAATGAGAAGAGATCAATCGATCTCATAAACTGCCAGGAGGGCAGAGGAGAAACCTCAATTTGCCAGCTGGGCAATGAGAAGAGATCAGTCGATCTCATAAACTGCCAAGAGGGCAGAGGAGAAACCTCAATTTGCCAGGTGGGCAAGGGAGAAGAGATGAGCTCACCTGAGAGTTCATGTCATCAAGGGGTGGTGACAGATGGAAAGAAGGCAGAAGAAAGGCCTCATCCATATGAAGATTCATGTGGGGTTGCAGACCATGTGAATGAAGATGATGAGAAGTAAAATACATCTGTCACAGAGGAGGAGGATCAAAGGAGCGTTCTGATCATTGGGGGAATTCAGATATTCTGCCAATTAGCCCAGCAGGGGCCAGTGCACAAGTTGCAGGCGCAGCTGAAGCAGAAGGACAGCCAGCTGTGACTATCGTTAAGGAGGAGGAGCAGATACTGAAGTCTGCCCCAGCAAAAAAATAGGAGCACTCAGATGACATGCTCACTCCATGGGAGGTGGAGTTGAAGTTGTTGAAGGTTGGTTGGACAATCCAAGACCAGAGATGACTGCAGCATTGAAGCCTACGGCAGAAGACGAAACATACCAACATGAGGAGCAGTTGGAGGAAGTTGGAGTTGAACCAGCACAAGCAGAGCTTGCAGAAGACAACCTGTCAGAGGAGATGGTTGAGTAGCAGCTCAGTAAGGAGCCTGCAGAATTGGAGTCTACAGTGGGATGGCAAGTCAAGGCCACAGAAGAAGAAAACAGCATGGGGGATCAGGATGATCTTCCCTTTGATGTGTATGAGGAAGAGGAATTGCAGCCGAGTTGTAATGTCCCCACTTTGGGACATCAGGGTGTTACAGAGTGTTATGATGACCATTGTAGCCAGATGGAGATTATAGTGAGTACAGGAGCTATTGAGGGGTATTTTGGCATCTGCCTTGCATTGGTTATCTTATTTCATCATTATGATCCATTCCGCACAGCTTGGCTTTGGTTCCATTGCATTCCGACGATTTCCATGATTTTGAGTTATTTTGGACTATAGGTTAATTAAACGCATTAAGGAGGTCATATTGGGCATAATACTTGGAGGAACCTCTTAGTGTAATAGCTCATTGGAATCGGGAGGAACCACACTACACGATAGAATGATGAAAAGTGACTTTCAGTGGCCAGGGAAGCCACAAGGAGAGAAAAGGTGCTTTTCATAGGTAAAAGAGTTAATTAATTAATTAAAGTGATTTAATTAATTAATTAATAATTAATAAAGAAAAAGTCACTTTGGAGGGACAAAGTGAGCAAGAAGGATAAAAGAGAGGCAAGGGCCTCTATTCTCTCATTCATGTTGATTATTAGTTTTGATATCTGGCTTCTAGCTAGTGAGCCCATGCCTTGGGGGTTTTGAGGGTTTTGACTTAACAAACCCTAGAGGACAATTCGATGGTGAAAGATTCCACCTATCTTGTTCCAAGCTTGGTCTCGGGGATGCAATACTCCACCCACACCATTCTACTTCAGATCTACTCAGTTGCAAGAGAGTTCTACACTAGCCACAGGTACAGAAAGAGAGAGGGCGCACCATTGAGGGTTTCCAGCGAGGGGGGCGCACCATTCCTTGAGGGAAGCTCGATCCAAGAGATTGGAAGGGCTTCTAAAGATTCTAGCACCTGGGTTTTCATTGCAGGGTCTTGGTCGTCAGTTCTAGTTCATTCCGGAGGAGTTTTATGTGTCATCTTATTTACTAGAGCATTGGGCGAATTGGAGGAGAGGGGCACACTTCAGAAAGTGGTTTCACCCATTTGATAGCTCAGAACTTCACTATTTCGCTTGGGACTTCACCTGTGAGGTAACCATGCCCCAATCTATCATTTCAGTGATTTTGTGGAGCATTTGTTGGCCTCTAGTAGAGAGGCTGAATTATTGGTCTTCATTCATCCAGGAGGGCGCAAGCCAGATTGGGGGTTTGTGCATTGAGTGGGTCAGAACTTCACCATTCATCCTGAAACTTCATCCGGGGTTTGTACTGACTCGATCTACATTTTGACATCTTATTCGGAGTATTTGGAGGTCTTTGGCAATAGGGTCAAATTATTGAGAGTATTTAGTCTTCCAGCAAGGCGTGACTTAGCCAGTCTTGGGGTTTGGCACTTCAGGAGGCAAGGATCTCAGCGTGTTGTTTATCTATTGCAGTTAGAAGGGCCTTTGGAGGCTTGTAGCTTCTCTTCTTCATCTTGTCTGGGAGTTATCTCCATTTGCTATTAGATCTTAGCTATATTGTACCAAATCTACAGATCCATTGTATCAGGGTCTTCTTCTTTATGAATAATATCATATCTGAGCTATTTTGACTTATCACTTGTGTTGTTCATCATGCATCTGGTTGAGTTATGTCCATTTCTATATATATGATTGATTATTGTTGCAAACACACATTAAAATCATCAGTATAACCCTAGCGCAACCTAAAGGATCATACTAAGCAAAGTGTTTGACGAAATGCCACAACCAGTAAAAGTTTTAAAATTCATGCAAAAATGCAATGTTCTTGGCCTCTTGGCTTGGGAACATTACAATGGTATCAGAGCGTTGATCCTCCCAACCAGTGGGGATTAGCGCATGCAGAAATACAATGGAGATGGATATTAAAGACTTTGCTAGAGAGACTGTATGTTGTGAATGGGAATACTACACCCTTAGTGAGGGACTTAGGCTTGACTTAACATTCCAACAACGTATATCCATAAACAATCCTAGCTGGAGCAAAGATGAGGTCATAGAGTGGGCCGACAGAACAGAGAGATACAGAGCCAGAACAGATAGATGAAGGGAAGCACACAATAACTCCACACCCATTAGGAGCAGGCAACTTTGCTACAGTTACAAAGTGCCTTGGGAACCATATCATAGATGTAGGGGTAACGGTAAGAAGCACATTATTGAGGTGCACTATGACAGTAATGATGAGGTGTGTGAGGATGCAGCGATAGATGCTTATTTGGAGCAATCCGATGATGCTAGTGACTCTTGCACAGAGGCTAGTGATTCTTGCACACTTGGGGAGCATAGTGACCCTTGCGCATTGGAGGGAAAGTTAGATGGACAGAATGATAGCACATGTGCTTTAGCAGTCATATCACAGTGTTGATGACCTTACACTTCAGCAGAGTGGTGACACTAGTAGAGATCCACACGTATTGGCACCCAGGCATGATGAGATTCCTATGATGACAGTGACACATTTGTCATCTTTTCAGACACCCATGATAACCACATCACATGAGGATATCAGTGGTGTTATCCCCGATATCTAGGGATAACTAGGAGATCATGTCTCGAGGCCCACATGATCCCAGACATGGAGTACGAGAGCGGATCGACTTGAGCTTGGCCCTTGAGGGCCCATCTTTTCTTCTTCTCAGCCATACTTGTCCTGCCAGCAGTACCAGCCTCCATCACTACCGGCCTGGGCTTGCATCAGAGAGGGCTCTTGCTTCATGAGGTAATTGGTCCGAGGTATCATGGTATG
>ML776826.1:1343391-1367608 GCA_009831015.1 Picea engelmannii
TGATCAGGAGTCACGACACTGGACGGGACAATTGAGAGTCAATGAGGACATGATCATGGCAGCAACTCGATGCATTGATGATACACACGCATTGGTGGCAGGTTATTGTTGGAGGGCCTCGATGGCACATGATAGTTCAGATATGGGACTTGCCATTGATGACTTCCATACACTCATGGAGAGAGTGATTGTGATGAGGGACGACTACCAGCAGTTATTGATGGATAGAGATTACCTATTGGAGATTGGCAAGATGTATCACAGGGCACTGAGGGAGCAGGAGCTTGAGGTGGACCGACTCACTCATGAGTTGGTGAGCACACGAGGATTCTTGGAAGGCACACAGACAACCCTTCAAGAATCGGAGTCCAGATTAGATAAGCTCCTTGAGGAGATTGGTCTGAGATACCCTATATCTATCTCGGCAGAGAGTCAGATATGTTCCTCAGTTACATTGTTGGAGGATATCCGAGTGTCACAGGGGCCACCATTCATGGGTAGTTCTGAGACAATCGGTCATACACATACACATGAGGATTCCAGAGCCAGGGACAGTTACGAGGACACTTTCATTTGTGTTCCAGGATTGGTTCATATCCACACGGAGGTTAATCCAGTTGTACACCTTGGACATATGATGATGAGAGAGATGTATAGTGGGATTCATGAGGACGCATTGGATTGCAGGGAGGAGACACACTTAGTGGAGCATGGAGATTCCTCTCCCTTACAGCAGCACATAGTTCTGGAAATCACCTTCACAGTAGAAACAACTATCTTAGTGATGATGGAGGGAGAGTGATTGACCAGTAGTTTCTGGAGTTATCTACTGTTGTACCTGATAGTTGGAGTTTCGGCGATTATTCACCATGGGTGCTAGTGGATGAGCTTTTGGTCCAATACTGGGGATTGACCAAAGCATATGATACTTTCCAGTCCTACAGTTGGTTACAGATATTTATGATAGCCTTTCCTGACACTTTTATCATTGACGACAGCACAAGGGGAGCTAGACAGTGGCAGGGGGCATGGAGAGTTGGTAGGCTGAGACCACCTGACAGGAGTGTCTTGATTGCATACAACAGGATAGGGGTGGATCATCAGGGGCAGACAGTTGAGGCCTTAAGCGTGATGGAGAGTATCCTAGGCCATGGGACAAAGGATATCTCAGAGGTTGCTACATATTTAAACTCTCATTGGGATGAGGGTGGAGGCTTTCGACAGTTACCAGTAAGGCACATCAGTAGTTAGTAGGGATTGGAAGTGATGAACTTCCAAATTTGACATGGGATCCGGGAATCCATTGGGTCGATAATTTGTTTCATCTTATGAGGATCCAAGAGTGGAGGGTCCAGTATGGATACTTTGAGTAGACAGTCATGATCAGAGTAGAGCAGCATCAACATGATGGTCCCTATCAGAGACAAGGCTGGGCATTTCATTGATTGATGGAGACGAGCAGACGTTTGCAGGGAGAAGTCACTTTGATTTTCCATCGAGTTTCAGTATTGGGAGAGCACGTCATTAGCTAGTGATTCGTTGAGGTCTTGTAGTACCTCACTATGGCAGCGTCATGTTCAGTCGATGGGGGTCATGTTGAGTTTGGTATGGTCTGGTAAGATAGACCCATTGCGGATTGAGGTTGTGTGTTATTTGCAAGAGACTCATGGTGTTGATATGTTACAAAACTATACTCCACAGGGCATTGTAATTCACATCTTGAAATGGGATCCAGGGAATGGAGTGCTTGGTAGTTCAGTGTTTGATGGAATTGAGTTTCGAGTAGAGTGGTTGCTCGGGAAGTTGACTGAGATTCTTTGGCCATTGATCATTCTACTCATCAGGAGCATGTGGGTGTCATGCATGGTGAGCATTGGGAGAGGCCACATCTTGAGGGGAGTCTACCTTGTGTTACACAGGTGGATATGGGACCCCGGTATCATATGTAGTTGGATTCAGTTATTGCTTGAGGACAAGCAATATTCCAGCAGGCTGTAATGTCCCCATTTTGGGACATTATAACATTACAGAGTGTTATGCCTACCAGAGTAGCCAGATAGGGGTGACAGAGAGTTCAAGAGATATTGAAGGGTGTTTTTGGGCTCGAATTGCATCGTTCATCATCAGTATCCATTCCGCATAGTTTGGCTTTGGTTTCGTTGCATTCCAATGATTTCCGTAATTTTGAGTTATTATGGGTCATATCTTAATTAAATTCACTAAGAAGGTCATAATGGGCATATTACTTGGAGAAACCTCTTAGTGTAATAGCTCATCGAAATCGGGACAAAAAGCATTACAAGATAAGATGATGAAAAGTGACTTTCAGTGACCAGAGAAGCCATCAAGATGGATAAATCACTTTTTAGAGGTAAAATGGTTAATTAATTAATTAATTAAGTGATTTAATCAAGGAATGATAAAATAAAGTGAAAATCACTTCGAGGGAAAAGGTCAACAATGAATTAGGATTTCGGGAAGCTATAAAGAAAGGGTAAAGCAGCCTAATTCATTATGCATTGTTATGATTTGATGTTGAGAGTTCCCAGAGGAGGAGAGGATTTGACTTTACTTTTTTGTGGATTTCTGGAGGAAACCACCACCATTGATCGATTTCGGTGTTGAGAGACGCACCCTAGCCCATCGGAGATACCATCCAAGTATTTCACAGTGACATTCAGGAGCATCCAGTTACAGTGTGCGCAGCTCAACTAGTGAGGGCGCAAGTCAAATTGAAGGTTTGTGGAGTTGCACGAAGGCAGAGCTCCGATTACATTTTCCTTCCGACCCAGTTGAGATCCAGCCAGGGCGCTTAGATTGAGCTACTTCCCATCATATTCCAACGGTGGAATCAGTCGGGGCGCACCATCCAACCATTTTGGGCGCAGCTCTTCCGGACGGACATTTGGGGTTGCATGCAGAGCATCAGAGCAGATCAGGGGAAACCCTTCTGACCCAGTTCCACATTTGGCGAGAAGATCATTTTGAGTCCTATAGCAGCAGATTTTGTTGGTGGAATCATTTGGGGCGCATCCAATGAACCAGGAAGTGCGCAAACCCCCTAGGGGTCCAGATCCAGTGCCTCAAAGACCAGATCCGAGATCCGGCACTCATCCATTTCATTCTAGAGGTCAGGGCACTTCTATTGGAGCAGTTTCCAACGCATTCTGATGGTCTATTCTTCCGGACGAATTTTCCAACCAGTAGCGGTTACCGTACTTCTCCGGAATCGCATATTTTGTCGATCTATCCGTGCATGCATCAGATCTGCTATCATCTTCTAATCACGGGTATTTTTATTCTATTTTCTTGTATTCCAGTGACGATCCATGAGATCTAGCTAACGATTATATTCTATATTTCCAGTATGTTATTGTATTTCCATGCTTGAGTCGTATAATACATGTTATTGGGCAGTTGATGTTCTTTACTTCCGCATGCATCCTTTATATGTTGTTTAAACCATAAATACGCAACATGCACATGCAATAACCCACATGCACATGCAATAACCATCAAGATATCAAACATACAACTGAGACGCATCTAGAAACCCCCAGTGTATCAGATCTGCAAGACAGAACATTAGATCAATAGCAAATATCTTGATCAATGACATTAGAGATATTTCAACCATAGCACGTGTCTGGACACATCTATATGGGATCCAGGCGCAGATGATAGTAGCAGGATGAGTGCACAGGATGATACAGCTACTGATACAGGATGCAGTATGATTCAGAGGGAGCTAGTCGTTGGTGATGATGTGCAGTCGCTTACAGGAGGACCCAGTAACACAGTAGATAGGGGGAAGTTCCATGCTTTATCTTTTGCAGAGAGTGTTGTTGGAGAGTCCAGTGTTGACACTAGCAATGAGGGACATGAGGTAGCACCTCAGCATGACTATGATTAGGAGTCAGACTACTTGGCAAGACAGTTGAGAGTCAGTGAGGACATGATCATGGTAGCCACTAGGCGCATTGATGACACACATGCATTGGTGGTCGATTGTTGTTGCACGACATCGATGGCACATAATAGTTCAGATGGGGGAATTTGCCATAGATGACTTTCATACTCTTAGGGAGAGAGTGTCTGTGATGAGGACTGACTACCAGCAGTTGTTGAGGGACAGAGACTATCTATTGGGGGTTGGCGAGATGTATCACAGGGCTCTAAGGGAGCAAGAGTTGGAGGTGGATAGACTCATTCATGAATTGGAGAGCACCCAAGGATTCTTGAGAGGCACATAGATAGCCCTTCAAGAATCAGAGTCCAGATCAGGGGAGCTTCTTGAGGAGATTCGCCAGAGATCCACTACATCTATCTTAGTGGAGAGTCAAATATATCCCTTAGTCACATGGCTAGAGGATGTTGGTGGTCTAGCAGAGGAGCACCAGTTGAAGGAAGAGCATGAGGAGTACCCAGAGTCACTAATAAGTACGGAGGGTTATGATCCGGAGGCGCAGTAGCTATCCTGCACGAGGATCTTTGAGACAGTCGAGCACTCACATACACATAGGGACTCCGAAGCCAGGGGCAGTTTTGAGGACACTTCCATTTGTGTTCTGAGACCAGTTGACCTTCATGTAGAGGTTGATCCAGTAGTACACCTAGGATCTATGATGCAGCAGGGGTATACAGGAGATGACATGAGTATGCAGGGGCATACAGTGATGAGTGATAGTTCACAGAGACATGCCGAGATACGCAATAGGATTCAGATGGACATATTCAATTGCAGGGAGGAGACACACTTAGGCGAGCATGTAGATGCCTCTCCTTTGCAGCAACACATAGTTATCAGGGATCACCTTCACAGTATCAGCAGTTGCATGGGAGTGAGAGGTGGTGGGTGGTTGACCAGCAGTTGGAGGAGTTACTTCCGGTTGTACTAGATGATTGGGATTCGATGATGACTACAGGCCAGTATCTGTCATGGATATCGATGGACTAGCTTATGGTCGAATCCTTGGGATTCACCAAAGCATGTGATATCTTCCAGTCCTACAGTCAGCTACAGATGTTTATGTTAGCCTTTCCTGACATTTTTATCATAGACAACAGCATGAGGAGAGATAGACAGTGGCAGAGGACATGGAGAGTGGTTAGGCCGAGACCACCTGACATGAGTGCTTTTACGGCGTACAACTGGACAGAGGTGGACCATGATAGGCAGACAGTTGAGACTTTGTGCGTGATAATGAGTGTCATAGGCCAGGTGATAGCAGACAACTCAAAGGGCAACACAGATACAGATACTCATGAGGATGAGCACGGAGGGCTTCCAACAGTGATCAGTCTAACACAGGAGCAGTTAGCAAGGATCAGAAGTGATAAACTTCCAAGTTTTTCATGGGATCCAGGAGTCCATTTTGTTGGTAGGTTGTTTCACCTTATGATGACCCGGGTTGCACCAGAGAGAAACATACTTTACTATGGGTTGATTTTGAGTGGGCATGAAGGGACTTGTCCTATGGAGCGAGACAATTTCTCCCTTTTCATCCTCATGATCGAGCATGGAGATGGTTGGGTAGACACTATTTCCACAGAGATTCTCTTACGGATGCAGCTTATGGACATCAGGTCCAGTTGCCGCAGGTATTCCAGCTTGAGGATCCAGGAATGGGGGATCCAGTATATATATAGGGAGAAGACATGCATGGTCAGAGTAGTGCAGCGCCAACATGGTGATCTTCGACAGAGACTAGCATGGGACCCCGGAATTGCAAGGTTAAGCATTTCACTGACTGACAGGGGCGAGTGGACCTTTGCAAGGGAAAGTTGTTTTGACTTTCCATTGAGCTTCAGTGTTGAGGAGAGCACATCACTTGAGGGTGTCTCACGGAGGTCTTGAAGTACCTCACCCTCGCATCAGCATGTGCAGTTGAGGGAGGCCGTGTTGATCTTGGTATGAGCTTGGAGGATGGACTCATTCCGGGATGAGGCCATGTCTCATGTGCAGGAGATTCACGGTGTTGATATATTTCAGAATTATGCTTCACAGGGTATTGCAGTTCATGTCCTGATATGGGACCTAAGGGGTGGAGTGTATGATAGTTCATCTCTCGATGGGGCCTACTGTGTGTCCCACAGGTGGACATGGGACCCCGATATTATATTTGGATGGGTTCAGTTATTGCTTGAGAACAAGCAATATTCTAGCAGGGAGGATTGTAATGTCCCCACTTTGCAACATCAAGGTGTTATAGAGTGTTATGATGACCAAAGTAGCCAAATGGACATTATAGCGAGTACATGAGCTACTGAGTGGTATTTCGAGGTCCGACTTGCATCGCTCGTCTTATTTCATCATTATGATCCATTCCGCACAGCTTGGCTTTGGTTCCGTTGCATTCCGACGATTTCCATGATTTTGAGTTATTTTGGGCTATAGGTTAATTAAATGCACTAAGGAGGTCATATTGGGCATAATACTTGGAGGAACCTCTTAGTGTAATAGCTCATTGGAATCGAGAGGAACCACACTACAGGATAGAATGATGAAAAGTGACTTTCAGTGGCCAAGGAAGCCACAAGGAAAGAAAAGGTGTTTTTCAGAGGTAAAAGAGTTAATTAATTAATTAAAGTGATTTAATTAATTAATTAATAATTAATAAAGCAAAAGTCACTTTGGAGGGGCAAGGTGAGCAGAAAGGATAAAAGAGAGACAAGGGCCTTTATTCTCTCATTCATGTTGATTATCAGTTTTGATATCTGGCTTCTAGCTAGTGAGCCCATGCCTTGGGGGTTTTGAGGGTTTTGACTTAACAAACCCTAGAGGACAATTCGGTAGTGAAAGATTCCACCTATCTTGTTCCAAGCTTGGTCTCGGGGATGCAATACTCCACCCACACCATTCTACTTCAGATCTACTCAGTTGCAGGAGAGTTCTACACCAACCACAGGTACAGGAAGAGAGAAGGCGCACCATTCATTGAGGGAAGCTCGATCCAAGAGATTGGAAGGGCTTCTAGAGATTCTAGCACCTAGGTTTTCATTGCAGGGTCTTGGTCATCAGTTCTAGTTCATTCCGGAGGAGTTTTATGTGCCATCTGATTTACTAGAGCATTGGGCGAATTGGAGGAGAAGGGCGCACTTCAGAAAGTGGTTTCACCCATTTGATAGCTCAGAACTTCATTATTTCGCTTAGGACTTCACCTGTGAGGTAACTGTCCCCCGATCTATCATTTCAGTAGTTTTGTGGAGCATTTGAAGGCCTCTAGGAGAGAGGCCGAATTATTAGTCTTCATTCATCTAGGAGGGCGCAAGCCAAATTGGGGGTTTGTGCATTAAGTGGGTCAGAACATCACCATTCATCTTGAGACTTCATCCGGGGTTTTGTATTGACCCGATCTACATTTTGACATCTTCTTCGGAGTATTTGGAGGTCTTTGGCAATAGGGCCGAATTATTGAGGGTATTCAGTCTTCCAGCAGGGCGTGACTTAGCCAGTCTTGGGGTTTGGCTTCAGGAGGCAGGGATCTCAGCGTGTTGTTTATCTATTGCAGTTAGAAGGGCCTTTGGAGGCTTGTAGCTTCTCTTCTTCATCTTGTCTAGGAGTTATCTCCATTTGCTATTAGATCTTAGCTATATTGTACTAGATCTACAAATCCATTGTATCAGGGTCTTCTTCTTTATGAATAATGTCAGATCTGAGGTATTTTGAGTTATCACTTGTGTTGTTCATCATGCCTCTGGTTGAGGTAGGTCCATTTCTATATTTATGATTGATTATTGTTGCAAACACACATTAAAATCATCAGTATAACCCTAGCGCAACCTAAAGGATCATACTAAGAAAAAAGTTTGACGAAATGCCACAACCAGTAAAAGGTTTAAAATTCATGCAAAAACGCAATGTTCTTGGGCTCTTGGCTTGGGAACATTACACAAGCAGACTGCATAAGGGAAGCCAACCAACAGAGCAGCTGGAAGAGGTGATACAGGAGATAAGGGAGCTGATGTTGAAGTCAGCAAAGAGAAGCTGAAGAGAGGAGGACCTGCACAAGTAGCGAGGCAGCAACAGCAGCAACAAAGCAGAGGAGCAGGAGGACAGCTCCAGGGGAATGTTTGGGATCCAGGGGAATTTCAACAGCATAGCATAGGAGCTCATGATTTTCCCAGCAGTGGAGTATGATGCAGGAGCATCGTTCCACCACAGCACGCGCCAGCTATTCAGGACATCGGTGCGCATTCAGGGAGGGGAGAGGTGCTAACTCTCTCATTTTGCCCTCGAATTTTAAATTTTAAATTTAATTAATGCAAGTAAATGTTGTAAGGCTTGAGCAGAGCCAAGTCATGCCTTTGTATAGGTTGTAGGTAAGGTCGTCATTAAGTGGCTGACAGTAGGAAGGATTGTTAGAAATAGGAAAAGAATCAAAATAATAATGCTTTTAATTTTTTTTTATGTTTACTAGATCAGCATACACATACATCAGATCTAAATAAATATTTTTGAGTAGAAACAAATAAGAAACACAGTAGATCTGAAACAATAATTATTTCTGAGCATAAAACAATTAGATCTTAAACTAAAACAAGTAGATCAGAAACTGAAACAAGTAGATCAAAAACTAAAACAAGTAGATCTCAAACGTAAACAAGTAGATCTGAAGCTTAAACAAACAGATCTGAAACTGAAACACGTGGATCTGAAACTTACCTCTTGAGTTAATGAGAGATTTACCTGACACACATGTGAATGTAAGCCTCTGTATAATATGCTCAGATATAGTTTAGGTTCATGGATCAACCTCTTAGGGTTTGATCTCTGTCAAGGAGAACTCTAGGACTGTTTTTCCAATAGGAATGAAGACCCCAAGGTAGACAACAATAATCTAAGGTCCTGAACAGCAAAAGATCTCAAACAAGAAACCCTCCAATCAACCTGGACAAATGAGAAAAATGCACCAGCAAACCCTCTTACACAGTGAACTGAACTGTACATAGAGAATACTCCAGGCGGCTACTAGAGAATAGTGAGTACAGTCAAGGAGGGTGCCCAAAAGGTGGCCGCAACTCCTCCACAAACTGATCCGTGACCAAGGAGGGTGACGACAACCCTACAGCAGCTCGACAGCTAGAAAGGAGGCTAATCTCACACAAAAGATAGGTTTGGCTGCTAGGTTAAGAACAAATCTGCAATTTAGGAGAGTTCTGGCAGCAATGTTGACCTCAGAACTATCCAGCAAATAAAACCTTCCAGCATCCATCAAATAGAACCTTCCAGCAAATAGAAAAACAGAACTGAGGCTTGAACAATTGAGGAGGCCGCAACTATCAAGGGAGGACTGTCACTGAGGTAGTCGCAGCTTGTAGAAGAGGGAGAGAGAGTGTAAGTGATAATGGGCGGATAGGTTCTAATTTATAGTTGATGAGAGGGTTTTAGGGTATTAAAATAATAATTAAATTTATTGACATATTATTAATATAAATATTAATTAATATGTCAATTTTAATATTAATTAATATTCTAATTTAATATTAAAACCCAATCACAAAATTCAAAACCCCACACACAAGATGAAAACCCAAACTCATAAGCTAAGAGGGAAGACCAATCATGGGATTAGGATAAATTCAAGGGGGGTTCCTTAGTGGCAAAACATGTCCATATGAGTCTCATGGTGACCAATAAACTTTATCATCACTACATAAGGGTGTACATCACACAATGTGGTCATGCCCATCTTCATAGACTCTCCTAGGTCTCATGGACCATCCCGGGAGAGAGGAAGAGGATCACACATCAACACATCTTGGTATTACACCAAGATATACCTAGTCAAAGATTAGGTTACCCCAGAACACATCTGGGGGCCCTAGAACACATCTAGGGTCTTATCCACCAACGTACTAGACCAAGGATCAACCCATGCATTAAGCAAAGGTTCCCTGGAACACATCCAGGGGCCCTAGACACATCTAGGGACTTATATCAACCACCAAGGAACACATCCAAGGATCAATCCAAGCACGGGGCAAGGATTCCTTGGAACACAACCAAGGGCCCTAAAACACATCTAGTGTCTTACTGCTTGGTCCTAGACCAAGAACCCCAGTCATCTATTGGGGGCCCTCACAAGGGTCTTTTGCCATGGCACTCACAGCTTGGTCTCATACCAAGAAACCCCAGGAGTGTGTTGGGGGCCCTAATCCTCAGCTAGGGTCTTATGCCATCCTCCAGGAGAATGGCTCTTGCAGCTGCACTAATTTCAACAATCCCTCTCAGCAAGAGAGGCATTCTCAGCAACACCAAGTTTGTCTCGAAAGTACACAAACGTTGTCAAGGACAATGGCTTGGTCAAAATATCTGCAGTTTGTTCTGCCGTCGAAACATATTGAATACTGAGAATGTTCTTCTACACCATGTCTCGAACATAGTGATATCTCATCTCAATGTGTTTCGACCTGTCATGAATCACCAGATTCTCGGAGAGCTTTATACAACTCTGGTTGTCACAGTGGATGATTGTGGGTTCTAGCTCAACTGAACAAGTTTGAAAGTAGCTTCCTGAGCCACACTGCTTCTCTGCTACCAGCACTTACAGCAATGTATTCTGCTTCTGCAATGCTCTGGGCTATAGAGCCTTGTTTCCTGTTAGACCAAGAGATCATCGTTGAACCCAAACTGAAGCAATATCTGAAAGTGCTCTTTCGATCCACTCTACTGCCCATCCAATCTGAATCTATATATCCATGAAGCGTTACAATTGACACCTCCACTGGAAGTGTACCAGAGCCCATCGGCTATAGTCCCCCGAACATATCTCAAAATATGTTTAACGGCAACCATATGTATATGCTTCGGTTCACACATGAACTGGCTATGGCCATTCACTACATAACAAATGTCAGGTCTGGTATGTATGAGATACATCAAGAACCCAATGATCTATCGATATAAGGTGGGGTCTTCTGGATCTGTACCTGTAACCTGATCTTGTAATTTCTTTAGGTTAGAGATAATCGGTGTGGTCATGGACTTACAGTCCATCATGCCAAATCTGCAGAGCACATCAACTGCATATTTGCTCTGTGAGAGAAAAATCTCACCTGGTTTCTGCCACACCTCTAAGCCCAAAAAATAATGCATAAGCCCCAAGTCTTTCATTTAAAATTCTGCTAAAAGCTTCTTCTTAGTCTAAGCTATCAAGTTTTCCTCTCCAGTGAGAAACAGATCATCCACATACAAGACTAAGATAACCGGATGATTCTGTACAATCTTTATATAAAGATTGGGATCTGCTATGCTCTTGGTGAATCCAAGACTCTATAGAAAATTGTCTATTCTCCCATACCAAGCTCTCGAAGCTTGCTTCAATCCATATAAGGCTTTCTTGAGTTTGCACACATGAGATTTTTTCTCATGCATCACAAATCCTTCAGGCTATTCAATATACACTTCTTGCTCAACTTCACCGTTAAGAAAATAAGTCTTAACATCCATATGGTGAAGTTTCCAACCAAAAATTGCGGCAAGAGACATAATAATCCTGATGGTAGTATATCTGGCAACTGAAGCAAAGATCTCATCATAGTCAATTCCTTCTTTCTGAGAGAAGCCACGAGCCACAAATCTAGCCTTGAATTTTTCAACACTTCCATCTGATGTATGCTTTATTTTAAAAAACCATTTGCAGGTTACCACTGATTTGCCATGAGGTCTTGGAACTACTGCCCATACATCATTCTTTAGAATTGAATCATATTCTTCTATCATAGCATCTTTCCACACTTGATGTTTGGAGGCTTCTTCAAATGTGGAAGATTTTGAATCAATCACAAGATTCAATTTAGCTATAAGGCCAGAGTACTTATCTGGTTTCTTGCTTTCTCTGAAAGTGCCCTTAGGTGTTGAATGTTTTTCTGCTTCCTTTAAAATTTCCCAGCACCAGGCTGGTTTCCTTTTAATAGGAGGTTTCTCTAAAGGAAACTCAATAGTGTCCCTCGAGGGATCCACTGGAAGTTCTGAGGTCTCCTCCCTCTACTCATCTGGAAGAGGTGAATCTGAAGGTTCAAGAGATGGAGCTTCCTGCTCCTCTGAATCACATGGAAGTTCTCTAGCACAACGAAAAGTTGCTTCCTCATGAAAGGTCACGTCTCTGCTGACCTCAATGAACTTTTGACCCAAGATATAAATTTTGTAAGCCTTTGAGGTTTCACTGTATCCCACAAAAGTTCATTTCTTTCCAGAGGGCTCTAGCTTAGTCCTCCTTTCTTTTGGAATGTGAATATAGACTAGACTGCCAAAGATTCTCAAGTGACCAACTGAAGGATTTATACCGGTGAAAACTTCTTCTGGAGTTTTCGCTTCAGGAGCTTTGTGAGGAGACATGTTCTGAATGTAGACTGCAGTACTAGCATCTTCGGCCCAAAAAGATAAAGGTAAATTCTGGTCATACATCATGGCTCTGGTTGCTTCACAAATTGTTCTGCTCTTTCTTTCTGCAACCCCATTCTGCTCGGGATTATAAGGCACAGTTAGCTCCCTCTTAATCCCGGAAGCCCGACAGAGTTCATCATACTTGTAGGAGTCAAATTCTTTACCATTGTCAGTTCTGAAAACCCAGATGTGTCTGCATGTCTGATTTTCAACAAGATTATTGAAATCTGTTGAAAGATTCATCTTCAGTCTTTAAAAAATAAATCCAAGTTTTACGAGAACAATCATCAATAAAAATGATATAGTAAATACAACCATTCATAAATGGAGCAGTCATAGGCCCACAAAGAAGAATGAATTAGATCTAGAATGCCATTAGATTTTCTATTGTTGTGAGGATAAGCTTTCTTTGTATTCTTACCGAGGGCACAACCTCTACAAACACTATCATGCTCAAAAGAAAATACTAGCATACCTGTTACCATATTTTGCAAACGTGGAAGTGCGTTGTAGTTGAAATGTCCAAGACTTTTGTGCCAGAGCTCGCAGGGATTTATTATCTCGTGAGCTAGGACTTGAACAACTTGACCTGTGATTTTATAAAGCCCACTTTCACGAGTTCCAATAGTCATAGCAGTGCTCAAATCTCATTTGAGGGCCACATGAGAGTCTTCCCTTTGGCGAAGGTTATTGAGTATCCTTTGCTTTCTAACACTGCAACTGAGATTAATTTTTTCTTTAAACCAGGAACATAAAGAATTTCATCAATATGAAAGATATTACTTGATTGAAGTTGGAAAGCAGCAAATCCAAACCCTTTTATGTCATAAGTACCATCATCACCCAGTTCTACCTTTACATTGAATTTCTTATCCCGATAGTTTGTAAGATTTTGTTTGAAACCTATCATGTGTTTGGAAGCACCACTGTCCATTAGCAAAATCTCCTCTGACTTCGTTATAGTGCCAGAAAGAGCTGAGATGAGATAATATTCTTGGTGTTGTTCTTGCTCTTTGGTGGCTTCCTTGGTTCTTCTTCTTTGAGGTTCCTGTTGAAGCTCAGTTCTTCAATGGAAACTGAGCCATGGAATTTTATTTTTCTTCTCTGCTGAGAGGGAGGGTTCCTGCAATCTTTTGCATAATGTTCTAGCTTATTGCAGTTAAAACATCTTACTTTAGATAAATGAGGATTAAGATAAGATAACTTACCTTGAGGTTTCTTACCTTTGTCTTTAGGTTGAGGAAACTTCTTTCATTTCTTGGCTTTAGCTGAAAGGGCATGATCTCTTAGAATTGAATGTTCATTTATGTTTTTGAGTCTTCCTTCTTCTTCTAAGCAGTCATGCCATAGTTTGTCAAAGTTAGGTTGAGCTTCTCTTCCATTGACGGAAGCGAGAAAGACTCCCCATGACTCAGGGAGTCCATCAACTGCAGTTTGCACAAGGTCATCATCATCTACAACAACTCCTATTGTTGTAAGTTGATCTCTGGTTTGAGAAATCTTGGAGAAGAAGGCAGCAATTGTTTCATCTTTTCCCATCCTCAATGTACATAGTTGTTTCTTCAAAATTCTCTTCTGAGTTGGAGCCTTCTTTTCATAGAGATTTGCTAGGGCATCAAAGAAATCTTTGGCAGTCCTTAGATGGCCAATGATGGGCATCATGTTGTCCTTAACAGAGTCAAAAATGACTCTTTTAGCTTTGGCTTGTTTCTTCTTGTATGTTTCCCTGGCAATGTTTGAAGTGGGTTCTTCAATTACCCTAGTAACCAGCTCTTCCAGATCACTCTCTTCAAGCATGTTGAGTATCCTGCATTTCCAAGCATTGAAGTTGGAGGCCCCCTCAAGTCTATCTTCAACTTTGACTAAAGAGGAGGCCATGTTGAGTTATGGATCAGTTTACGTAGATGATATGTTATTGATCTGCAAAACAAACCCTAACAAAATGGATCTACGCAGGCTCAAGTCTAAAACTCTTGAGCTCTTTTCACGCCTTATGCTCTGAAACCATGTTAGAAATAAGAAAAAAATCAAAATAATAATGCTTTTAAATTTATTTTTTTGTTTACTAGATCAAAATACACATACAACAGATATAAATAAATATTTATGAGTAGAAACAAATAAGAAACACAGTAGATCTAAAACAATAATTATTTATGAGCATAAAACAGTTAGATCTGAAACTGAAACAAGTAGATCAGAAACTGAAACAAGTAGATATCAAACATAAACAAGTAGATCTGAAGCTTCAACAAATAGATCTGAAACTGAAACAAGTGGATCTGAAACTTACCTCTTGAATTAATGAGAGATGTACCCGACACACATGTGAATGTAAGCCTTTGTATAATATGCTCAAATATAGTTTAGGTTCATGGATCAACCCCTTAGGGTTTGATTTATGTCAAGGAGAACTCTAGGACTGTTTTTCCAATAGGAAGGAAGACCCCAAGGTAGACAACAATAATCCAAGGTTTTGAACAGCAAAAGATCTCAAACAAGAAACCCTCCAATCAACCTGGACAAATGAGAAAAATGCACCAACAAACCCACTTACACAGTGAACTGAACTGTACATAGAGAATACTCTGAGTGGTTGCTAGAGAACAGTGAGTACAGTCAAGGAGGGTGCCCAGAAGGTGGCCGCAATTCCTCCACACACTGATTCGTGACCAAGGAGGGTGACAACAACCCTACAACAGCTCGGCAACTAAAAAGGAGCTTGATCTCACATAGAAGATAGGTCCGACTGCTAGGTTAAGAACAAATCTTCAATTTAGAAGAGTTCTAGCAGCAATATAGACCTCAAAACTATCCAGCAAATAAAACCTTCCAGCATCTAGCAAATAGAAGATAAACGTCCAACAAATAGAACCTTCCAGCAAATAGAAAAATAGAACTAAGGCTTGAACAATTGAGGAGGCCGCAACTATCAAGGGAGGTCTGTCACTGAGGTAGCTGCAGGTTGTAGAAGAGTGAGAGAGTGAGTGTAAGTGATAATGGGAGGATAGGTTCTAATTTATAGTCGAGGAGAGGGTTTTAGGGTATTAAAATAATAATTAATTTATTGACATATTATTAATATAAATATTAATTAATATGTCAATTTTAATATTAATTAATATTCTAATTTAATATTAAAACCCCAATCACAAAATTAAAAACCCCACTCACACAAGATGAAAACCCAAAATCATAAACCAAGAGGGAAGACCAATCACGGGGTTAGGATAAAGTCAAGAGGGGTTCCTTAGTGGCAAAACATGTCCATAAGAGTCTCATGGGGACCAATAAACTTTATCATCACTACATAAAGGTGTATATCACACAATGTGGTCATGCCCATCTTCATAGACTCTCCTAGGTCTCATGGACTATCCCGGGAGAGAGGAAGAGGATCACACATCAACACATCTTGGTATTACAACAAAATCTACCTAGTCAAAGACCAGATTGCCCCAGAACACATCTGTGAGCACTAGAACACATCTAGGGTCTTATCCACCAAGGTACTAGAACAAGGATCAACCCATGCATTAAGCAAGGGTTCCCTGGAACACATCCAGGGGCCCTAGACACATCTAGGGACTTATATCAACCACTAAGGAACACATCCAAGGATCAATCCAAGCACGGGGCAAGGATTCCCTGGAACACATCTAGGGTCTTATTGCTTGGTCCTAGACCAAGAACCCCAGTCATCTACTGGGGGCCCTCACAAGGGTCTTTTGCCATGGCACTCACTGCTTGGTCTCATACCAAGAAACCATGGGAGTGTGCTAGGGGCCCTAATCCTCAGCTAGGGTCTTATGCTATCCTCCAGGAGAATGGCTCTTGTAGTTGCATTAATTTCAACAGGGATCTAGATCCGATTCGGACTAGATTTTCCACTCATTATAATCTGCCTCAGTAGATAGGCATTTTGATGGTGATTAGACACCACTAGAGTAGTTGGAGGGAAAGACTCGATGAGTCTCGTCTTGTATAAATCTTTGTAACATTTGCCCAGTAGAGGCTGTTGGGAGTGGTTGAAAGTAGTTGAGAGTTGTTGTTGATAGGAGAGGAGAGAAGAGTCGAGACTCAGTTGCAGTCCGAGCTCACACATTGTAATTGACATTCTGATATTAATACAAACGAACAGATTTCACTAGTTACAAATTTTTGTGTGGCGGATATTTGTTTTTGAATGTCATTTGTGGTTGTATGAATTTATGTTGTAGGTGTGTGTTAAGTTCCATCTGCAGGGTAAGGATAGAATTGACTATCCGTATGACAGTTGTTGAATTGTGCTGGGTTCTTTAGGCCAAGCACAAGGAGTGTGCAACAGAGTGTTGAACTCTGCGAGCCAACGCAAGGAGTGCGTAGCTGGACTCTGCTTCGAGTTCAGAGGAGAACGTGCCAGGAGGGCACACCAGGATAAGTCACATACTCAAAGAAGAGCCTCAAGGTTGTTGAATACCTTGGAGGAAGGTCTACGCAGGAGTAAGTGTAGCTAGAGTTGTTGAATACTCTGTAGAGCTCTGCTAGTTGGGCATTGAGCAGGTGCAACTGTGCACAAGTGAACTATGTTTCGAGTTCAGAGAGAGAGAGAGAGAAGTTGAAGGAGCTAGAGTTGTTGAACACTCTGGGGGAAGAAGCTCTACAAGGTGGGCATTGAGCGGATGCAAGGAGTGCATCAGTGAACCTGAAAGAGTTCAAGATTCGGGGGAAGACCTGTGCAAGGAGTGCACCAGGCCAACACTTAGACAAAGTGTTGAAAGACAGCCATTTGAAGGCTCAGTCAAGCGCAAGGAGTGCGCCAAAGGTAAAGTAAGTTCGCCTTACAAGATCGGGAGGCGGTGCATCGAGTTGCCAAGAGGGCACCAGAAAACCCTTTGAAGGAAGTAGAGGGCTGAGACCCTTAGGAGACTAAGCAGGTTCAAAGCTCAGAAGAGATAGCGCAAAGTGTGTGTCGGAGATGGACTCGTTCCAAGTCCCAAAGCTCAGTAGGATTAGCGTCGTCACGCACAGAGTCTCTGCAAAGAGTGCACAAGGCTAAGAACAATCCAAGTCTCCAAATGTGGGAAAAGTGCTAAGTGTGCACAGGAGTAAGGACTCGCCAAAGTCCTGAAATCCCAATGTCAAGCAGGTCGTCCATCGTCTATGGGACAGGTGGCAAGAGATCTGGAAGTCCGGAGAAATCGTTCTCCGGGAGTTTTCAGTTGAGCAGGGTGCAAGGTTGTCTAAGCTCTGAAGCCCGAAGCAGATCATGAACGTTGATCGTTGGGAAGGAACATGGCAACAGATCCGAGAGTTCGCGAGAGAGAACTTCGGAAGAATTGTGTGGAGCAAAGCGAAATCTTCGTGAAGAGCGAATTGGTCTGGACCGTTGGATCCAGAAGGACACATGGCGGAGATCCGCGTGTTTCGAAGGAAAGGTGCTCCAAAAGAAAGCAGAGAACAAAGCGGGAAGATACCCGAAGGCCAGAGTCCAAAGCAGATCACAGTCGTTGGTTGTGATAGAGACGTGGACCGTAGATTGGGTCCCGAGAAAATTCGTTGATTCGGAGATCAGGAAGAAGGGAGACAGTTACTCGCAAAAGCTCTGAAGCGCAGAGTTACGAAGAGGACTGGCCCGAGGTCATGTGAAGAAGAACAGGGGCTTAGCATGAGCCCGCAAGTCTCACAGGACCTGCGCCTAGGAGAAAAAGGGGCCTGTGTAAAATTATTTGTGGGGCTACCAGGGTCCCAAAGAGTCGATCCGACTCAGAGATTTGACGATCCTTGATCGGGAGGGCGCGCAACCCCAAGGAGGGGATTGGGTGTTAATGTTTAAGCTATTATTAGAGTTCTTTGCATTTCAATAGATAACAATAGCATAAGATAGGATCACTGAGAAATACACAATCACAAGAGACACATCATTTATCCTGGGAAACCATCATGGGGGAGAAAACCCAGAAAAACTTCCTTATTATAGATAGCCAATACAATGCCAAGAGATAACTCAAACAAATACAGAAAGCCCTCTCCCAAGGATGCGCCTCTCTCTCTTCTCTCTCTTCTTCAACTGCAGCTCCGAAACTTGTCTCTCAAATGAACAAGTGAGTGTGTCTAAGTGAGGCGCTAGCCTCATTATTTATACAATTCTGGCACGTGTGGAAGTGTCTCTTCACTGGCAGGGCTGACTTCTTCTTCTGGGTGGTTATAACCACCTTTAATATATTCTCGGGCCTCTCTAATATATTCTGGGGACGACTTCTTATTCTACCTATTACAATTATACTTTAACCAATCTGCAAAAGGGGATTTGGTCTTTTACAATAGCCGACATGATCAATCCGCAATAGGGGATTGATCTAATGAATAATTCCACAATAATAATTAGAATACACTTTGCAGTTACATTATTTCAACATTGGGAGCTGCGCCAAGCAGCTAAGCTGGGAAAGTGACGAAAAATGGGAAAAGGAATTCCAAAGCCAAAAGTCAGGGAATTGAAGGAACCAGAGATGTTATATAAGATCTTGGGAGGTTTACATTAGTAGTGCAGCTGATAGAAATGGATAAAGAGGAAGTGGGGGTATCATGAAAACATAAAATTTATTTATCTCTGTGGCCAAGATCTGGGAAGAAGTGATGGACCTGTTCATTGATTTGTCCATGGGACTAAACAAGCTACTAGAGTTTATGGAGAGGTTGTTACAGCCATGTTACCCCCCATGCCTAGGGGTAACTAGAGGAGATCATGTCTCATGGCTCACAATGGAGACAATGATCCTGACCATGATGATGATTAGCATGTCCACGGATGGCATCCTAGCAACCCCCCTCATTTGCCTCTACAACTATAGACCAACCAAAGCTCATCACATCCAGACAACCCAGTGTATGGGAGATGGTAAGCCAACGTCACTATGAGGTATGTCAGTCCTTTCATGCGAAGTGTTGTGCTTATGGGCATGTGGATGAGGATCATTGGTTGAAGTTGGATAATGGATCACTGGCTTGGGAAATTGTGTTTGTAGTCTTGTTTCACCTTGGTGGTCAGCTTTTGTGCCCTAGTCCCGTGTTGTCACCGCCCAGAGAAAAGGGGTAATACTGGGGGTCCCTCACAAGGGTAACGTTCTGTTCCCCACCATACTTGACACTTTCCATCCTGGAGCCTCTCATAGTGTACCAAACTTCGGTAATGGGTCATGGTCCATTTTCTCATGAGAAGAAGGGGTTGAAGGCCAGAGGTTGATGCAACTGCCATATGTATATGCTATGTGTAAATGATAAAGGCCACCATAAAAGCCACAAGTCGACTTGAGCTCTACCCCCTCTAATGGTAATCGCCCCTGTCCTGATGCGAATGAATGCACAATTATAAAGGACCACGGCCCAGTAAGAAAATGAAGGAATAAAGCTTGAAACATGTAAAGGGGACTTGCAAATAATAATTGGGTATCAAAAGGCAATTAAGGGGTTCAGAATGCAAAAATTATTAAGGAAAGGGTATCTCAAGAAGCAAGCACTCCCTCTACAAAGGCGCTTATAGAAATGGATTCAGTGACACCATAAGCCATGAAGTAAGCCCTAATTCACACCACTTTCACACTTACTCTTGAAGGGTTTCTTTCTTTCATGTTTCCCTCGGGACCTATACCTCTACCTGGGTCTTTATTTCTTGTCTAGGTTGGCACACCTAATAGGGTTGGATGAAGGCCCTCCCATATTCAAACTTGACAAGTCACATGAGGTTCTAGGCTAGTGATGCTTGACGGGGATACTGAGGTGAATTGATTACATGGCCTATATCTTAAGTAACAACTTACTTTGCATGATTGAAGGACTAATATCTCTTATGAACATTGGTTTACCTTGTCTTATACTCTGCTTTGTTTTGGATGGCCCTGACATGGTTCTTTGAGGGACGTCCTGGGTTTTCACCCAATATGTTGTGCCTTCATTACAAGACTTTGGCACGCGTGATGCAGAGCAGTGGATCATCTAGTGACTTGTCATCTTTAGACATTAACTCTCACATCCTTGGAACCTTGGACGATGGACAAATGGGCTTCGTTTGATCAGATTTGGTCATAATGGCACACAGATGGGATGAAATCCCACAGGCTGGACAGAGTACCCCAGGGCTTATTATTCAATAGATCAGGGACGTTGCAGTAGCAGACAGCCAAACACCATGTAGAGACGAGATGCAACTCCCTCCAGCCTGGACCTATTGCCCTAAACCCTTGACGTCACCCTCCATTTGATCATGACGTCACCTTCTTGGGTTTGATGGCATTAGGGTTTGATGGACACTTGGGGTACCAGTGATGATTTGGCATGACCATGGTGGGGAGACACATCATTTCCATTTACTCCACCTTGGGATGCCGCCACATGGCCTTTGAAAGCCCTCTCTCAGCCTAGGAAGGCTTGATGTCACCACACGTGTGGCCCTTATGATGTATTTTTTGCATTTTAGTATTTTGTAAAGGCTAAATGAGGGGTCGACACCACTTTTAATTAAACATTGACATGTTATGTGGACAAAGCGCTAAGCCTAGGCTCATATATAAAGGCTAGCACTCATTTTCATTTGGATCATCACAATTCCTCACACATTGTGAGGTAACACTTCTAAAGTTTTGTTACTTCAACCTTCTTACTCTTTTTCTTTCATGCGTTATGTTTGAAGGAGGAACTTTTGTGGATGGTTTGCTTATTTGGATGGATATTTTCTGCAGTTAGGGTTTTATGCTCTTGATTATTGGATGAAGTAATTTTCTGCAATTCTATTGTCTCTTGTTGATGTAACGGTTAAATTGTTATCTTGTTGCAAGTAATCTTGTTTTGTTGAAACCCTAAGAGGAAGACATAAGTACTTCTCTTCCTCATAAAGATTTATTGGTCCAACTTTGTAGAACGTCATTGCTAGGGTTAAAAGCCTAAGGCCCAAAAGTGCTTGTATTTTAGGGTTTTAACCATATACATTTGACCCTTGACCTAGTTAAAGCTTGAAGAAGGGAAAAACCGCACCAAGGGCCCAAAAGTGCTTGCACCATAGGTAC
This sequence comes from Picea engelmannii, assembly GCA_009831015.1. Classification (NCBI taxonomy): domain Eukaryota; kingdom Viridiplantae; phylum Streptophyta; class Pinopsida; order Pinales; family Pinaceae; genus Picea; species Picea engelmannii. Next base: position 1,364,821 of record ML776826.1, read on the forward strand.
CTTCTTCCTCAAAGTTCAAAGCCTAAGGCCCAAGCATGCTTGCACCTTGGGGTTTAGACTCTACCTGCTTTGTTTCACTTGGATCAATCTTCAAGTTTAATGCATTTGAGACTCCATAGGCCCTAGAAGACAACGACATTGATCTAAGAGTGATATTGTGGCTAAAGTAGTTGTTAAAATTGTTGATGATTGCATCTATGTGAGACATTCTCCAGCGTACAAACCTGTGAGATGTTGACCATTGCAGCTATGTGAGACTTTCTCCAGCTTACAAACCTAAGAGAAAACCCCTAAGAAGGGTATGTGGTTCCTATCTGAGATAGAGTTGGAACGTAGAGATGACCTCCTCCATTCAGAGAGTTGAGAAGAACTCCAGATGATTATCCTGTGGGAAAGGCGATCTATTCAGTTGGACGTGCCTGTGGCTGAGCACAAGGTGAACGTGTGAAATCCCAAAGTGTTGGGTGCATCGTCATGAGAACAAAAAAGAAGATGATGTATGAGCCTCCTCTGAGCAATAGAGTTGACGAGAAACTCCAGATGACTCTCCTATGTGATTCAGTGGGAAAGAAGATCTATTGAGTGGATGTGCCTGTGGACGTGTGAAGAATTGGTACTTCTATATAATGCAGTGAGCCAGAGATATGGACATCCCTATAGATGTGCCCCTAGTAGATGAGCACTAGTGGGTGTATCAGATCCCTTGCTATATTGTTCAAGAGTCAGACTTGCCTGTAACCCTAATTGTAATGTAAAGGGTACAAGTCGGCCCCACCTTAGCGTGACTGGTAATTAATATAAAAGATAATTAATCTAGTTAATATTAATTATATTATAAGCTAGTGAGGTCGGCCCTGTTGTGCCAATAGACACCTCTGTTGACAGGTTCAGGTTAGTATAAGTAAAGATAAATTCCCCATTGAGGAATCATATCATTCAAGCGAGTTTGGAAATTTCAGCAAGTACACCTTCTTGGGAAAAGTGCACACCTGTCTCGGGCGCTAGTCTCCTAGGGTTTGAAGCACCCTCTTGTGTGCTAGGTTTTATCTTAGTGGTGAAGGTCTTTCTCTTGAAGAATATAGCAGAGGATTTGGCTGGGTTTTCTTCCCTTGTTGAGAAGGGTTTCCCAGGGTACTTCTTGTGTTCTTGTGCATGGTACTTCTTCTTGTGATCTTCGTTGCTGCAACATTTATGGTTATGGTTAAATACTAAAATGGAATGATCTTCATGCTTAACCTTGACTATTGAAAAATCAACATGGTATCAGACTCTCAGAGCATAGGTCTTGAAGAACCCATTGCACAAAACTTCAAGGCAAACCGTCCTGTTTTTGCAGAACCGTATGGCCCTCTTAGGGCTCCCAGAAATTCCGTACAACCCTCCTTTCTCAGTTTCAACCCTTAATACTTGGACGTTGGGGCTATTTTTGGCATAGAAGAGTACATCCTCCTCCAACGCACCTCCAAAGACTCTCAGAATGAAATTTCGAGCATTTTCAATTTTTGACCCTAGGGTTTCTAGGGTTTCGCTAATTTCTGCAAAAATTTTAGTATTAGGTTTTCTACAACTCATTGAAGGAACTCTTTAGCTCACTGGTGTTCTCTCATCTTTCAAAGGCTTATTGTTGGTAGTCATAAGTCCAACAAAACCTAAAAGTGCTAACCTAGCCTAGCCGTTAGGATTTCTAGCCCAGTTGACAAAGGGTTGTGAAGAATCTAAAATTATGATGAACAAAACTATGATGGAATTTAAGCTTGATGGATCAAGCAACTTCAAGTTTCTAGAAGACAAAAAGAAAGACTTATTGTGGGTAATACAAAACGGTGTCACTGTGACATACCTCCTTCATGAAGATGTCAAGAGGACAAAGTTTAGCCAAGAGCCATTAGAGAAATCATATCAGCACCCTCAGGTATGCACTTGTATATATATTATTTGTATCATTGTCATGAGGGAAATTGCAGGAGGAAGGAACCTTTTGCTGAAGTCATGGATCCAGAGGGATCTCAATGCATTTAGAGGAACAACACACTCAAGGTGAAGACTCCAGGTTTGATTGTTGTAATTGTCATTCCTCTAACCTATAATTCTTAAGTTTGCTACATTACAAGTAGGTGTTGTAGTTGTGACAACATTCCTTAAATTGTTTTAATTCTAGAGATGCACTCATTATTCCCCTTTAGGATATATTCTTGTTTTGGTTCCTCTTGTTTTCTTGTTCTAGACAGGTTAACAATAAAGGAAGATGTTTATCCTTCAGAGGGAGACAGACATTATTCCAGTTGCTCCAGTTGATATGTTCATAGATATTGCAGTAGGGCATAAAAGGCCTACCTAGACTCACTCTGCAAGAGGCAGAGAAGCATACAATCCTCTCAAGGTACATCCCAAGAAAACAAAAGAGATTTTTGAGCTATCCTTTAGACATGAGCCACTTCATTGATGTTGAGCCTCCTTGTCTTAGAGAAGCAACAGGAGAACAGGTATGGCAAGATGCCATAACAGAAGAATACCAACATATCTTAAAGAATGATGTATAAGCTAAGTCATCTGACACGTCCAAACCCCCCCTCGTGTCGCGAATCCTACGTGTCGGACACCAAATGGTAGGACACGTGTCGGATACTCGTTTAGATCGTGTCATATTCACAGGACACGCGTGTCTTGAAAATAGGACACGTGTCCTGCTCAGAAAAGGACCCTGGCTCATGTTTTCTCATGCAAGTTGCAACTGTGAGGTGTTTCAGTGTGCAACTAAGGGTTATTTTGCCTTACTAATTCTATTTAA
>ML776826.1:1373808-1390674 GCA_009831015.1 Picea engelmannii
TAAAAAGAGTAGAGGGAATCCAATTCCATAGTTTATTTACTTGATTTCATTGTAGATGACTCATGACTCATAGTCATGAGTCATGATGACGATCATGAGATACATTTATGATTTATTATATTTTTTGATGACTCGGGATTCAGAAATCAGGACATGATTCATTTTTGATGTGTGATGTATCACTAGACATCTTATATATCTTATATATCAGTTTTCTTTCCATATTCATGTGGCAATCTGTCTATTTGATGCTATTGTTGCTTTAAATGTTTCAAAAATTAAAAAAAAATGAATATTTTTGTATTTTTTTAAGTTTGCCGATTTTTNNCCGATTTTTTCCCGATGTTTTGCCGATTTTGACGAAACGTTGTTTTCTGGACCCCGGCGATTTTTTCCCCGAAACGATTTTTACAACATTGATGTTGACCATTGCAGCTATGTGAGACTTTCTCCAGCTTACAAACCTGAGAGAAAGCCCCTAAGAAGGGTACGTGGTTCCTATCTGAGACAGAGTTGGAACATAGAGATGACCTCCTCCATTCAGAGATTGAGAAGAACTCCAGATGATTATCCTGTGGGAAAGGCAATCTGTTGAGTTGGACATGCCTGTGGCTGAACACAAGGTGAACATGTGAAATCCCAAAGTGTTGGGTGCATCGTCATGAGAATATAAATGAAGATGATGTATTAGCCTCCTCTGAGCAGTAGAGTTGACGAGAAACTCCATATGACTCTCCTGTGTGATGCAGTGGGAAAGAAGATCTGTTGAGTGGATGTGCCTGTGGACAAGCACATGTGAACGTGTGAAGTATTGGTTCTTCTGTGTAATGCAGTGAGCCAAAGATATGGACATCCCTATGGATGTACCCCTAGTGGATGAGCACTAGTGGGTGTATCAGATCCCTTGCTATATTGTTCAAGAGTCAGACTTGCCTGTAACCCTAATTGTAATGTAAAGGGTACAGGTCGGCCCCACCTTAGTGTGACTGGTAATTAATATAAAAGATAATTAATCTGGTTAATATTAATTATATTATAAGCTAGTGAGGTCAGCCCTGTTGTGCCAATAGACACTTATGTTGACAGGTTCAGGTTAGTATAAGTAAAGATAAATTCCCCATTGAGGAATCATATCTTTCAAGTGAGTTTGGAAATTTCGGCAAGTACACCTTCTTGGGAAAAGTGCGCACCTCTCTTGGACGCTAGTCTCCTAGGGTTTGAAGCACCCTCTTGTGTGCTAGGTTTTATCTTGGTGGTGAAGGTATTTCTCTTGAAGAATATAGCAAAGGATTTGGCTGGGTTTTCTTCCCTTGTTGAGAAGGGTTTCCCAGGATGCTTCTTGTGTTCTTGTGCATGATGCTTCTTCTTGTGATCGTGGTTTCTGCAACATTTATGGTTATGGTTAAATACTAAAATGGAATCAACAAAAAATCAATCTTCTCAATCTCTCAAACATCCTACTAACTTTACTAACCCTAACTATAGCAAACTTCAGGTATTTCTTGCTGTTGTTATAAAAGTTTGCTACAGCCACTGAAAACTACATTTATTTGCTGCATACGTCCATTTATAAGTGGCTTAACTTGTTTGGAAATTAACTCTAGCAATTGGATAATAATCTACTTGATGAATGCTTACTTTTTATGGTGAGTTGCTACATTTCTGAGCATTATTTATTGCTTCTGTTGCAAATCTTTTATTGTTGTCATATAATTGTTTACTGCTGTAATTTGCAACAGCCATAGCAATTTTACTTGTCTAGTGTATAAATATATCATTTTTGCATACTTTAGCTTGGTGATTGTCAATATATGCTGCAAATTGTGTATTGTTCCGGACAAGTACAACAATTACCCTGCAACTTCTATTTTTCTTCCTAGACCTAGACCTACCTGGCAGGTGATCAAGATAGGGGGTGGTAGGCTTGACCAATTCTTGCTATTCGATCCCTTGAGGTCACTAGGGAAGCCTACCTTGTGGTGGACCTCTTCCATCACTACAAGAAGGGAAGATTCTACTTAGGTGACAGTGGTAGGTTCTTCCATAGTTACGCAAGATTTGGGGATCTTGTGGAGGGCTTTGCACAAGTACAAATCCTGTGATAACAAACCCAAAGTTAGTAAACAATTTCACCTTGAGATAGGGAGTTGTTAATGAAGTTGGCCAACAACACGCTCAGAACAGTTAATCTGGCAAAAGGCCATGAACAGAAAATAATGAGTACAAGGCACTTGTCAAGGGATTAATGGAGTTACTACAGATTGAGATTAATGAAGTAACCAGGCAAATGAAACTCATTGATGCCAGTTCTATAACATCAACATAAATTTCGTCTAATTTGTTTTTTCTAAGAGTACTTTTTTGTATGAAGGCTATCATACCGTTATATAGAATAGTTAATATGTATCTCAATATGCAGGAACAGTCAATAGGGGATATGATCTGAAAAGAGTCAGTTTATCTCTATGTAATAATACTGATAACATAAATTACTTTTTGATAAAAAAACACTGATCATACCAGAAGAAGACCTATTATGTTCTTAGGATTTCCAGAATACACAGGAACCCGACTGTGGCCTCGAGCTAGAATCTTCCCCATTGCCTCCCTGCAAAAGTCAAACTTCTTTAGAATTCATAGGCATCTTGAACTAGGTCTTAAACTAAAGATCAGTCAAAGCAACACTAAAGAGGTCCCTTCAAAGTTCGAAGTACACAACCAATTAAAGATCTAAAGTTGGCTCCAGGAATTGTGTTAGAATTTTCACCATCAATATATGTTACACAATAAAGAACAAAGTTGATTCAAAATGCCCCTTTGTTTGAAAATGGCTGATGATCTTCCTCAAATTAGCTAAAATTTAAATAAAATTTAAATCGGCTAACAGAAGAGAGTATGTCGAATCCACAAGTTTCCAGTAAATAGATATCCTCCTCCAAAGAGGGTGGACAATCAATTGAGAAATAAATATGGTTATTTTTTGTCACACCTAATGAACTAATTGCCCAACATTTCCTTTAATGCAAAACAGAGATAGCTGGCCCTTGCAATAAGTTTTACAGCACATTGATATGCAAGTAGACAATAAACTATGCAAAAATGCATAAAATGAAACTAAACCACCATCAATGGAAGCAATGAGCTTACCAATCCAACTTTGTATTGACGTCCAATGAAAAGGTTGATTCAATTGGGGTCATAGCCTCCTCCGCAGTCTGGCAGTTATATTTGCACCACAAAAAAACAATGAAATCTAATCAGAGAACCATCAAAACTGCCAAATGGATATAAGCATATTGACTAGAAAAAGGTAATAATGATGTATTAGTGTCCAAATCTTTATTCTAGAACTAAGAATTACTTCATCCCAGCATTAGGGTATGATTAAAGATTTGCTTTTTCATCATCACTTAGAGCTCATACTAACAAATTAGATTCAATACATACTGATAGTTCTAGTCATGTTTACTTTCTCTGAAGTGCAACAATTAAGGGGTTCTTGTTCATTCAAGAGTATACTCCTCTGATCAAGTACCCAGCAAGTCTCTGAGTTTAAGTCAGCAATGCCTCAGCAACACCTTCAACCTCTTCCAGGTGATACCCTACTGGCTGCAGTCTGAAATTTCAGACCTTAAAAACAATGAAGCAGAAATCCTGAACCAGCAAGAACATTTCAAACAGGCAACAGAGAACACCAATTCTTTCAAAAAGCAGAACCTGCAATTATGAATTTTGTGGTGAAAACTAAATTTTGAGTGGAAGGGCTTAGGAAGCATATGAAAATATCAGAATCTGTGGACTTCTCTCCTAACCCACTTCTGGAATGTCTTTCTTTCCTCCACAACCCTTTGGACCAAGGCTGTTGGGAGCAGTGTTGCAAACATCATGTCAATGAAAATATCGCCAAGGGTCCAGAAAAGAAAATACCAGCAACATCGGGGAAAATATTGGCAAAATTAAAAATATATAATTTTTTTTTCAATTTTTTAAACATCTAAAGCAACAACATCAAATAAATGCATTTCCACTAAAATATGAAAAAAGAACTGATATATAAGATGTCTAGTGATACAGCACACATCAACATTGAATCATGTCCTGAGTCTTGACTCCAAAGCCTCAAATTATCATCAAAAAATATAATAAATGTATCTCGTCATCACGAGTCATCTACAATGAAATCAGATAAATAAAATAAATATTCCCTTGCCCCTTTTACAGGCAATGGTAATGGTTTTTCCTCTAGAGGAAGAAGGCCCTGGGGCTAGTGTTGGGTATGTGTTATATTCTTTGCACGATTAGCCCCATGCATTGTACATTGCATTGGGAGCAAGGGGGGGTCACCAGGGAGGCAAATAGGCCACCCCTGCCCAAAAAAAAATTGGGTTGTTTTTGGTCCGTTTTTTGCCTGTTTTTGGTGTTTTCTGGCCAATGGTATTTTGGCCCATTGTAACGTAATTTCGGTCAAGGAATCTAATCCAGGTAAACGTATTAGAGTTTTGGATGTCATGGGATCCTATATATTGTATTGTAAATGGTGAAGTTAATCACAATGAGAGTTAGAAGTGCGGCTCTAAACATTTGTTGGTTTTCCCAGTTAATGGTTTCCAAGGTAAATCTTTGAGTATTGTGTGTGAATGCTATTGTTTACTTTTCTATTTATAAAGAATTTGTGTGCATTTCTTTACTATAAAGGTTTAAAACTTACAGGTAGCGTTGAACTCTGAAGTCCTCTAGAAGAAGACCAAAAAAAGCGCTTTATTGCTAACTCCTCTATGATCTCGACGATTTTTTTCGATTGCGGTGCGATATTATTGCAAGATTTAAGAGAATATTGCAATATTTTCGTCAAGGAAAATATCGAGTTTTTTTTCCCGAAATTATCGTCTCGCTGAAAATATCGTGAGATATCTCGATGTTGCCAATATTCTAGCAATACCGAGAACACTGGTTGGGAGTGTTGTCGCCTTATACACACCTCAAGTAACGTGGAAGAAATCTTCAATCCACTGGGTGTCCTTGGGGGCAAGTCTCGAGTCAAGGTGTTATCACCTGATCCTCAACTTCTCCGTCTAGGCCAACTCCTAGCAAAGCCAGGGGGGGTAGTCCCTAAAGAAAATAATCTATGGCTTGACTTATCTAAGTACAAGAAATTGATCATACGAGTTTAAAGACAAGAACAATATAACAATATATCAATCTACACTAGCATATATGACACACCAAAGGAAATTGCTTATGCTCGAAAAGTAAAGCATTCAAGATACTTGCATATACATGATGTAACTTGAAAAAGAGATACAAGTGCTTGAAGTATATGCTAAGCAAATATTAAAATGTATAGTAGTGCCAAAAGTAAAGGTTGTTGCAAGATATCAAATACCGTTGAAATGGAGATTGATATGTAAATGCTTTTGTAAAATTTTATTATGAGTTTTTAGATGGAGTGGTTGTTGTGAGTGCAAGCCACTATGTGATATGTGTTTAAAGTGTTGCAAGAATGTAAATCTAATCTAGATGTGGCCTCTAAGAGGCTATCCCTCAGATTGGAGGCTAAACTTGCTAGAGGTCCAATAAGGAGAGTATCCCTTTGACTTAGCACACAAGCTCAAGATATTGTCGGATGTCCACCACGGGGAGAACCTAGATCTCAAATTTCTCATCTGACTTCAGACAAAGTTTCTCTTGGGTTTCCAACCAAACAAAAGCAACTTAAATATTTCCCTATTAATACTACTCCACACTGGCCAGCCCCTGTTCTGATGAGTTCCCCAGATTGAGCTAGGCTCGCAAGGGTTCAGAGCATACTAGGGGGAGCTGAGGGGATTGGTTTATTTGTAAAATTGAAAGAACAAAAAGTAAATGTTGAAATTGAAACTAATCTAACAAATAAATCTAACTAAGTTAATCTAGAAAATAAATCTAACTAAACTAACTAAGAAATTGAAATCTACTCTAATGTGTTGCGGTGCTTGTGATAAATTTTAAAATAAATTTTAGCTTTCCCTTTAGGTGTGAATTGTAAACATGAGCCAAAATTGCAAAACATGAGACAATCACAAAGACATCGTTCCCCACAAGGGGGATGAAGAGTGGGGACTAAATGGCCAACTGATTTTATTAATGGAATTACAAAGATCTTTTTTGGAGTGACTTGTGATCATTCATTAGGGGGATCACAAGTCTTTACAATGTTTCAAAGAGTTTATTGATCAAAGGGATGCTCCCGAGGGTCCCGGAATGTCCAAATCCGCCCAAAATGGACAGAGTTTCCCCTTGGTTGTTCGCTAAACCTGCAAAAAAAGCAAGCAAAAAACACTGAAAGATGCCCAAAAACACTTTCGAAGTGTATTGGACTTATGTTAGAAAAACCCAAAAATTTTCTAAGTAAAACTAGTGAAAAGAAGCAAAATTTAACTAAAGAAAACAAGCTAGAAAGCTTATTTCCTTAGGGTCTTTGATTGTTGTTTTAAAAAAGCAAAGTAAAGGCACTTAACTTGCCAAATATGAAGTTAAAATCTTTTAGAAAAGGAATCTACCCTTTAGCCTTTAAAAATTTAAAGAGTTAGCTTGCTAAAAGTAAACTTTCTTATGACAGATCTAGCTTAAAATGATGAAATGAAATTGCAATCTAGATCTAACTTAACTTCGCATGCTAACTTAGATAAATAAAGATTTGAAATATGACTTAGATCTAAGTACTTGCATGCAAATCAGTAACCAAAAGAAAAATAGGAATTTTGTGAGATAAGAGAGAAAGAGTGTTGGATGGAAGCAAATCTTGGGCTATGGAGTCCTCTTGGTGTATTGTCGAGGGCAATCATTCTGATTGAAAGGATTTGAACGTGTTGGAGACTCGAACTAGATGCCCTGCAAACTTGAGAAATTCCTGCAAAATACTTGTTAAAGATGGGTGCACCCACTTCCTACACATAAAATCTAGAAAACATGTAAATCAAACTAGAATAACATGAGATCATAGATTATGCATGCTAGAAACAATAAGATTTAGCAATGCAAACTAGCTCACTAATATCTTACTATTCAAGGATGAATTAACAAAACCATTGCAAGAAAAACAAGTGACCATAACCTCAACACATCAATGTTGAACAATGGCATCCACACATTGGCACAACACCACAAGCTTGACCTCCAAAGTCTTCAATTCTTTATTCCATAATAGCTTGAGAACAAATTACAACAACATAACTCTAGGTCTACCAATCTAGTTTACAATGGGAGAGAAAGCTCCATTATATAGAAAAGGGGGTGGAGAGCCCAAGAGAGGAGGGTGCACCACTTTGAGAGGGAGGGCGCACCACATGTGAGAGGAAGAGAAGCCAAGTGTTGTCACATGGCTTCCACCTCTCATAGAACTCCAACCAAATGACGTGTGATGAAGGGAGAGAGGAGGAGGAGGTGTCACCTCTCAAGAGGTGGGCGCACCTTCTCATGAAGGCGCCACCTATCCTCAAGTGTGGCGCACCTCCTCGTGAGAGATTCTCCAAACTCAAGTGAACTAACATCTAACTCACCCATAACTCTCCCACATGTGCCAACAAGGCTCAATTAACTCCAAGAGAGGTTGAGTCAACTCAAAACATGTCCCAGACATGTTTCCCAAAAAATAGCTTTGCTGATTTTTGGTCTTTTCTTTGTCTTTTATTCACTTTTTGTGAGTAAAATTAATTTTAAGTGATTAAAACCCCGGATGGGGTGCCACTTGGAGTGCACATGCCACACGGTGCACTGGCAGCAGAGGCAGTTAAAGCCCCTTGTCGTCGAGACCCTCCCCAATCCATTTGACATGCCCCACATTAACGCAAAGCAGAGAGGAGAGTGTTGGGACAACCCAGCATCTCTAATAGCGGTTCACATCCGACTTACGGGAACCGTTACGATGGCAGCCACCCATGGCACTTCAGCATTCATGGCCTCTGCGGCCCTCACCTTGCTAGTTTTCATGCAGGATTCAATCGTTGGCTTTATCGTTGTATTTCCTTGCTGGTTTTACCTCTGTCTTCCCTCCTTAGTCTATCATTCTCCCTTGTCCAATTTGATTTTGCTCTCCCAAGCCTCTACTCTTATCCTTCCTCCTTGCCCGCACCTCTTCAGTTCCTCCATTGTGCCTGGTTTCGACATGCCCTGAGAAAGAGGCAAGCCCAAACGCGGGTCAGCCTACTATCGCCAAGCCAACCGACACAGCAACACTGGTCCCATGGCTCTCCAGCCCTCCCTGCGAGATAATCTGGCCTTCTTTGATCAGAATTGGGCAAGGGAAACCCAGGCAGTGCCTTAGATGCTAATCCCGGAGCCAACTTATGGACGCTGCATTGTGGAGGAGGAAATTCCTCCGCACTGGGTGGAGATTCCTCAATATTTGCAGGTTGCTGGTAATGACAGGGCCACGCAGGATGTTGGCAGCGATGGGACTACACCGACAGGCACAGAGGAGATGATCACAACGAGTTGTTCGGTAGAAGAGGAGCTCCCTCCGCGACTGCTGGACTCGACCAACCCCATAGCGGTAGATCCAACAATTCAATGGGACGAATTATGGCATGAACAAGAAGATATTGAGGCGCCATTGCAAAAGACCCCGAATAGACACACCTCGTCCCCTGTGTGCAGACTCACGGCAGAGCATCTTGACCTCATATTCGAGATCAACTACATAAAGCATGAACACGTAGATTTAACTACTGAATTAATGATGATCATTAAAGCATCAATCATTTAGTACACATATAAAATCAATCATCTGGTAGTTATAACTTATGACATTTTCATCAAATGATCAATTATCAACCTTCAAGTTTCAGTGCATAAAATTTGTTATCAACAAATTGTAACAAATAACATCAACCACAAAATGAAACAGAGCATCATACTCATTAATATTCTCATGCTGAACTTCTTTAATATTCCCATTGTATATTTTCCTTGACTCAGAAAAAATCTTATCGACCCTCTGTCATACTTCTTGTCCCAAGAAGTAGTGCTTCATACTCAGATCCATCATCTCGAAATCAGAAGTCAAAGCTTAGTTGTATTCAACAACACGGCTTTTTGAATAAGTCATCAAAATCAAGCTCTCGTCACCAATACTGTAATAATATAGGTTTAGATCAGCAACACTTTGGTGGATCAAGTGTCTCATCATAGACAACTCCCTCTGTTTGTGAGAAACCTCTGGCTATAGATCTCGTTTTGTATTTCTCGACACTTCCATCAGCTGCATGCTTGATCTTATAGATCCACTTGGAAGTCACCACAGACTTCCCTTCTGGTCCCTGAACAATATCTTATACATCATTCTTTAAGATATACTGGTATTCTCTTGTTATGGCATCTTGCCATACATGTTCTTCTGTTGCTTCTCTAGGACAAGGAGGCTTAGCATTAATGAAGTGGCTCATGACTGAAGGATAGCTCGAAAATCTCTTTTTCTTTCTCGGGATGTGCCTTGAGAGGCTTGTATGTTTCTCTGCCTCTTGCAGAGTGAGCCTAGGTAGGCCTTTTTATGCCTTACTGCAATATCTCTGAACATATCAACTGGAGCTACTGGATTAACTGGGAGAATGTCTTGTCTCAATCTAAACTGCTGAAAAGGAAGACGGTACTGTCTCTCTTTTTCAATTAGTTTGACTCCATCTGAATCAAGTGACTCCCTTTGAAGTTTGAAGGATAAGCTTAATCCTTTGTTTGTTAGCCTTCCTAGAACAAGAAAACAAACAAAAGGAAACAAGACAAGAAAATCTCCTAGAGGAGATTCATGAGTACATCTCTAGAATCAAAACATTTTAAGGAATGTTGTCACAGCTACAACACCTACTTGTAATGTAGCAACCTTAGAGATGTAGATTATAGTCATGAAAAAAAAAAAATCAAACCCGGAGTCTTCACTTCCCGTGTGTTGTTCTTCTGAATGCATTGAGACTTCTCTGCGTCCATGATTTGCACCAGCGGTTTCTTCCTCCTGCAAATACCCTTATGATGCAAATAATATATATGTACAAGTGCATACCTAAGAGTGTACACCAATGGAGGTTCTGCTTGTTTGTCTTGTAGCCACCTATACTCTGGTCTAGTAGCAACTTTCTGCATGTTCAGGACAGACCTCAGACTTGGTCCTTTTATACAGACTCCTTCAAATTTGGGCCTGGAACTCTACTTAACAACAATGTTGTTGTTGTGTTATCTGTCAAGTAACTCACACATAGACCTTGCTATCAAACAGTGTATTTTAGGGTGTACAACTGCTGCAGCCAAGACTGCCACATATTTTCTTGACACCATACTAGCAGATTCATTTTGCTATTCTCTTTTCCTTGGAGGAAGAGACTCTTCATATTTTGTTGACACAAATACTCAAATATTGGTACAACACCATCCCAGCATCTTGACTGAAGCTGCACCGAATTGGAAACCTTGAAACTTCATGTTTTTCGAATTGTTTAATTTAAATGGTGGATTAGATGTGAACATTGCAATGTAGTTGCCATTTGAGCTGTCGACAAGATTAGCTTCAACTGGATGATAATATATGCATGGGAAAGTATATGCTTCCACATCATGGATGAAGTCTATGCCAAGATCTCTCAAGTATTCATAGACCTCCTTGTTGGCTCCAAAGTCCCAAAGATTTAAAGCACCCTTTGATCTACTTGATAAAAGAGTAAGTCATTCCCATGTGAAAAAAACTTTAAAATACTTACAATTTGATAGTCAGAAAATACTTGTATTTGACTGCCAATCTCCACATCTGTTAATCGAAAAGTTTTGTCTGAGTGAAGAATGATGGTTGAGTGTTAAGGTGTGCTTCTGTCCCTTTAAATATTCCTCTCTCGGCACACTTCTTTTTCCCACAGTCCTAGGCCTGCTACAGGAAGTTTACACAGTTTTTAGCATCCCACAGTCTGCCTAGAAAAAGAAAAACAATACTCTTCTAATGCCCTCGGACTGAGGTAAACTTCGCATAGGGCAGCAGCCTTATTATTGTTTTCAGAAATATGGACAGTCTCAAATTTTGGACAGCCTCATCATTATCTTTGTCTGGACAGTCTCGAATTTTGGGGCTGTGGCAGCCTTGATTTCACTTCAGAAGGGGTCTGACCCTTCTTCTTTAGGTGTCTGCTTGTTGGGTATATTCATGACAGCTAAGGAGGGGACTCAGAACAGAACGGATTCTTTACAGTGGTTGCGGCTACCTTGCAGAACAGTGGCTGTGGATTCTTTACAGAACAGGTGGCTGCGGATTCTTTACAGAACAGGCCGGATTTCTTGACAGAATTTTAAGGGAGGGTCCAACCCTTTTCTTGGGCTGGCGGTGGGGTAACTTTCACCACAGAAAACTTAAAGGAAAGTCTGGCCCCTTTCTTTTATGCAATAACAAGAAGTTTTTAGCAGTCAACAGTCTACCTTCAGTCTTGAGCAAGTGGTATTCTTCAAGACCTGCTCTGATTCCATGTTAGATTTTTGAATGAGCTATGGCTCATGCATTCCTTTTAAATTTTGTGTTATTCCTTGAACCATAACTACAGCAGCAAATCAAAATCACAAGAAGAATAACCATGCACAAGAACACAAGAAGTATCCTGGGAAACCCTTCTCAACAAGAAAAGAAACCCAGCCAATCCTTTGCTATATTCCTCAAGAAAAAGACCTCCCACACCATCACCAAATCTAGCACACAAGAGGGTGCTGCAATTCTCACAATTTCAGAGCACAACTTCTAAAATCATGAGATGACACAATGTTAAGTGTGTTTCCTCAATGGGGATTCACCTTTATTTATATAAGACTCGTCACATCAAATGATGTGTCTTTTGGCACAATAGGGCCAACCTCAATAACTCAAAATATAATTATTAATTATCTTTTATATTAATTATCTTTTACATTAATTATCTTTTACATTAAGGTGGGGCTGACCTGTACCCTTTACGTTACAATTAGGGTTAAAGGCAGGTCTGACTCTTGAACAATATAGCAAGGGATCTTATACACCAACTAGTGCTCCTCCACTAGGGGCACATCCATAGGGATGTCCATATCTTTGGCTCACTGCATTACACAGAAGAACCACTTCTTCACTAGTGCTCAACCACTAGGATCACGTTCACCTGTGCTCGTCTACAGGCATGTCCACTCAACAGATCTTCTTTTCCACTGCATTACACATGAGAGTCATCTGGAGTTTCTCGTCAACTCTTCTGCTCAGAGAAGGCTAATACATCATCTTCATTTATGTTCACATTCACCTTGTGCTCAGCTCTTTGATCACGTTCACCTTGTGCTCAGCCACAGGCACGTCCAACTCTGCAGATCGCCTTTCTCACTGCGTTACACAAAAGAATCATTTGGAGTTCTTCTAAACTCTCTGAATGGAGGAGGTCATCTCTACATTCCAACTCTGTCTCAAATAGGAACCACACACCCTTCTCAGGGGCTTTCTCTCAGGTTTGTAAGCTGGAGAAAGTCTCACATAGCTGCAATGGTCAACATCTCTCAGGTTGTAAGCTAGAGAATGTCTCACATAGCTGCAATCATCAACAATATGTTGGGGCATGGAGTGGAACATTCAAATTATCGCACCTTTTGACCACATGTTTATGGATATGATCATACAAGATCACATCTCTCAGCTCAACAATGTCTTTGATTTGGCTGAGCATGTTGTCCATCTACTCATACAAGCTGAACTGTATTTGCAAACATAATCATATTATAAATGGGCTCGATGAATTGAAAAACATACCTAACCTATTGCCAAAACTAACCATCAAGCATTGTGTCCTCCTGAAATTCATGTCTATCAAATGTGGATTTATTCGTCTTTCAAACCCTACCATGTGTTACCGCCCAAACTAGCAACCATTGTGAAGGTACTATTGGTGATAAGCACGACAGGGAAAATGCACCATTGTCACCATACCTCAATCTCCCCTTCACTTTAAGCCGACTCCTTGAAACCATGAAGGGTATCCCAATCCTTAGAAACAACCTGTATGGTACAAGTCACTTCCAACTACACACCTCAATATATGTTAGATAGACCAGTGCCTTAGTAGCCAAATTCCTTAAGAATATTCAACCAAGAGTTAGGACAATAAAATCTAGAATATAAAGAGGGTTAGGTGCTAATAATATGAGTCTTGAGATCTAGAAATAAATATGTTATAGAAGAAGTATAAATCAACACCAAGAAATCACTTTCTAGATGAAAATAAAATGTACCTTTAACCGCCCAAGAGTGAGATCTAATTGCACAAATCAAGAGAGAGTGATATACCTGAGTTATACCTTGATTATATGCTGAAAATTTGACTATCTTGCTGCTGTCCAACAATTCCAGAATCTGATATATGATTAAAAAAACGCAGAAAATGCAGATTTTGGGTGAGAAAAAGTACCGCAAGAGTGCCTAAAAGCACTTAGAACGATAAACCTTGTGTACTTTAGCCAGGGCAATGAATAAACTATGAAAAAACAGCCCAGCAATGATTAAACGCAAGCACGAATGAATAAGAACCATGAAATTAACCAAATTTTGCAAAGAGAGGTGGTGAATCCCCTTAGGGTTTCACCAAAAATCTTCAAAATGAAAAATAACTGCAATGAACTGCTTAGGAGACAAATTTCACCATTAGAATGTGTTAGATATTCTTTATAAACAATCCACAAGTGAAATATAAGCTAGAGTATGGTTAGAATGCACCTTTTAGGGTTAAAACCTAGCTTTAGGGTTTCACCAATTCTGATTTTTATTGCTGTAATATAATTTCAAGAATTAGTAAACACCTTAAATCAGCCACAAAACGTTAGATACAACCTTGAAGCACAATACTAATAGAGCTGATTTGCCTTCTTAGGGTTAGAAATTAACAATGAAGCATAAACTCATAGATGAAAATGACTAGGAAATGAAAGTAAACCAGTAGCTTTACTCTAGACAATTAAATAAATATTTTTGACAATTTACCTTTTATACTTTTTTGTATTTTTGTATTTTATATGACATGAAAATAAAAGAATTGTTTTAATAGTTGGTTGTTGGAGTTTTAATAGGGTTTGGAAGAGTTACAAACCCTAGACGTCCTCCCTGCAAGTAGTTGATAACTCCTCAATGGATCGATCTTGCTAGTTTATGTAGAATCTTGAGCATGCACAATATCCTTAGAAAAATTACCGAGAAGAATAACCAAGAAAGAAAGAGCTCCAAGAATTGACACCAAGAAACACCAAGCAAAAGATCTTCTATTAATGGCTTCAATAATGATCTCCAACAATTCACAACAATTTGGAATGAAAAGAATGCCTATATTTATAGATGAGGATCTCAACTCCTCATTCTTTATTCCTTAAAATTAGCCTAAGAAATCAAAAAACATGACTTCTCATCCACCCAACTTGGAGACCAAGCCCAAAATACAATTAAATGACTTTTTACATGTTTGATACCCCCACAAAGGGTGATGTCAAACTTAGAAGAAGGGCAATTTGGCTCCAAGGTACAACGTTCCATCAAAAGTATCTTTGGGAGGCCTCAAAATATGGCAAAGAAGGATCCTTGGCCAACCTAGCTCCAACATCCTCCTTCAAGCAAGGAGACAACCTTACGCCAAGTCAAATAAAACCCTTCTATGTGGACGACTTCTTCCATTTTCTCCATAAGTAATGAAAAGGGTGAACAAAAGCCCCTCCACATAGCAAGGAATGAGTGCCATGTCATCATCTTCAAGTGCAAAGTCATTTAAGTGACCTCCACATCATCCATGTGGCTCAAAATAAACCCCACAGCTGTCATAAAGTGCCCCAAGAGAAGTCGTCCCTCTTTTAGTGACGAAAATGCTTTTAAAAAGTGCCAAAGGAGGGGGGGTGCTCTGGTATCTGACACATGGCAAGGAGGAGAACATCTCGTTCATGCCTCGGAGAGTGTGACCAATGCCTCAAAATCTATGACTTGCCTCAAAAGATGTGAAACTACCTTGAGAAATGTTACATTGGATGATCAAGTGCATAATCATCTCCAATGGCCAAAATATGGTACATACATAAGAAAGAGAGGGTCCATGTGGGTAAGGTGTGTTTAACCATGGGTGTGACAACCCAATCAAAAGCGCAATCACCTTTTACATAGAAAAAGAATAAGTGAATAGTTACGGCCCCTTAAATCATGCATCCTAGTAGATCCACCTCAGAATGCCCAGATACCTACCCAAGACATAAATTCCCAACTTTAGAGAGAGTTACCACCTCCAAGGGATAGTCGGCCAGAGCAATAAAACCAAGCATCCTGAGAATGGGGACTAAAAGGACATGCCACAACCGTCCACCTAAGGGAATCTAGGTAACCTCTAACCAACACTTGTACAACAAGCCATCCCATCATGGCCACAAAAAAAGAAATCATCACACTTTGGGCACACCAGAGTGGTCACAACTCGTGAAAAAATGTAGGGTACACTGCAGAGAATCTGGGGTGTAACACCATGAATCACTTGAGACCATACTAGCCAATGGCTCTCTTACCTTCAAAAGGCACCTGAAGATGAGGTAATAGCTAGCAAATCTTATCTTTGTAATCTTTAGTAGCTCCAACTCACTGATTGTTATAAATGTCGCGGGGCATTCTATGATTGGTAATAAATTTTATCATTTTCTTCCTTCTCTTGTACAATGCACCAATCCATTTGTAATCATGGTTCTTCATTTTAACAATATCATGAATTAAGAGGTTCAATGTGTGAACCAAACACACTAAGCAAAATATGTTAGGGTATATATCCTCAATGATTGCTCCTCCTACCTTACAATTAGCAACATTATCAGTGATGACTTGAATGATGTTGTACAGCCCAATCTCTTGAATGATTTTAATTAAGGGTTCTGCAATATTAATACCAGTCCTGTAGCGATTTGATTAGTCATGGGTGTTGAAAAATTTGGTATGCTCATTTAACCATAGACAATGTCACATCATTGTCACCCAACCATAGGCATTCACATATGCCACCCCCGAGCACATTAACCTTTGCTTAGAATAATTCTGACAAGTCTACACTAGAACCAACAGAGAAATCCTAGCTACTAACTGCAACAACAACTCAAGATAAGTAGAGCGCTGCTTCTCCAAGGGTAGCGCACAAGAAAGAGAGTCTCCATATCCAAAAAACAAGTACCATACACAACTGCAGTTGCACTATGTTATCGCTCAGTTTGTAGGAAAGGTTTAAGTAGCTTGAAGTCAAGGCTCAAACTGGCGTAACAGGAGCTTCCCCACCCATTGTCACCTCGATGGGGAGCTCTTTCTATTTAGGGTGGCTAATCCCAAGGGAGACGTCCCTAGTAATCTGGGGTTCTGAAGGTAAAGGGTCAAGGGTTTAAGGCCTCAAAGGTAAAGGTAAGCTTTCCCTTCACAGATTACTGCCAAAAGTATAGTCAAAGAGAAGGTATTCCACTAAATGGCACCTGTTTGCGAGACAAGGCAAATAAAACTAAAAATGTGCTGCAGTGGTTAGTACTTCAAAACAATAATGACTATCTTTACACATATGAGCAATAATAAAATGTAATTATTGACGAAGTCAATGATTGCTAAACAAAGATAAAGGCTTATAACACTTCTTCAATAAGTACAAACTGATACTTACATTCAATGTATAAAATCAACCTTATTATATCACAATGCAATAAATATCATAAATCAGCTCATATATAAATATTGTTGTTGTGTCACTATTGCAGATTTGAGGGTGACGTCAGCCCTATTTCTGGTTGGTTTTAACTAGACAAATAAGTGGACGTTTTGTTACACAAGCCAATGAAAAATTGCTCAACACTTAAATGTTAATAAAACCA
>ML776826.1:1411096-1436033 GCA_009831015.1 Picea engelmannii
CAACCTTAGGCACTAGTCATAGTTGACTTAGGGAAAGGTTTGACTCTCATTGAAAGATTTGCATTTGCATTGTTGCTTGCCATATAGGCTAGTTTCCCCTCACCTTTAACAAACTAAAATTAACTCCTAGAATTCATCTAATAACTCACATAGTAACTAGGGTCTACCCCCCTTGGCTTCCCTAGGAGTAAGCCTAGACGAAAGAGGTTCAAGTCAAAGTGACAGTGTGGGCTTTAAACCTAGGCATTGTGCCTCCAAGGACACACTAAGTGAGCAGGACTTAGCTCACGTTTGCAAGTGTGTATTAGAACGGCAACAGGTTCCACGATGGAGCGAGTGGGCATCAGTCACCCATTCATACCTATAAATCAGCAAGGAAGATTCCCCGACCTTTATATTCTCAGTTCCAAGGGGGATAGCAGATGGGGCAGCCTAGACAATCGATGGGGCAGCCAAGACAGGGCCGCAAGATCCTTCTACAAAGTACAGATGAGACTACTTGGCATTGGGGCCGGAGTTCCATGCTGACATGAGCTTTATAGACTATTGTTCAATCAGATATCAAAAGAGGCCTAGGGAAACATAGAGAGGTAACATGCAGATCCAGAACATGGACTTTATCACGAAGGTGGGGAAACTGAATATTCCTACTTTCGACGATTCGTCTCGATGTTCAGCTCAGGCATGGGTGCAAAAGCTTAATATATATTTCAAGCTTAACCCGATGATGGAGTCTGAAGCTATCAGCTTCGCTACCTTACACTTGGAGGGGGAGGCCCACGATTGGTGGTATCACAGGTTGTTGACCTTGGGTCACAGCCGCATCACATCTTATTTGGAGTTCACAAAGACGTTGATGGAGAGGTTTGACAGGAGGGACCCAGAACTCTAGTTCAGAGACTTGACACAACTGAGGCAGATCGAAGCATTGATCACAGAGTTCCAACGGAAGGCAGTTGCAGTCTCCGACATATCCAAGCACAGGTTGGTGATGCTATTCACCGAGGCATTGATAGAGTCGTTGAGGGAATGGGTAAAGGCCTTCAAGCCTCATACCCTACAGGAGGCTATTTTGCGCACTAGAGACATGGGAGACTCAGTGCAGAAGCCCAAGACATTCTCCAAACCCTTTATACCACAGGGAGACGAGGATCAGAGGAATCCTCAAAGGGATTGGAAAGGAAAAACTAAACTGGATGATGAGACCAGGAGGGAGTTGATAAGAAAGAAGCTCTGCTTCACTTGCAGAGACCCGTGGGTCCAAAGCCATAGATGCATGGGCAAGGAACAGATCCATTACATTGAGGTGGAGTCAGACAATGAGGAGGAGGAGGAGGAGATCAAATCAGCAGCAGACAGTGACTCAGGGGAGGAGGAGCACAGGAGTCGGAGAAGCCTCCAAAAAAACCCCAGACACAGGTAGAACCACCATCGAGGGAAGAGACAAAACCTTGAAGAATTGCGAAAGGGGGTACCATAGCAACCCTCTCAGAAGTACTCAAGTATAACACTATCAGACTCAAAGGGTTCATACAGGGACAACGCATCACAACATTGGTAGACAGTGGGGCAACCCATAACTTCATAGATGCAGCCTTAGTAGCTCGAAGGGGGGGTACGCACTGAGGAGTTTGAGGGGTTTACAGTAGTCGTGGTAGATGGGTATACCATGACATGCTTGGATATGGTTCCAGACCTAGAGGTCAAGCTAGGTAAGTACATAATCATAGATACATTCTATGTAGTTGACTTATCAGACACAGATGCAGTATTGGGCATTCAGTGGTTATATTCGTTGGGAGAGATTGGATTCAACTACCAAACCTTGACTATGAGTTTCCGGGACACCAATGGGTCAAGGGTAGTGTTGAGGGGCATGTCTACAGGAGCACCCTGGGCAGTGTCAGCAAAGATGACAGAGAGGATCTTCCAACATGGTGATGTAGCATATGTTGTCGAGTGCCTGATTACCACCAAGAGAGATTCAGATGCAAAGAGCAGTATCATCTAGAGATTAGAGCACTTCTAAGTCAGTATGAGCCATTATTTCGACCGATACCACCATGGAGACCACCAGACAGAGGGTTTGAGCACACTATTGAATTAGAGGCAGGGGCAACACCAGTGATCACCACACCTTATAAACAACCTAAAATATTCAAGGACGAGATTGAGAAGGCAATCAAGGAATTACTTGCGATGCGGCACATCAGGCCCAGCACGAGTCCTTTCACTTCTTCAGTTGTATTGGTACTGAAGAAGGATGGCACACTAAGGATGTGCATAGATTATCGGGCCCTTAATAAGAAGACGATCAAGAACAGGTACCCCATTCCGCGCATAGACGAGTTGATGGACAAGCTACATGGGGCAGTTTTCTTCACCAAAATAGATCTACACTCGGGTTATCATCAGATCAACATCAAAGAGCAAGACATAGAGAAGACAGCTTCCCAATGCCATTTTGGCCAATTTGAGTTCTTGGTCATGCCTTTCGGGTTGACCAACGCACCAACCACATTCCAAACATGTATGAATCACACTTTTAGAGGGCAGTTGTGAAAGTACCTTTTGGTATTCTTCGACAACATACTATTATACAGCAAGACTTGTGTTAAACGTTTGCCACACTTGGAGGAGGTCCTGAGCATTATGCAGACTCAGTCATTATATGCCAAGGAATCCAAGTGCGAGTTTGGTATTAGAGAACTCATGTACTTGGGGCACATCATCAGTGAACAACGAGTATAGGTACATCAGGAGAAGATGAGGGTCATTCTGGATTGGCCAACACCCAATAACATGAACATCACAGAGTCGAAGGGATTCTTTGGGTTATGCAGTTATTACAGGCGGTTCGTAAAGGGGTTTTCACAGTTGGGAGCGCCACTCACCAATATGACAAAGAAGGGTGTTTTTCAGTGGACCGAGGAATCACAGCGCACCTTCAAGAGAATGAAGGAGGTTATGAGCACATGCCCCATTCTATCCCTTCCTGATTTTTCACGGCCTTAGAGAGTGCGATGCGTCAGGAGTGCGAATTGGAGCAGTTTTGATGCAGGGAGGTCACCCCATTGTTTTTTAGAGAAAGATGCTCAATGAGTCAGAGAGACTTTATTCTATATACGACAAGGAAATGCTAGCCATCATGCATGCATTGACGAAGTTCAAACAGTATTTGGTAGGCAGTAGATTAGTGGTGAAGACAGATCACAATAGTTTAAAGTATTTCCTGAATTAGAAACACCTCAGTGAGAGGCAGCAGAAATGGGTCTCTAAGATCCAAGCCTTTGACTTTGACATTAAGTATGTTAAAGGTAAAAGGAATGTCGTAGCAGATGCCTTATCCAGGTGGCAGAGTTGTTTTTCAGGGAGATCTTCAGGTTGCACGAGCTGCCCGGGCAGATAGTGAATGACAGGGACAGGCACTTCATCAGCGCATTTTGGATGGAACTATTCAAGTTAGTGGGTACAGAGTTGGCCACGAGTACCAGTTACCATCGTCAGACAGATGGGCAAACAAAGATCGTCAACGGATGGGTGGAGGGGTATCTGAGAAATTATGTAGAAGGACAACAACGCACATGGGTGAGATGGTTGCATATGGGTGAGTGCTATTACAACACGACATATCATATGTCCATCCGGATGTCACCATTCAGAGCTTTATACGGATACGACGCACCTTCCTTTGTGGAGACAGTGTTTGGGCATAGCAGGGTCCCTGTGCCAAGTATTGGATAGAGGAAAGTCAAAGGATCCTATAGGCAATAAAAGAAAATTTGCAGGCAGCACAGAACCAGCAGAAGATGTGTGCAGATAGACAGAGGAAAGAGCACACTTTTGAGGTGGGGGATTTAGTTTTTCTACGACTAAAGTCGTACAAATAGTCTACTTTGAAGAGAAGCGGAGCAGAAAAGTTAAAACCCAGATTCTACAGGCCATACAAGGTCATCAGGAGAGTGGGAAAAGTGGCCTACGAGCTACAGCTACGAGAGGGTAGCAAGATACACAATGTGTTCCACGTTTTTTGCCTTAAGATGGCAATGGGGCAACAGGTTACCACTTCAGAGGAGTTACCACCATTGGATGAGGAGGGCCAGTTGCAGTTGGTGCCAGAGGAGGTACTCGAGCACAAGGAGCGCAGGTTGAGGAGCAGGATCATCATAGAGTGCTTGGTCAGATGGAGGGGACTTCCACTGGAGGATGTCACATGGCAGGGAGAGCAGATACTACAGCACCCAGGCTTGATGTTGCTTGAGGACAAGCAATCTCAAGAAGGGAGGACTGTGATGTCGCTTTCCTAATGATGACCCCAGCAGGGAGCGACTTAGTAGTCTACCAATCCCCGTAAACTATAGTCGGGCACATAGGGGAACAACTTCTCTAATAAATGTCAACTCATCAAAGTTTAACCAAAAAGTGACATTAAAAGGGAAAAGTGATTAAGTGATAAAGTGAATGTCTAATTAGACTAAAAAGGGGGTCTAAGTGACTTAAGTGAATAATAAATCAGAACTTAGGGAAAAGTCACTTAAGCCATGCATGTCAACGAAGAATTAGATGGATGAGGTATAAAGGGGGTGAATTCGACCTAATTCCTGATTATTGATGATTATTGATTTGAGAAACAGATTCCAGAGAAGAGAAAGTAGACCTCAGTTGTTATGTGGGTTTCTGGAGGAAACCACCACCACAAATTGGTTTCGGTGTTGAGAGACACACCCTAGCCATCGGGAGGACCATCCAGGTTCTTCATTGTTATTCAACAGCAGCATGCAGATCCATTTTAGCCATTGCACATTCAGCAGGTGAAGGCGTGAGGGTTTTAGGAGACTTATAGAGGTAGCGAGACCCAGCCAGGGAAAATCCAATAGATTCCTTCCAACCCATTAGAGAGGGAACCAAAGCACATCTTTTGAGACCAGTATCAGTCTATTCCGACGAAGGAATCTCCTAGAGTGTGATTTCAAACCAGGAAGTGCGCAGCTCCTGAGGATACTCAGTCAGGGTTCCAGAGGGATAACCAGGTCAGATCTGACGATTCCCTTCTGACCCATTACAGAGGGGACTAGGGCGCACTCATTGAGACAGACAGAGTCAAATTGTAACAGTCAGATCATCAAGGGCGTGACAGAGGGTTACAGGAGGTGCACAAACCCCAGGGGAGTCTAGCTGGGATTCATACAAACCGATAGTGGCCAAATCTTCAGACCGACAATTAGGGAAAGGCTCCTACGCACCAGGGAGACCATTTTGAGACTGTTTTCAGGCCGATCGAATGAGTATAGCCACCAGCGCGAGTTTTCCAATGTCCATCAGCAGTTGTTGTGGGTATTTTGGGTTGCATGCAGCAGATCTGGCCACGCATGCAATGGATCTTCAATGTTGACCACGGATCCGCCTATCTCTATCGTTCCGGGTATTTTCTTTAGTGATTTGCATTGTATTCCAGCTAAGATCATTCTCTACGAGGTCTAGCTAAGGTTATTTCCTATATTTTCCACATGCTATATTGTAATTCCTGTCATTTTACCTAATAGAAGTTTTTGAGTCGCTCTTGGTTCCAAAATACTTGCATGCATGATATAAACACATAAACACCACAAAACCACAATCAGAAACCTTTAAAATGCATCCAGAAACCCCCAGAGTATCAGATCTGCATCCAGCTCACTAGCATAGTAGTAAATATCCAAATCCGAGGGATTTGGGATAATTCAAGCAAGACCATGATTTGGTTGGACTTGAAGGAGATTCAGCTAATGCATCCAATCTCATCATGGAATATGGGCAATATCTTATCTAGCTTGGAGAAGCTCATGGTCTATTTAATCTCAGTGGGGTCTCTTGCTTGTTGGACTCCAGCAAGTATACCTGCTTCCCACACAATGGTGGTGCTACTGTGGTCGATTATGTCATGATTAACCAAGCCCTCATCCCCTTCATCTAGGCTATAGAACCTTTGTCTCCCCCACAATTATTATTGTCAATCATGACTACATTACATTCACTATATTGGACACCCTTCCTTCAACTCTCTCTCCTCCCTCAAGCTCACCTAACATGAAATTCCCACAAATAAGCGAAACAGATTAATGGGACTGTGATGTACATGAAGCAATAATGGCAAAGAAAATGTCCCAAAATGGAAAAAAGGCTACCACTAGTCAAAGGACAAAAACTAAGACAACAATACATAGGGATCAACCCTAGATTATCAAGTAAGAACGTATCTTGTATAACAAAAGAGGAAGAAAAAACAATCATCATAAAAGATTGATTGTATCACGAGCAAAACCAAAAGAGGATCCTAAATTGCATCTGAATGAGACGAAGAGCATGTAGCCTCGTCAATTACAGTATAAGCCACAAGGCAGGGCTTGAGGAGACCATTTCAAGAATGTCCCAGGCTAAGAGGACCAGGCTGGACTATCAGGCATGTTATCGCACAATTTGTACTTGTCCCAAAAGGAAAGGCTAAGGGAAGGCAAATTGGCGTAACAGGAGATTATCCTATCACTATCACCTTAATAAGATACCTCTTTTTATTTAGGGATGATAGCCCAAGGGAGACGTACCCGGTGACCTGGGGGTTTGAGAAGGCAAAGGTTAAAGTGTCAATAAAAGATATCCCCTCTCACAAGTCACACCGATCAGAAAGTCCCAAAGTTTTAATCAATGAAGCAATGATATGCTTAGATGTACCTGCCCAGAACAAAGCAACAAGAAAACAATATCTTTTGCAAGTACAATTTGATGACAGTGCTTCATAAAACCTTGGACTTGTCAATAAAGGCAATAAGTTGATGCAAGATGAAGCAAACAGAATTTTATAACAGCAATGTATACAAGATGATAGCTTCACAATAAATGCCTTAAAAGAGCTTCACAATGACCAAAAATAATAACCCAACAATAGCAATATTCTAGCACTTGTCGGAAGCTAATTAGGTAGTGTAAAAATCAACTTATGCAATTGCTTTTAAGTGTTTTTACTGCTGTAATAAATGGCTGTAGCTTACTTTGTAACAGCAGCAAGAAGGTTAGTGAATTAGTCGAATCTAGGGTTAGGAAAGGTTAGTAGGTTGTTTGAGGTAAAAGATTTAAGGGTTGTTATCATCAATCAATCAAATTCAAGGTCTAAATCAATGCCTTTTAGGGCTAATGGAGTCACTTTGCAGCAGCAAACTTGAAGGAAACGAATGATAATGTAAGAGCTAAGGACAAAGGAGGATGATGATTGAGGTGTTGGTAACCCAAGGCCTCAATCAACAAGCCTTAGAAGGAAAACGGCTACTAGGAAATAGGTAACCCTAGGCCCTAGCGGTTTTCCTTCTTCTTTAGCTCAAGCTTGAAGCAAATGATACTAGAGTGCTGCAATGGAAAGGCTCTAGTACAATGCTTCAAAGTTAGGGTTTCTAGCACAATCTAGTAGGTGAAAACTTGTTAAGACAAGGACAATAACATGTCCTTGTTCTCCTAGGGCTTTAAACTAGCAATTTCATAATCTTGGAATAAATGTAAAGTAAATGTACCATAACCATTCAAAGCAAAGAAGAATTGCAGAAATTCACTTACATTCACCAAGAATAATCTAGCAATAACCCTAGTTGAAGACCTTCCACCAAGAAAATGCCAAAAAACACCAAATTTAGCCTCCTCCAAGAAGTGTGCCTAAAATTTCAGCCAATAACCCTTAAGTAGGGCGCAAATTTCAGACCTCACTTGTGAGTGAATGAATGATGAAAAAATACAAGGGGAAAATCCCCTATTTATACAGTGAAAATGACCTTTAATTTACAAAACTAGGTCAAAAAGGCCGACATGGCCAATTTATATGAGAAAATTCATTTTTACATAAATTTGACAAATAAAACCTTAATTTGATCTTTTTAGGGTGATGTCATGCCCCTCCTAGGGTAACGTTAGCCTCTCTGCTGGAACGCTAGCCCTCTAAGTGAAACATTGGGGCTCAAAAACCCCTCAGGAGCTGCCACACGTGCCAACCCAAACCGTCCTCAAGTTGGACACCTCAACTAGGTGACGTCAAGGCTCTGAATGATGACGTCTAGGCCTTCAGGGGCCAATATCGTGTGACCCCCCTGGGTCCAAGCCTGCCAGGTTGTCTCTGCTGGAACGTCCTCCTCTCTCTCTGGTGCAAGCCTCTGGTATATGTCTGCCCCTTGCTGGGCTTTCAGCCCTATGGAGGTCCGAACTAATCATCTCCCCATGTGTACCTGTCCGTCGAGCATGGTCCTGCAGCAACAACAGGTACGTCGTCCATGGACTCATAAGTCACAGGGATCATAGCAATGTCAATCACATCTAATAATCAAGTTATCTAAACATGTGTATAAAACCACCATTTCCCAGACAAGTGCTCAAAGACATTATGCTATTCTACAAGCCAGGTTTGGAGAGTGCTTCAGGAGGTCCTACTGGGTTAATTCTCATTGGATGTGGGATGTTTCCAGGTGAAGACCAATCCAGGTCATGTAAGTGGATGAGGTGGTATGGGGATGTTTGAGCAATGGGTGCAGTGATGACAGGGAAATGTATGGCTTACCTGTGGGTGCCTCTTAAGAGAGTGAGCTGCACCTTGTCATGCAAATGTTTCCAAGCCCATTCAATGCCTTTTACCTTTTTATCTTATTGCTTTCTCTTTCAAGAGAATAGTTGGGGGACACTGCCCTGGCGTGGTGACCAGTGGTGACAGTGTTACCCACAAGCATTTCATGGAGATGAGAAGGTTGGATCGTAATGAGACCCCCTTTCTCTTGGTTATGCCACCAAGAGCCACTACCCTAGCGTGGTGACCAGTTGAATGGTAGTGTCATACCGCTACATACCCATGGACCTAATAGGCTGGCTCGTGATGAAACCCCCTATCTTCCAACTAGGTCTTGAGTTTACTATTTTATGGGTCCCTCCATTTCTTGCTGAGAAGCCTTTTATTGCTTTCTCAGGGATCCATGGGCAGAGCATCTGAAGGTTTTGTTCTTTTGGCTTTTATCTTTTGCCAACTACTTTTACCCTCTCATCCTTTAGCCCCTTCTTCCCACAAGGAAAGGTACAACCCTTTGCTAGCTTGGAAAACCCAATGCCCGAACAAATGCAAAGGATGGATGAGAGGGAATATAATGAAAAGTGATAAGTATGGTGGGAATGGACGATGACCTTTCATGAACCCACCCAGTGGCAACTCACTCCTAAGAGAACCAACTTGCTAGGGCATCCTGTCATCCACCCCAAGTGTGGACAAGTCAAAAGGTATAAAGTCCAAGCACACGTCATGAAGTAAAAGAAAATTAAATGCACATATTCAAATGTTTTGAGAATCAGAGTGACACATACCATGATACCCGGACTCATTACCTCATGGAGCAAGACCCATTGTTGCTGAAGGACCAGGCCGATGGGATGGATGTTGCTGCTACTAACAGGATGGAAGCGCTGAAGAAGAAAGATGGGCCCTCCAGGGCCAGGCTCAAATCAATATGGCTCTCAATACTCCATGTCTAGGACCTATGGGCCTCGAGACATAATCTCCTTAGTTATCCCTAAGCTAGGGGATAACAAGACACAATGATCAAAGATAACTTTCTGTCTAATGATTCCAGAACTTTTTTAAATGTGACGAAAATATTTTGTATACTATTACTGGACAGCCCACCACATCAATATAAACAATCTTTTGTTTATTACTCCTAAAAGGAATTACTACCTTTCCACGAATACAACTGAAACAACTAAATTAAAGGACAGAGGATGACCCTAATATCTTTTAGAAATATATGAGAAAAACATGGCTTCAACAAATAAGAATGTGAAGAATTATCTTCAATAGTAAATAGTATGAAGAGACCACAGAACCTATTGAAGCCTTTGTCATACAAATTATCATCATAGTGGAGAAATAAGAAACATCATAAAAGAGGAACAAAAGAACAGACGTGACAAACA
The DNA here is from genome assembly GCA_009831015.1 of Picea engelmannii. NCBI lineage: Eukaryota > Viridiplantae > Streptophyta > Pinopsida > Pinales > Pinaceae > Picea > Picea engelmannii. The sequence continues at coordinate 1,421,063 of ML776826.1, forward strand.
TATCGAAAGCAATAAAGAAACTATCTTTGTGAAGAAATAAGAAACATCATAAAAGAGGAACAAAAGAACAGGCATGACAAACATATGGAAAGGAATAAAGAAACCATCTTTCCGGCTGTTTATATATAGACAAGAGCATGGACAATGGAACTTCCAAGGCACTTGCTTTATCATTGTAATGTGTTGTGAGTTTCAACAAAAAAGAAACCTTCTAGTGAGTCTACTATGGACCCTCAAACTAAACAATTCAGAATAGGTTATTAAGTAGAAGATGGTAACCAAATAAAACATGAGAATAAAATGTCAACGGAGAAATCATTGCCTTTCGGCATGCTGACCTTTTCAGTCAGATCAAGTGCTCCACTTATAATTGTCGTCTCATCATGTGTAAGCTCTCCCCCTTTACCTGCCTAAATGGGCATATCACAACTTCAATTTGTAAGAAAAAGACTCAAAACAATATACTACTTCAGAATAAAACAAATTGTATGACTAAAATCAATATATCTGCTCAACCTTCCTGTACACTCACACTGCAATCTAAACTACCTATAATATTAGGGTCAACAAAATCATACACTATTATGTTATTACCTCCTGACCATGGATTGAAACCAGAGCTTTTAGTTGTGCCCTCCTGAATAGAGCAGACTCGTTGTGCCCAAGAACACAATCTAGCACCTAGAATTACAATTGAACATCGAAAATATGTTATGTATGAGAAATTAATGAGATTATTCATAACACAGCTAGAAAAAAGCCCTATTGGCATGCCCCACTCATATTGGCCTACAAAACAAGCCGAAACATATAAAATGCGTGAAAGAAATGAAACATAGTCAAGAACAGTAAACATACCTAATCAAATAGTTACTAGTTGAAAGCAAAAAAGAAGGCAAACAACATGTAATTGCATTATCATGGATGTTCCCTATTTTCATCTAATTTGGCTTTCAAAGATGTCAGCAAAGAATAAAATGCTGGAATTAATGCGCATTTTGTTCATGTTTCAAAACCAAACAAAAATAAGAAGACAAGTTTTCGGAATTTCAAGATTAAAGAACATATATTATAATTGAGATCATAGGATTACTTAATAAATCAGTGTAAAGGCCAAGAGGATGTTAGAACAGTTTGCTATAGTACTCACTTTAAGATTAATCAAAATTGAATAGACAAGATATTTTCAAATTTCATGTCTTGTTATATTATGAACCAACTGGTTCATTAGCTAAGAAGTATCTAAAATAAATACGACAAACTCAGAAAATCCATAAAGAATAAAGTAATATTCCATAATATGAATGTAATGAAATTACATTGGCACATGACCTTATATATACACATTGAATAGTCACAATGTTGAATAGACATGCTCCTTCAGATGGGGGCCAAATATGTCTTAATTATATGTTATTTATTAATATGTGTTTATATATTATTAATATTATCATTATTATTATTATATCTGACATACTTTATTTATGTATGTTACATATCCTCCCCCTTAAAGAATGCTTTGTCCTCAAAGCATGGTTTGGAGAAGGATACATTTGTTTTGATTGGTGACGATCTGCTTGTTGCTGGAAAAAGATTTGTTCCAACTTGTAATTTTTCCACTTTGTTGGGATATTCATGATGTTGTCCAGACTCCAGAGTTGAGGAAACTAGACAATAAGATTTCTGAAGCTTTGAAGCTTGAACATTTTGTTGCATTATAAAAGGGTCAAACCATCCTAGAATGATTAGTTTCAGAACTGTATGACGAAACATTTGAATGGAACTTCTTTGATTACGAATTTCAGTGTGCCTTTAAAAACAAGTCATATTGGAGTTCCAATATTTAATGCAAACTGAGTTTTATTTCAAGTAAGGTTGATGACAGTAAGTCAATTGGTCCATGAGAGGACTTTTGTGATTAGGGTGATGAAACGAACACTTGTTAGCTTGCTTCTTTTAATCTCAACTTTAGGGTTCCTTCAATTCACTTTAAATAGGGTTTGATTTTTCATAATATACTTGTGTCATTTTCTCATTTGATAATATTTCATTAGTAGTGACACTTGGATTTTTATCTCCAACTGATTTTTTAAGGGTCTCCTTATTCATAGTTTGCACTTTGCACTTTGACTTCGGAAAACATTCTTGATTCAACTAGTTGGTAGATGTCTCTTTGTCAACCTTTGGAACTGCAATTTCCTTTCACTTCAATAATTTAACTTCATTAAGAGAGGTTTAACCTTAATTTCTTAGACAAGTGATTGTGAAGTTTGGGTGTGTTGCCGTCCTTATACACACCTATTAACATGAAGAACTCTCCAACCCACCTGGTGTGTCCTTGGAGGCACAAGCCTAAGTCCAAACCCACTATCACCTCGATATGGACTTCTTCCGTCTAGGCTCACTCCTAGGGAAGCCAAGGGGGGTAGACCCTATTTAACTATGTTAAAGCTGAATTAATGATCTAGGAGTTGAATAAATTAATTTGTTAAGAAACCCCACCCAATGAAAGGCAGCAAATGCAAGGATGCAAATTCTTCAATGACAAGCAAACCCTTTAAGTAAAAAGAAGCAATTAGACCAATGCCTAAAATCAACAAGATGGGGTCAATGAGATATACAACAAAAATACAATTGTACAAGAATGAAATAAAGTTATGAGATATCCACAATGATTATAAAAAGTAACTTTAAACCAATTATGTTCAATCCAAGAAAGACTATATAAAATAAAGAATGTTTTGAACAAGTATTCACATAAAAAAAAAAATTACTTGAAAGTAAAGTGCTTGGAAAAGTAACTTGCTCAAAAGTTAATATTATGAAGAGTGTTTAGGTTGATTTTAACAAGTTAAAAACTCTTTTAAATTAGAGTGTGAAAGATTCAAACCTAAACTATGTGACTACCCCTAACTCTTATTCCCTCAACCAAAAGGAAGTGTTGGGTGCTCAAGAAGACGGACAAACAAGGTCCTTCCCTAGCTCCACAGGTCAAATCCAGAATGCTTGGGTGCTCAAGCAAGGAGGACACGTAGTGTCGTGAAGCCGTACCCGACTTCAACCCCTTGTAGCCTCTCAAGTCACCCTTTTTGTTGGTAAAGGCAATAGTAATTGGGTGCCTAATTAAACTAGCCTCTCAATCCTTTCCCTTTCTTACTTTCACAAATCCACAAAGTGGCAAGGGAAAGAAATACGGGATATAGGCGAGGTACAAATTTGATTACTTTTTCAACAAGTTAAATTAACTAGCCTTCACGATATTGCATGGATGGAAAAGACAAATCACTATGCAAGGAGTGGGCTAAAAATGAATGAATTAAACAACTTGAAAATAAATTTTAAAGCTTAAACAACATTACACTATGGCACAAGATGGAGAACAAGCCTACCGTTTTTTGCCAAGGTGGGTAAAAATAAAACTAAAGCAGAAAATAAACTAAGATCCTAGCCTTCACGATATTGCATGGATGGCTTAGCCAATCACTTTGCAAGGTGTGGACGAACAAAAAGATTATTTACACTTTACAGAAAATAAATTTTAGGTAGAAAGAATTCAAGCCCAAGAGACTCTCTTGGGTTGCTCACAATGTCTAGAAGATAGAGAGAAAGAAGAGGTTTTTTGGCACCACCACTAAGGATGCTTCCTTGAATGTTTTGGGGGGCAAGTGTGCTGAAATCCTCTTCCAAAACCTGCAATAACCTGCAAAAACAGCAAGTTATTCTTGTTGGAAATTGCTTAAAGATGACTTAAAAGAATTGATTTATTGAAAATATGATATTCAGAAAATTTTAAATAAAAATTCTGAACATGAATATAGATGTTAGATTGCAGATTTTTTATTAAAAAGAGCTAAAAACTGAGAAATAATGGCTGAAAACAGAACAGAAAATGTTAAGAAGCTTTATGTGGCTGAAAAAGATAGATTTCCAGATCTGAAATCTTTTCTCCAAGCCTATGGTAACCTGCAGATTTTTGCAAACCCTTGCTACAAAAATACAAGGAAGGTAAGTATGTTCTACTAACTTGCGAAATACTTTCCAAATTAATTAGAAACAACTTACTTAGAATAATAGTAAGAGTACTACTAATCTATTCCAAGCAAAATACTTTGCTTGGGTCTTCAATGGAAATGAGAGCAAGGAAACACAAAAGAAATAACTTGCAGCAATATTACCTCATAAACAAAATAATGGCTCCAAGAATACTCCAAGAGACCAAGATATTCCTCCAAAGCTTCAAAAAAAATTTGTTCACCAAGAAACGAACATGCCAAATGGCACCAAAGAACATGAGAGAGAATGGGGAAGAGATGGGAAAGATTCAGGCATAGTAGAGTTGCCCTAAGAAAAGATTGAGAAATGAGGAGGGGGAGGCATTCTTTTATACTTCGGAAAGAGGAAAGACCCCTCTTGGATGAGCTCCAAGTGTCACACATCCAAAATAGATGGAAAAAGTCAAGGAAGAGACACTTTTAGGGTTTTTGTAGTGAGTTAGGGTTTTGAGGGGTGACATGTGAAGGGGGAAAACACCTTTTGACTTGTCAAACATGAGGTTAGACTATAGGAAGGGCGAAATTAGGGTTTAGGTGGCTTTTCCACTTAAACTTTTTATTTCCCATGTGCCAATTAACAAGGGGAGCGCATTTTTACTAGGGAACACCACTTTAAGTTCTTGGCTAAGCAAAGGGGGAGGGTTTTAAGTAGAAAATTACTTTTCCAACTTAGGAAAAGGGTTAGGGAACATTTCCCCACTTTCTCTAATGACTTTAGTTAATTTTACAATTTTTTCCTTTTTTACTTAGCCAATTAAAAGCAATTAAATGTTGACTCTAGACTGACTTGGACTGGCCAAATACCTAGCAAAACATGTCCAATTTTTTTCTTATTCCCTCTTAACCCTTGGATTTTCTCCCTTCCAAATCCAGAGGGTTAAGAGCCAGCATACACTATTTGTGTTGGCATTCACAGATTTTCCCAGAGTTAGCACTTGTGTGAGCCAGAGGATGGTTCCCTTCGAAAAACAGGTACAGGACTGGTGTGTGGTTGTTTTTGCTTTAGAGATAGAGTTAGCACAGTTTCACATGGATTGGAGAGAGATTGTTATTTTTAGTAGGTGACCCTACTTTTTAGGAGACAGTAACCGAAGACTTGTATCATAGTTTTGAGCATACAATATTGGTCCCTGCATGATACTAAGCTCGATGACACTTTTTCAAAGGATCATGCAGGTACTTTCTATTTTTAACATGTTGAGCTCCGAGCCTCAGATCAGAATTTTGAGCATGTAGCATTGATCCTTCAGACATTCCAAGTTTGTTCGACCTTTTCTAGGATGACTTGTCAGTATTTCTATTGTTAACATCTGGAGCACCAGGGCTCACATGTCAATTCTGATTGGATATTTGGAATCCTCACAAAAAATCCAATCCGATGAGTATGATATCATTGACATGCGACGAGATTCTATTTTTAGCAGTGTCTATTTTTAGACATTTGACACATGGCGATGTTCTCCTAGTCATCTTGGATGTTTTTGGCAGATTCCTATTTTTTAGGGTTGGACCCCTATTTTTAGCAGTTTCTATTTGTAGCAAGGATGGTCGCCTCCAAAGGTGACAAGTGGCAAGGTCAGATTCCGACATTTGAAAGTGATGCAGTGACACATGCTAGTTGGGTGGTATAACTTAATGAGGGGGCGCACTTTCCAAGGTTTAAGGAAATTAAATCAGAATTAAGTAATAAAGGAGGGCATGTGCATGAGGTGGCGTGACTCATCGGCATGTTTGGGATAATTCAATCCTAAATTACCTTTCTTTCCCTTCACTCGTCATTAATTCACTTTTTGTGCATTAAAGTTCCTTAAAATCTCTTATTCCTCACTAATGTGCATTGATTCCCTATTAAATAAGGCACATCCCTTCTCTTAGCTAGTGCATGCATTCCTTGGCCAATATTAGCCTCCTACATGCGCTAATCCCTCTTATTTTCTCCCTCCATGCATCTTAAATCCTTTCAAAACCCTAACGCATGCTTCCCTTTCTCACAAGTTATCTCCTCACTTCCCAAAGTGCGCCTTCTCTCCTCCCTCTCAACCACACGTGTGGCACTTCTCCCCCTTCCTCTCCCACTCTTCCTTCTCCATGCACCACCTCTCCTCTCCCACTCTTCCTTCTCCATGCACCACCTCTCATCTCCCTCTCCTATTTCCTAGCGCTTCTCTCCACAAGAGAGCCTCTATAATTCACTCTCACTCACATGTGGGATTCTCCAATGAGTTTTTCCTCTCATACGCCCTCCTCCCTTAAAATTAGGGCACAATCCCTTCTTCTCTTCACTTAACACACCTTCCACTTTTCCTAATTCTCCCATTACTCTACTTCTCTCATGCGCAAGTCTACATCACTCCTACTCTCCTTTTCATGCACCTTACTTCCTTTACTTGCCTTTTTTACCACACATGCACCTTATTGATTCTTATTGGGAAGTGCGCCCTCAAGGGCCTATATATTGGAGTGAGCTACACATTGTTTGGGGTCGGATTTTTGCAGCAACAACATTCATTACTCTCTTTCTCTCTCTCTCACTTCTTCTACTAGACTAGCCACTCTTTCTTTGTGTAAGGATAATCATAGTGTTGGTTCTTGTGCTTGTTGATATGGTGCAATCAGCCCTTTGGCAAGCCATCAATAAAGAAGTGTTGTGCTTAAGTTCGAGCTTTCATTCTTGTCGGTATTGTGTTCTTTCTTTATGCATTCAATTAGTAGTTCATACTCATTTATTGTGATAATTATCTATCTTTTAAGTGGTTTTCTCTTCCCTTTCTTTCATCTTTCTCACGCAAACACTGCAAGGTCCTTCCAAGAGAAATTCTACTATCTTTTTCTAGCGTCTTGTCGGTGTGTTTACACGCAGTCCAAGACAAATTTGCTGCTGTTTTTTGTGTGTTTTTGCAGAAAATCAGATCCAAAATCCGCAGCCTGGTACCTAGGGACTCCCCCCTAAGGTTGGCATGCACCAGCCCGAACGAAGAGGAGGTTTGTCTGTGACAATTGGGACATTCTTTACTTGAATTAGCCACTTTTCCATCACTGATTTTTAATTATATCAGATCTGATTGGTGTTGAAATATTGTAACTGCAAAGAATATTCTATTTATGATTGAGTATTATCTTATAGATCAATCCCCTTTTGTGGATTGATCATGTTGGGACTTTTGTATGACCAAATTCCCTTTTGTGGATTGGTCAAACCCTAAACAAATGTTGCTAATTGAGAAGTCGGCCCCTAGGCCTAATTAAAGTGGTTTTAGCCACTAGTTGGAGAAGTTGGCCCTGCCCAATGAAGAGACACCACCCTAGCGCTCCTCAGCTAGTATAAATAAGAGAGGCTATCGCCTCATTCACTCACTCACTCAAGTCACTCATCTAGTGCGCAAGTTTGAGGGAAGTTGCAGTTCTCGGAAGAAGGAAGAGAGAGGCGCATTGCTCAGTGTTGGATATTCTCTTGTGTTTGGACTTTTATCTTGGCATTGTATTGGCAATCTATATTAAGGAAGTTTTTGGTGAGTTTTCTCCCCCAAGAGGGTTTTCCAGGATAAATGTTGTGTACCTTGTGATTGTGTATCTTTCAGTGATCCTGCTTATGCTATTATTGTCTAGTAAATTGAAAAGAACTTAATAGCATCTCTAAATTTAACATGGTATCAGAGCTTGACTGAATAGACCACCTTTCACTAAGTTACCAAAAACGTCATTGTTGTCGTACAAGAAAATTAGGGTTTTTTGTTGGAAGAGAATTTCAGCCTAAAAACCATCTAGGGAAGTGTGCCCTAGCCTAGCGAACTCATTGGCAGGTTGAGCGCACCTTTCCAGTGGCCAAAGTCACCGGAAAGTGAAACCCTAGTTTTCAATGGTACCCGAAAACCAGGAAACCAGAACCAGTACTAAAAGTACCAGTTCAGATTTGCGCAGGCCTAGTTTCAAGGGGTAAAATTTGGATTTTCAGAAAACAGACTGCACCAGGCTACTCGCCTCAACCAAGCGCACCTTCTGGTAAGTTCAGATCTAATTTCTGAGCACTTTCAATTTTTGGTCATTTTCCCAGCTCCAAGTCAAGATGTCTACAAGCACCAAGCTTGTTGACAAGTTAGAAGGTGTGGATAACTTTTGTGCCTGGAAATATAGGATTGCACTCATTCTTGAAGAGAATGACCTTGCAAGATTCATCAAGGAAAATCTACCAGAACCTGCAGATGCTACAGCTAAAGCAAAGTACCAGAAAGATATGGTTAGGGCTAAGAGAATCATTGCAGAGTCTATTAAAGACCACTTGATCCCTCAAGTGTCTTCTAAGAATACTCCAAAAGAAATGTTTGATTCCCTAACCAGAATGTATGAAGGAAGGAACATTAACCAGAAGATGAACTTGAGAACCCAACTCAAGAATACAAAGATGCAAAAAGGAGAAACCGTTCATGACAACTTCTCTAGGGTTTCCCAATTCAAGGAACAACTAGAAGCAATTGGAGACAACCTAGATGAAGATGAACTCATAATGACAGTTCTTAATTGTCTCACAAGACCTTGGGATGCCTTCATCCAAACTATCTGTGCAAGAAAGGAGATACTCCAATTTGACAGTCTTTCGGAAGAATGTGTTCAAGAAGAAGCAAGAGTAGCTAACCGAGAAGTAGTTCTTTTAAGGGATGAAGATCAAGCCCTAGTTTCTCATACTAAAGGAGGAAAGAGAAGGTCTCACTTCAAGAAGGAGACCCACCTACATAAGGAATCTCACTGCCCAAAGAGATTCATCCATAAAGAATCTCACCCTCCAAGGAGATTCCAGAAGTTTCAGAAAGGTCAAAGAAGAGAAAAGGATTTATCCTCCTATCAATGTTACCATTGTGACAAGATGGGACATATAGCTAAGAATTGTCTAGCTAGAAGAAAAGAATACAAGAAGAGAAATAACAAAAGACACCATGCCCATGTCGTTGAAGATGATGAGCCACCCACAAAGATGATTAAAGAAAAGATTGAAGACTATGTCTTATTCTCTGCTCTCTCAAGATCAGTGTCACCTGGAGAGGATACTTGGCTCATAGATAGTGTTGCTTCTAAGCACATGACAGGTCAGAGAGACATTCTCTCTAGCCTTACAGAAAAGAACTTTCCCCCGAAAGTTACACTTGGAGATGATTACCAATACCCTATCAAAGGAGTGGAAGAATCCACCTACAAACTTGATTCAAGGACCCCAATGAAGATGAAGGATGTACTATATGTCCCAGGTTTGACAAAGAATTTGCTTTCTATCTCAGCTTTAGATAAGAAAGGTTGCAGGGTTGCATTCATAGATGGTGAAGTCCTTATGTGGCCTAAAGGAAAAACCATAGAAGATGCAATTGTTATTGGAACAAAAGAAGGTGGCCTGTATAAATTAAAAGGTCACTGAGATGCAGCTTTGACTCTCTCCACTGAGAATCAATGTGAACTTTGGCATAGAAGACTAACTCACATCAATTATAAAGCCTTACCATATGTGAGCAAAGCAGTTACAGCTCTACCAGACTTCAAGGTTGATCATGAACGTGTGTGCACGAGATGTGCACAAGGAAAGAACATAAAGAATCCTTTCCCGAAGAGTGACAGTAAAGCAGAAGGAGTCTTGGAGCTCATCCACTCAGATGTATGTGGCCCAATGTCATCAACCTCTCTTAGTGGGTATGTATACTATGTCTCATTTATTGATGACTATTCTCGCAAGACTTGGGTTTACTTCTTGAAATCAAAAGATGAAGTGTTTGGAAAATTCAAGGAATTCAAAGCCTTGATAGAGAATCTCTCAAAAAGAAAAATCAAGATACTCAGTTCAGATAATGAAGGAGAATACACCTCAAAAGAATTTGTAAGCTTTTGCAGAGATGTCGAGATTAAGAGCGAACTCACCACTCCCTACAATCCTCAACAAAATGGTGTAGCAGAAAGAAAGAATAGAACTATAATGGAAGCAGTGAAGACTATGATCCATGATCAAGATCTTCCAATGCACTTATCGGCTGAAGCAACAAGAACAACAGTGTATGTTCAAAACAGATTTATCCCATAGTGCACTTAGGTTCAAAACCCTCGAAGAAATGTTCTCCGGAAAGAAGCCAAAAGTAAGCCATCTCAAGATATTTGGTTGTCTAGTGTTTGTACACATTTTGAAGGAAAAGAGAACCAAGTTGGACCCTTCAGGAAAGAAGGGAATATTTGTCGGACACTGTGAGGTCTCTAAGGCCTTCAGAATTTACATACCAGGTTACCATCATATTGAGATCAGCAAAGATGTAACCTTTGATGAAGTTGCAGCACTCAAGAAATCAAGGAGATGCCAGCTTGAAGAAGTATATGAAGAAGAGCTTGTAGCTCCTAGAGTTGTAGAACTAGTGAGGGAAGTCACAGCTTCCCCTGATGATGAGATTCAAGAAGATCATGATATGATAGAATCTCAAGAACCTCCCCAGATGATGATCTCTCACAAGAGAAAGCCAGCTTGGGCAAGGGAACTTATTCAAGATGGAGAGAAGTATGGTGCCCCAGAAGGAACCATGAGACAAATCAAGAAACCTAAGCCATTCTCCAATTATATGGCTTTGATGTGTGATCTCATAGAAAAGGAGCCTACTTGCTTTGAAGAAGCCATTCAGAAGAAAGAATGGGCAGATGCCATGACAGAAGAATACCAATCCATTATAAAGAATGATGTATGGGAAATAGTTCCCAGACCAAAGAATAAAGATGTGGTATCTTCCAAATAGTTATACAAAATAAAACATGTTGTTGATGGAAGTATTGAAAAACATAGAGCAAGGTTTGTAGCTCATGGCTTTTCTCAAAAGGAAGGCGTTGATTATGAAGAGATGTTTGCTCTTGTAGCCAGATACACTTCTATCAGAACCATCATAGCTCTTGCAGCAAAGATGAAGTGGAAGTTACACCAGATGGATGTGAAAACAACCTTCTTAATTGGTGTCATTGAAGAAGAAGTGTATATAGAACAACCTAAACGGTTTGAAGTTGAAGACAGAAAGACACATGTCTGCAGGTTGAAGAAGGCTTTGTACAGATTGAAGCAAGCTCCTAGAGCTTGGTATGGAAGAATTGATAGTTTCCTGATGAGCTTAGGCTTTACCAAGAGTAAAGTTGATTCTAAACTTTACTTCAAGGTTATGAATGATGGCCAATTATATTGATGTTGTATGTGGATGACTTATTCTTAATTGGAGAAGAAAAGCTCATCATTGATTGTAAGAGGAAGCTCGCTGCAGAATTTGAGATGAAATTCCTAGGCCTAATGCACTATTTCTTAGGTCTTGAGGTTTGGCAGAGCCCAAAGAAGATCTTCCTTAACCAAGGGAAGTATGCAGTTGAAATACTGAAGAGGTTTGATATGTTGGAGTGTAAATCCATGAACACACCCATGGAAACAAAGTTGAAGCTCCTGGTTCATACTTCATCAGAATTGGTTGATGCTACATTGTACAGACAGATCATTGGATCATTGATGTATCTGACGAATACCAGGCCAGATATATGTTTTGTTGTGAACACCTTGAGTCAGTATCTAGTAGAGCCCAGACATGTTCACCTTGTTGTTGCAAAACATGTGATGAGATACCTTCAGGGTACGTTGGACTTTGGTCTCTGTTAGAATGGAGTTCATGACTTCAGACTGGTTGATTATACAGATTCAGATTGGGCTGGAAGTGTTTCTAACAGAAAGAGCACTTTAGGATGTTGTTTAAGTCTGGGGTCAGCCGTGACTTCATGGCAGAGTAGGAAGCAATCCAATATTGCTCTTAGCACAGCAGAAGCGGAATACATTGCTACATGTTTCGCCAGTTGTGAAGCCATATGGCTTTGAAAGTTGTTGACAGGTCTATTTGATCTGGAGATGGAAGCAACCATGATTCTATGTGATAACTAGAGTTGCATAAAAATGACAGAGAGCCTTGTGTTCCATGACAAGTCAAAGCACATAGAAATCCAGTATCACTACATTCGTGATATGGTGCAGAGGGCAGCTATAAAGCTCCAATATCTTGGAACAGATGAGCAGGTTGCAGATGTGTTGACCCAGCCTCTGTCGTGTAAAGTTTGAGCACTTTCGAGACAAGCTTGGTATAGTCCGAAAGGACCTCCCTCGAAAGGGGAAGTAATGTTGATGATACTATGGTATCTTGACCAACAACGGGTAGCTCAGTTAGGATTTTATATCTTAGGGGACTGATCATCCCTGGACAGATCCCAAAGGTCCGGTAAGGACGGTCTGTCAGAGTACATATGCATGTATATGCTAGTTGTGGTCAGTAGTGGTAGCTCCTTTAGGATTTTTATAATCTTAGGTAATCTTATGATTCCTGGCCAGATCATGAAGGTCCGGTAAGGACGATCTGTCAGAGTACCACGTGGTAGCTCCGTTAGGATTTTATATCGTAAGGAATCTTATGATTCCTGGGAAGATCCCCAGGGACTGTCAGAGTACCACAAAATTTTGTTACACCTGCCTCATTACGTTGCCCTATGATGATGATGATGATGTTGTTGCTCCAGCCTCATGTTGTGATGATGTTGTTGCTCCAGCCTCATGCTGTGATGATGTTATTGCTCCAGCCTCGTGTTGTTGATGATGATGTTGTTGATGTTGTTGTTGTTATAGCTTTTATGCTAACTGATGTTGATGTTTCAGGTTCCAGCTCCATGTTGTAAACGATGATGATGATGCTATTCCAACTCCATGTTGTGAACAATGATGATGATGTTATTCCAGCTCCATGTTGTGAATGATAATGGTACTCCAGCTCCATGCTATGAATGATGATGTTATTGATGATGAGAAAAACTTTCGATGATTTATAGATATGCCAGACAGTGTTCCAGATGCTAATGATGTTGTTTCCCTCTCTCTCTCCTCATGATGTTGTAGAATACCCTTCTTGTTAAGGGGGACTGTTGAAATATTGTAACTTCAAAGAATATTCTATTTATTATTGAGTTATTATCTTATAGATCAATCGCCTTTTGTGGATTGATCATGTCCGGACTTTTGTATGACCAAATCCCCTTTTGTGGATTGGTCAAACCCTAAACAAATGTTGCTAATTGAGAAGTCGGCCCCTAGGCCTAATTAAAGTGGTTTTAGCCACTAGTTGGAGAAGTCGGCCCTGCCCAATGAAGAGACACCACCCTAGTGCTCCTCAGCTAGTATAAAGAAGAGAGGCTAGCACCTCATTCACTCACTCACTCAAGTCACTCATCTAGTGCGCAAGTTTGAGGGAAGTTGTAGTTGTCGAAAGAAGGAAGAGAGAGGCGCATTGCTCAGTGTTGGATATTCTCTTGTGTTTGGTCTTTTATCTTGGCATTGTATTGGCAATCTATATTAAGGTAGTTTTGGTTGGGTTTTCTCCCCCATGAGGGTTTCCCAGGATAAATGTTGTGTACCTTGTGATTGTGTATCTTTCAGTGATCTTGCTTATGCTATTATTGTCTAGTAAATTGAAAAGAACTTAATAGCAGCTCTAAATTTAACAATTGGAGCGTGAAAAAGTGTGCTAACATTCCCCCAACAAAGTACACCATTTGTTGTAAATGGATCTACAAGATCAAATTCTCTTAAAATGGATGTATTGAGAAGTGCAAAGATCGCTTGCTTGCTATGGGATTTAGTCAAGAGAAAGGTATTGATCACACTAAGACCTTCACCCCTGTTGCCAAGATGGACATTACTCAAATTATTTTATCTAGTATTGCCATATTCTAGTGGGAGATTCACTAAATAGATGTGAGATCTTATTTTCTTAACAGTTCGTGAGAAACTTTATATGGCACAACCTACTAGCTTTGTTAAAGATGGCAATTCTAAACTCGCCTACAAGATGAAGTCCTTCTATGGGTTCAAGCAAGCCACCAGAGCATGGCATGAGAAAGTTGATACATTGTTTCTCTCTAGCAGTTTTAGTGGTTTCCATTTAGATCCTAGACTTTATGTGACCCATGTCAATGGAAAAATTTTGCTTTTGTACTTTATGTAGATGATCTAATTCTGATAAGTAATCCTGATATGACCATTGACATGAAAAGGAAGCTCATGAGCACTTACAAAATGACTAATTTTGTCTTTTGTCCTTTACGTAGATGATCTAATATTGATGAGTAATCCTTATATGACTATTGACATGAAAAAGTAGATCATAAACACATGACTAATTTGGCATTACTATCATGGAATGCAAGTTTTGCAATTAGATGAAGGCATTGTCATTTCAAAATCAAAGTATGTCATTGATCTTGTTAAAAGGTTTCACATGGAGGATTGCAAACCTTGTCCTACCTCCTTTCAACATGGAGTCAAATTGACTACCCAGTGTATTTCATCACTAATGAATGCTACCTTGTATGGGCAACTCATTGGCATTTTTTTGTGCTTGACTCATAGAAAGCCTAGAATCCCCCTTGTTGTTCATATTGCTTCAAGATATATGCAGGCGTCGAAGGAAAGCCATCTGCTTGCAACAAAGAGGATTTTGTGATATGTTAGGATTACGTCTCAATTTGATCTTTAGTACTCTTATGGGGGTTAGGTAAAGTTGGTTGGATATACTAATTCAAATTGTGTTGGAGATCTAAATCAGCAAAAGTCCACTTTCGATTATGCTTACTTTCTCATCTCTGGTCCTGTTGCATGATCTCCCTTTCTACTACCATGTCCAAGTATAGAGGTGTTGTTGATAAAATACAGACAAGAAGAACAAAATGGCGGAAAAGGCATATTAGCCAACACTTAATTATTCACTCCAATGTTACATATTTATAGTACAATGGGTGATGCCACCTCATAGAGAGATTTGCTCTAGATCCTAAAATCATGCGTGATGACTAGGCTAGGCAATCTTAACTAACTCATTAGTCATCACTTGAGGATATATTAC
>ML776826.1:1450760-1480695 GCA_009831015.1 Picea engelmannii
ATCCCTAGATATCGGGGATAACAGGGCCCAAATAAACCCCTCAATATCTCCTGAACTCTCTGTCACCCCTATCTGGCTACTCGGGCAGGCATAACACTCTGAAATGTTGTGATGTTATAATGTCCCAAAATGGGGACATTACACACTAAACATAATGACATAAAGATTCCATAAAAAACTACCATCACACACAAAACAAAGTGTACCTAAGATCCCCTTATTCAATTTCGGGGAATCTAGGACACAGAGAAAAAGACTTCAATTTTATTATGAGTATCGCTCTTACAATAACCGTGCTCAAATACATTTTGAAACTTTCTTGAGATCACAATGGTGTATGAATTACAAGCCTTCTTCTAGAAAACACCTATACCAAGCTAAACACACTCAAACATTTACCATAGTCCTTTCATAAAACTTCCCATCGCTTACAATGTGATCAACCATAGTCCAAGTTGTTGTATGCCTTTATCATCACATCTCATTGCCAAACCTTTAATTAGACTTTTGACTACTTATACAAACCTTAGCTTGAACAATTTTGACTTTCACCATGGAAAGAAGGTTCAAGTATTTTACTTTCTCACATACACTGATTAGCTAGCAACTTTTACAAATGACATTGTTTCTCTTTTTCTTTTTATGAAAAGTCCCCAATCTCTCCCACACATGAAAGCACAAAGCATTTATTAATGTCCTCCGACACCTCTTACATTAAAATAAATATTGACCTTTCATCAAATTTTGGTCCCACCGACTGAATTTACCAATTTTTAATGGCTAAACGTTCTATCTTTTCTGTTTTATAGCAGTAATTTGCCTGAATCTGACGATGTAAATTTGAACAAAATCTCTACTTGTTTTTTTTTTAATTTCTTTTCTGAATGCATAAATGGATTCAGCCTGTTGAAAAACCCTGAAGTACTCGGATTATACCAACTTAGCCACTCAAAACTGATTTGATTCAGTTGTGGTAAAACTGTCACTGACACGACCAGCAATTTCAGTCTTCTTACAAACTGTGGTTCGGCCTCCAATTTTTTTTACCAATTAACGCCGACTCTCCTTCCTACCTGTGCAGACCTTAAAAAAAACTTATTGATTATTCCCGTCATGGCCACATCTGGGGCATATTCCAACAAGATCTTTCGACTGGGAGGTCGACTCTGGCAGGTTCAGATGTGCATTCATGTCTGCCTATTATAAACAGTTCAAACCATACATGGGCCGGGGCACATTATTCAATTATACAAACCAAAATAAATGGTAACTTCTTCAACTACCTCCTGTTAAACTTTTAATTTGCACCAACCAAATATGCAACAGGAACATGCACGCAAGAAGCAATAACTCATCGATCTCAGTGAAATTCAACTGTATTTTAATGCACGAACAAGAAATATGGAAAATCGGTCCTCTCATCCATCGTGGATGAATCAACGAGAAATCAGTGCAATCATGGCTCCTTTATACTACATCCAAAGATTTTTCTCATCCATCATTGCAAATCCGCGTTCAACACTATTCTTACCTCCACCGACTTCCACGCTATCTCTTTGGTCTTCTTATGACGATCAGTTGAATCTCCTCCAGCTCTCCGATGGTGACAATGATGGCTCCAACGAGCTTTTTCTAGCGTGATGAGGTCGGGCCATTTTTGTTATGAACTTTGACTAGATCGTGCCCACTGAACTGTTTCCTGAGCACGCGATTATGCCTACAGCGCTATGACAGCCACCACACGATTTCATATAGACTGGTGCATTTAATATTCATTCTCTGTAGCGACACATATCAATATGGGAATCATTTTGTTGCCAACAGATGGTGTAGATCACTGAGGAGGCAATGAATATGGGTGCATGCAAATCAACACTAGATCAACCTGTAGGGAAAATTACACAATGCTAGGGTTCAGTTTGCAATAGATCCGTAAATAGCGTGAGTTTGTTTCTCGCCAAAAGCACGCAAGGGATTTCTTGCTGAGGCCAAATAAATTTACACCGAGATGCTTGTAGTTGGAATGAAACCGAGATTCTGTCTGTGACCATCAAAAAGATGAAGACGTTGCAGTCACTGATGTTGATCGAAGTTTTTGTGCAATGATGGTTGCAACAAGCAAATCGTTGTTCTAGATTTGTCCTTCATGTTGTGCATTGATGGGGGACGATCCTCTTTTACCATAGATAAGGTGCATCAAATGAGATCATATAAGAAATCAGGGCATATCAACTTTATGACAGACTTTGTTGATTTCCTGGTACTCAGGTTGCTACAATGACGCAACACTTGCAGAAAAATCTCCATATAAAACATATCTCTGAGGATTTTTAACGGGTTATGTAGGCCAGACTACGGCGTTAGAACTGTTGTAGTAGTCGATAAAGAGATTTATGAGATCACAAAACATTACAGCCTACTACCAAAAGCATGGACATCGCAAAAGCCATTCATTGCAATTGAAGAAAAACATTAAGAATCCAAGATCGATACCAGCGAACTTGGTGAAGGGTCAACTGGTTTGTTAATATATCCTTGAAAGAGGTCAAATCAGGTTCGGAAAATGACTGTGGGCATTGGGCGAAGTGCCATCCTATGGCTGGAGAGTCGGCTCACACAAGTCGAGTTCATGGATTTGAAATCTCATTTTATCCATATGAAAACAGACATGGGGATTGCCAAATTTGCATTTTCAGGAATGAGAAAAACCTAAAGCTTTTCAGGAATTATTCACAGAGAAAAAAAAAGTCAGATACATATTTGTTGAAGGGTATTCAGATCAGATAGATTGGCGAGGGGCAAGAAGATTAAAGCACAAGATGAAAATAAAAATAAAAGTTTGTTACCTCTTTATAGTGGGATCCTTCTCACAGATAACAACGCAACATTCAATTTGATGCAAAACTTTAAACAGCCAGACCAGATTTGATTTCCCTTGATCAGCGTTGCAACCATCCAATCTGATTTGTGCCTAGCCTCATTATCAATAGTAATCGTTGAGTAATTTGAGTAATCACTGGTTTCCTCGATGATGTAGCTCGTGTGCCAATTTTTACATCTTTGTTGCATGCTCTTGCTGCACCTCACCTTCCATGGAAAACTACCATGGATCTCAATATTACCAGGCCCTTAAGAACTATATTAGCTCTGATACCAATTGATAAAATACAGACAAGAAGAACAAAATGGCGGAAAAGGCATATCAGCCAACACTTAATTATTCACTCCAATGTTACATATTTATAGTACAATGGGTGATGCCACCTCATAGAGAGATTTGCTCTAGATCCTAAAATCATGCATGATGACTAGGCTAGGCAATCTTAACTAACTCATTAGTCATCACTTGAGGATATATTACTAATATCCTAAATGAATAATACAAATATAGGTGACAATTTAAACTTAGTGATTGGTAAAGGTAAGCCATAGGCTAACAGTTGTCATAGCCAAGCAAAAAATTGCATGGATTCGGACACATTTAGAGGACCTTCGTTTTCATCAGAAGCAACCAACACCACTATGATGTGATAACCAAGGTGTCGTTCAGATTGCTCACCATCTAGTGTATCACTCAAAGACCAAGCATATTGAAGTCCATCAGCACTATATTCGACAGCTAATACATTGTCAAATTATTCATAGAGAGTATTACCACACTAAGGACTAAATTGCTGACATCTTCACCAAACCTATGATGGAGGCCAAATTTGTCAAGTTTCAGACTCTACTTGGGATGAAGGAAGGTGCCATTAAGGGGGGATAACTTTTAATGTCCCTTCATGTCCCCTAAATCAAGATTAAGGGGAGATGCTGTGTATTTAATGTAATTAATGCACCACAATATGCTCTTACTGTAATCTCGACTTGAAGTCCTAGTGATCATTAAAGTCTTTTATGTTTCACTCTTAGTGGGCAGTTATAGCCCACATTGGTGGTTAATAGGTGGGCTTTGTGGTCCCATGTTTTATGGGTTTGGGAGCAATTAATCTAAACCCCACTCCTATACATTCAAGGCTTTGCCTCATTTGTAATCACCATGTGAGATATGAATAAAAATATATTTGTGAATAGAGTTTTTCCTGCGAGGGTCTTATCCACTATAATCTATTGTGTTCTTAGGTTGTTCATGTGTTTCATGTGTGGATACTCTACTTTACTAATGGTTGTAACTTTCTGAATTTCAACACTTGGGACCCTCCAAGGGTCCATTCCTTACTGGACCTTAGGAGGGAGTTAGATCCCCATTATGGATACTGTTGACTGCATGTAATCTAGGAGATACAAATCCACTCTAAGAAACAGAAAAGAAATACAAATTAACAAGTGACAAAAAGGAAAAGAAGCATTAAAAATTAGCTTAAAACTCTGAGAGAACTATAATATAATTAAAAAGATCAAAAAAATAACTAGAAGCAGCTTCATGAAGGTTATTAGAATTAATTCAATTTTTACGTCTATTTTTATAATGTTTTAATTATTTTAATCTATTTACATTTGTATATCTATATCTTTTTGAGAACCCTAATTTCACAAGTCCCTGAACCTGAAAAATTGGCAAATTTGTTGCACCACTGCCAATTAGCACTTGCACCCAAACCCATACCAATGCTTCTATGATGTTACTTAGAAGCTTAAGGATTATACACCATACTTGTAAGTAAACTTTAAAAAAAGGTAACAAAAAACGAAACATGCAAAAATTTATGTTGTGACTGCACATGAGAAGAAAATCTGGAATCAAACAAGAGTTTTCCCATTCTCATGTCAAAGGAAAAGGGACTATTGTGTATATGATTTACCTTCCCAACAGGATAAGCAATGGGATAGCAAATGATCATAAGGACGCGCACAAGCCAAACAAAATTTGCTCCAACAGCAAGCCCATATCGTGAACATATTGCTTGTGGAATAACCTGCAAAATTACCCAATCACAATTTAAGTAACCAGAAAGAGAAGAGACTCAAAAGTCATAACATTGTGAAGACAATTATGGTTCACAAAATAAAATACAATCATTAATTTCCCACGTAACAATGCATAACATAACTTAATACTATCCATACCACAATTAAATAGGGTACTTGACTACTATATTTACAGGGAAAAAAAACATAATCAAAAACTTCAAAGAATCAATCACAAGACCACAAATTGGAAAATGGGAGTTTGATTTTACCTCTCCAAAAGCCAGGACAAAGGTAACTGAGAGAATGACAGCAACAACAGGATTAAACATCTTATCCAAATATATTGGAAGCGCCTGCAAGAAACAGAAATCCATCCCTACTCTTATTATCACCCATTTTTAAGATTTGAAGTCGCAATGAATTTGTCAACATGAATATGGTTTAGAAGATTGAAATATAATCATCTATTTTTTCATGTAACAACTAAAACATAAATATAAGAATACATTTGATTCAATATATAGCTTAAATATGTTAAGTTTTTTATGGTTAAGCTGATGCATGTAGTTTATTTCATTTTAGCATGAACTGAACCATAAACAATGACTGCAGCAACACAATACAATATCTGCAGTAAACCAAGATCACAAGAAGAATAACCATGCCCAAGAAGACGAGTTTTATCCTGGGAAAACCCTTCTCAACCAAGGGAAAAACCCAGCAATCCTTTGCTATACTGCCAAGAGAAAATCCACCATCCACCACCAAACCTAGCACACAATAGGGTGCTGCTATGACTGAGAAACCTAGATCCTAGAGAACTGTGAATTGCAGTCCTCATAGTTTCAGACCTCAACTTCTGAAATTATGAGATAACAAGTGAGTGTGATCCACAATGGGGATCCACTCTTATTTATACAAAACCTATCACATCAAATGGTGTGTCTATTGGCACAATAGGGCCAACCTGTATAACTTAATAATATAATTAATATTTACACAATATTAATTATCTTTCACATGGTGGGGCCGACTTGTACCCTTCACAACATAATTAGGGTTTTACCAAAGTCTCACTCTCTGACAATATAGCAAGGGATCTCACACATCCTCTAGTGCTCAGCCACTAGGGACACGTCCACCTGTGCTCACCCACAAGAACGTCACTCTCAACAAATCACTCAACTGAGTCCACAGGATTACCATCTGGAGAGCCATCTCAAGCCGACTCAACTAAGTCCATAGGAGTACAAGGCAAAAGACCATCTCAAGCCCGACTCAACTCAGTCCAGAGGAGTACAAGGCAGGAGACCATCTCAAGTCATCTCAACTCAGTCCAGAGGAGTAGACAAGAGACCACACGTCATCACAACTAGTCCAGAGTCTGACGCACACCCATCACATGGGTAGACATCGTCTCAACTCAGTCCAGAGGAGAACGACACACCCATCACATGGGCCCTCTCACAGATCGACTCAACTCAGTCTAGAGGAGAACGACCTGGAGAATGTCACATGACGCTACAATCATCAACACTCCCTCTCAGCTAGGGAGGCATTCTCCACCAGGCCAAGTCTCTCACAGATGTACTCGAACTTCGTCCTCGCAAGCGGTTTGGTGAAGACATCTGCAACCTACTCATGTGTAGAAAGGAATTGCACATGTACTGCTTTCCTCTGCACCATATCTCAGTGTGTTTCAATTTATCATTAAACACAGGATTCTCTGAGAGCTTCACACAACTCTAGTTATCGCAATGGATAACGGTAGAATCCATTTCATGACCAAATAAGTTTGCAAGGAGCTTGCGAAGCCTCACTGCTTTGCGGACTGCCACACATAATGCAATGTACTCTACTTCTGCAATAGTCAAAGCCACAAAAGTATGTTTCCTGTTGCACCAGGAAATCATGGCAGACCCCAAGGTAAAAAAACAACAACCGAATGTGCTCTTCCGGTCCACTGCGCTCCCTGCCCAATCTGCATCGGCATATCCCTGCAATCTCATGTCTACACCTGAGGCATATCTTAGGCCGTAACCAACTGTGCCTCGTAGATATCTCAACACATGCTTCGCTGCTATCTAGTGTGTCTATCTCGGCTGACTCATGAACTGGCTAAATACATTCACTGCATAGCATATATCAAGTCTGGTGTTAACCAGATACATCAATGATCCAATCAGTTGTCTATAAAGATGTGGATCAATCACGCCTGAATCAGAAGAAGCCTCGTTCATCTTCTTCAAGTTCATCACCATCGGTGTAGGCATGGATTTGCAGTCCATCATCCCGAATATCTCCACTGTATATTTTCCTTGACTCGAGAAAATCCAATCAGTCCTCCGCCATATTTCTAGTCCAACAAGTAGTGCATCATACCAAGGTTCTTCATCTCAAATTCAAAAGCCAATGCACGCTTGCATTCATCAATAAGGCTTTCTGAATCGGTGAGGAACAAGTCATCACATATAGGACCAAAATCAGGCACTCATCACCAACAATATGGTAGTATAGGTTGGGATTAGCAGCACTCTTGCTAAATCCCAAACTCATCAGATATCCATCAATCTACCATGCACGAGGTGCCTGCTTTAGTCCATACAGGGCTTCAACCTGCACACATGAGACTCCTCCTCATGTATCACGAATCCATCTAGCTACTCAATGTAAACTTCTTCCTCAATCTCTCCATTGAGAAAGGATGTCGTTACATCCACCTGATGTAGTCTCCAACTCATGGATGCAGCTAGGGAAATAATCGTACTAATGGAAGTGTATCGAGCAACAGGAGCAAATGTCTCCTCACAATCTATTCCCTCCACATGAGAGAATCTTCTAGCCACAAATCTCGCTTTGTACTTCTCGACACTTCCATTTGCTACATGTTTGATCTTATAGATCCACTTGGAAGCCACTACGGACTTCCCTTCCGATCTCAGAACAATATCCCACCCATCATTCTTCATGATCAATGATAATCTTATGTCGTGGCATCTTGTCAAAACTGTTGACGTACTACTTCTTCATGACAAGAAGGTTCAGTATCAATGAAGTGGCTCATAGTTGAAACATAGCTCGAAAATCCTTGTGGTCTCTTGCTCTCTCAGAATGTACCACGAGGAGTTGCATGTCCCTCTGCCTCCTGCAAATTCTGTCGAGCCCATGTAGACCTCTTCCGACCTACTGCAATGTCTCTGGGAACATCAACTTGAGCTATGAGATCAACTGGATCAACTGGATCAGTAACTGTCTCCCTCTGAACTACTGAAGGGAGAGAAGGTATTGTCTCTTTCTTCTTCTCAAATAGGTTGACTTCCTCTGAGTCAAGTGACTCCCTCTGAAGTCGAAAGGATAAACATCTTCTTGGAGAACATCAACCTTTTCTTGTGTTGCTAACCTGGAGACATCCCATGTCTTCTCAGGTCCTCTACTGTCTCTACAGTACTATGTTGGCCTCCCGTACTAGGATAATAACCAAGATGACCTCCCGTCGGGATAACAATCAAAATGGCCTCCTGTACTAGGATAATAACCAACCAAGAAAATTTGGACTCTCGTACCAGGGATCATGGTCCTCCAATAATGAGATAAGAAAATTTGGCCTCCTGTACTAGGATAACAACCAACTAAAATTTGGACTCCTGTACCAAGGATCATGGTCCAAGTCATGAGGGCTCCCACACCAGGGATAATACCCTTTGTTATCAAAATGCAAGCAACTACAGAGTAATGATGAAATCAAATAAGGAAAGTAGCACAAACTTACCTTAGACTACAATCATGCTCAATCTTGCTTTCAGTCCTCCTGAGAAAGCTGAGATAGAGAAGAACTCCTCGTCGTTCTTGCTTGCATTCCTTGACTTCTTTTGAGGTGGCTAATGTTGCTTCCCTTCCACATCACTAGCTGCAAGCCTAGTCTCTTAGTGACAAGGGCTTGAACCCTTTCACATCACTAGCTGCAAGTCTAGTCTCGTAGTGACAAGGGCTGCAAGTCTAGTCTAGTCTCTTTGATGTCCACTATAGCTTCCATATAGCCCACACTCAAAAGTCACCTCAAGGATCAATATTGAAACAAGTTTTCAGAGATTTTACCTCAAAACTAAAACTTCTTCAAACTCAGATTTTGATATCCTTCCTGTAGCAAGCCTTGAAACTTGTGCCCAAGATGAGTCTCTAGCTGCTCCTCAATCTTCGCTTGCACAAGATGGTTCCAAACTTCGTTTTTAAACTTCTCTTGAAATGCCTCATGACAGACCTGTGATATACTTAAGGACAGACCTCAAAACCAGTTCAGAAATTCACCAAACAGTTCTGACCACTTCTGAAAATAGTTCTGGACAAACCTCAGACATGCATTAAAAAATGCCTTCATTGCCTTGTGAAAAAATTGGTCTGCAGGAAATCTCAGATCTGCCTTTGTTCACCTTGTTGTAGTTGCAGATTCACCACACAAACGGCTTCAGAATTATTACAAGACTGCTTCAGAATTTTTCTCAGAACAGGCCTCAATATGCCCATAAGGACAGACTTCAACCTCAGCCTTGTACTCTTAGCAAACTTGGATCTTTGCTCAAATACTACCTCAGAATTTTAAAAAACTGTCTTATCCCTTGTTATTCTGCACACAAAACTGATATAAAATCCGCCTTCAACAGCCTCAGACTTGTGCCTTATCTTGGCCACAGAATAGGCCTCAGTGTAGGTTTGAAGCTCATCAAATTTAACCCAGAAATTTTCTTCAGATCACCTTTAAAAAACAGACCTCAGATCTGCCCACAAAACCGGACTGTAATTAGTTTTAGGTTACGGTTTTAGGTCTGCAGTTTTAGGGTCTGCTGTTTAAGACTCTTTTGTGGCAGCCTTAAAGGAGTCTCCTCATGCTGCGGTCTCCCTTTTAAGACCTTAAACAGGGCTCAGCCTAGGCTAATAGGCCTTCGGCCAGCCTTATGCTTCACCTCAGAAAGGTCTGTCCCTTTCCTCACACCAGTGGCAGGGGTTCTAACAGCCTTACACTTCTCACAGCCTTCCTGCACTTGACTGTACAGTGGTCTTCTTCAGGAACTGCTCTGATATCATGTTAAGTTTTTGATGGTTAAGCTGATGCATGTAGTTTATTTCATTTTAGCATGAACTGAACCATAAACAATGACTGCAGCAACACAATACAATAGTTGCAGAAAACCAAGGTCACAAGAAGAATAACCATGCACAAGAACACAATAGTTTTATCCTGGGAAAACCCTTCTCAACCAAGGGAAAAACCCAGCAATCTTTTGCTATACTGCCAAGAGAAGATCCACCATCAACCACCAAACCTAGCACACAATAGGGTGTTGCTATGACTGAGAAACCTAGCTCCTAGAGAACTGCGAATTGCAGTCCTCATAATTTCACACCTCAACTTCTGAAATTATGAGATAACAAGTGAGTGTGATCCACAATGGGAATCCACTCTTATTTATACAAAACCTATCACATCAAATGATGTGTCTATTGGCACAATAGGGCCGACCTATACAACTTAATAATATAATTAATAATTACACAATATTAATTATCTTTCACATAGTGGGGCCGACTTGTACCCTTCACAACATAATTAGGGTTTTACCAAAGTCTCACTCTCTGACAATATAGTAAGGGATCTCACACATCCTCTAGTACTCAGCTACTAGGGACACGTCCACCTGTGCTCACCCACAGGGACGTCACTCTCAACAGATCACTCAACTGAGTCCACAGGAGTACCATCTAAAGAAACATCTCAAGCCAACATCAACTAAGTCCATAGGAGTACAAGGCAGGAGACCATCTCAAGTCATCTCAACTCAGTCCAGAGAAGTAGACAAGAGACCACACATCATCACAACTCAGTCAAGAGTTTGGCGCACACCCATCACATGGGCACACCCAACACATAGGCACACATTGTCTCAACTCAGTCCAGAGGAGAACAACACACCCATCACATGGGCCCTCTCACAGATCGACTCAACTCAGTCCAGAGGAGAACGACCTGGAGAATGTCACACGACGCTGCAATGATCAACAAAATAAAGGATGTTGAGTTAATTAATTGTATCAACTCAACAAGTTTGTTGGATTATGTTCACAGCTAAAACTGACTTAGAACATAGAGAATGATTTATAACATAACAGTAAAAGAATATAGCAGAACAAGCATATAGTCACATAGAATAGTTAAGCCTAGTATTGAATTAATCATCTTTATTCATTACTTTAAAATCCAACTGTTGAACAGATAGTAGGCAGTCATTTCACAAAGCTTAGCTTACCAACTATTCTATCATTGTTTAAAGTTTAAACATTACAAACTCGTAAATTACTAACCATCTATCATTATTCTTAACTATTATCAAACCCCTGTTGCTGACAAACCTTACACATTGCCTTCAGGCAAGGGTGCATGTTTTTGTTGCAACATTTATTGACAACTAATAATGTGTTGTTGACTAGCCTATACACCAATGGATATCTAAGCCAATGAACTAGTGCATCGGTAGGTCGATCACTGTTATGAACTGTGCATTGGTAGGTCAATGCGTGTTATGCACAGACACAAAAAAACATAAATAAAGAAATTGTTCATTGCATCTTAAATCTATTAAACAGTGACCTTAACTTTAAGAGAAGAATAATCAAAGGGAATGTATATATATGTAAAGAATCAAGATTCGTAATCAATGAAAATATATGCATTAATGAGGTCTGAACTGTCGTAAAGTAGGTCATTGTTGTACATGTTTCATATCAGCCTCCACGTTAATCATGCAAGCCTCCCCCATACCTTAATAGGCTCACCTTTCCTATGAGAATTATGCATTCGTATTTATACCCTATACAGCCCCAATTTTTCCATAATGATCACACAAGAATTCCTCGTATATGATGCACACTGCTCTTCATATATTTTGACAATTTCAGGTTAGAATTCCATAATTATAAATCCATGCTCACCCTATTACAGGGACTTAGTTTGCTTGACCTGTATGTCAATTATCAGATCGGAGCACTGCATCAATCAATGAAAGCACTATTACTACACACGGATCTTATCACACATATATACAAGCACATATAATCACTCAAACTTATAAACTATATTAAATTGCACATCATGAGTCCTAGATTTGGCCTTACGGTTGATGATCATTAACATGCACTAGTTTTTTCCTCCATACAAATATATTCTTCTTATAACACTCAACTAGGGTATAATGCTTTCTATTGGTTACCACCTACAGGGTCAATAACATTATCTTAGTTGAATGGGGCATATACCTTTCAGTTGGTTACCACCTTCAGGGGTCAAGAATCGTATTTCCTGATTCTTCACATTTCATATGAGCGATGAAGGATTTGACAGGACGCCGAGCCATAAATTATTGAGCACCATCTGTGACTTTTACCGTATACAAAGTCTAGTGATGAGCAGACATCATCCCTTAATGTGAGGTTTCTAGAAAGATAGATGGTCATTAGTTACCACTAGACTCTGAGTAGATTGCATTGTTAGTCTTCTGTACATGTGAAAGTACAGGTTTCAGGTGAAGGGAAACCAATCATTAACATTGATATCAAAGCAGGCACAAAGATTCCTACCACCCACCCAAACTGAAATCACAAAAAAAGTCACTCTACAAACTTTGTAAGCTCAAAGGAACAAAATCAACCACAAAAATATACATAACAGGCTATAACAACTAATTAAAGTGATAGAAATACAATCACAAACAGTAACTAAAGTAACTAATCCCTTACTAAAAGAGAAAACTAAAAGTTTCACATATACTAGAAGAAAAGAAAATAGCTCCACCATTGAAGAACCAAATGGAAAGGTCCAAACCCATAACGCTCCTTGAGTTTAAGGGATATAAACTTCCTTGAGTCTGAGGGATATTACAGTCAATCAGCTTTACAAGGTTGGTTTAATCTGTAGATCTCTATTTCCAAGACCTTGCCATAAGACAAATTAGCCACATTACTTTTTGTGACTTAAAGGCCGGGAAACAACATAGAATTAGTCGAACTCATTAAGAGTCGGGATGAACTAAAATTAGTAATGATAAGCAACTTTTCATCCTAGAATGTTCAAATTGAGGCTTTTTGAGAATGGATAGAACCCAAACATCCCTGTGATGAAAGAGACCATACTAATAGGATGGAAAAATTAGTCACTAAACTGGTAAGCATGCCCATAAATTCCAAATAATCCATTTCATTGATGACCTGATATCTAATATATGAAACTTGGTTGTCTTGGTCAAATTATAAACCTTACAAAAAGCCATTATTCTTGCAATCAAATGAGTCACAATATCTAACCTATAACAGCCCTAACAGTCGTTTTCTAGAGACATCATGAATATAAAGACTTGTCATACACCTAAATTTGGTATATTATCATAACCATATTGAGTAAACGTTGCTAAGTTGTTAGGATCACAACTCTTCATCGTGGTCACTCCTCTCTGAGCCTATAGAAAACAAATCATTCAGTCACTGTAATCATCACTTATTTCATATTCAATATTAATATATTTTACACAATAACATATAGTGTGCGTTGTGTGCCTCTTATGCCTATGTTGTGTTAGTTTTTTATGTTCCACCGAGCCTGTTCTCCATTAACCATCAATGTTTGCCATTTCCTATTTTTAAGGATTTTCTATTTTTATCAATTCTATTTCTAGGCTACAGTTAATTGGTTGACTAGTGATTAATAATCAGTGAGTTATTTGCATTAAAATAATGAGTTGAGCACTTGGCATGTGTTTGCAATCTGCATGAGTTCACTACATAGGAGTGTGCTTGGCATGTGTTGGCATGTGGCCACCACATGGAGGACTGTGTTTGGTATGAGTTGTCAAGTGTCTACCTATTCTTGGCAAATGTGAAATGCATTACTTGAGTTACATAGAGGAGTGTGCTTAGGGTGTGTTGGCAAGTGGCCACCACATGGAGGAATGTGCTTGGCGTGTGTTCGCATGCATCTACCTATTCTTGGCACGTGTGGGGCACATTATTTGGGGAGTTGCACTTTTCTATTCTTGGACATTTTGCGTGCATGGACCCCTCTCTTATTTTATAAAAAAGATGAGTGGGCATTAACAAACAAGTAGTTATTATAGTTATTCTTTCACTGTTAATGAGAAACTATCTTATTGCTGCTACAGATTTCCAGCTTGCTGGTTTTAAAATGCAGATTTAGTATCTCTTAGATCTACAGTCCATCACTTGCTGGATTGATCTGAAATTCTGATACGCAATGTCTACACTCCCAATCTATTCTCCTAAGCTTTTGGTTTTCCAAAATCTAATTTTTTTATTCGTATTCACTAACATTTTCAGTTTCAGTTGTAGGGCAAAATATTTTAGTCTAGATATGCAATCATGAATCAGCAAATTTAACATGGCATCAAAGTTGTACTGATGAAATTCTTCCATCCAGTGAATGAAAATGGAAGCTACCTATGTGAGGGAGTTGACAGCAGAAGAATATGATGCCCAACAAGCTCCAATAATTGGAGAAATCCATGCCTGAGAAAGGCATAGGGTCCTGTGGGAGGTTGAACTATGTTTGATTCTTGTGAAGGGCAAATTGAACCCGTGATAGGTTGTTGACTTTTGCTGCACTGTATTTTTTGAATTGTGATCCAAGGGACTGCAGGAATGGCAAACTTCAGAATTTCAAGTCTCAAAATGCATGACCGATTAGAAGAAGCCTCCAATTTCACCCGTTGGGCCATTGGAGAAGCAGGTTACAGGTCCTTATGGAGGAGATTGATCTATGGGGCATTCTATAGGGAAAAGTTACAGTTCCTACCAATCCTCAACAATTATCTCAATATGAGAAGAGGTGTTGAATTTAATGCAGCTGCAAGAGCCATTCTCCGGAGGATAGCAAAGACCCTGCTGAGATCTAGGGCCCCCAATACACTCCTGGGGTTCTTGGTTTGGGACCAAGTAGTTAGAGCCATGGAAAAAGACCCTAGTGAGGTCCCCTAGTATATTGTTGGGGTTCTTGGTCAAGGACCAAGCAGTAAGTCCCTAGATGTGTTCTAGGGCCCCTGGATGTGTTCCAGGGAATCCTTGCTCGGTGGTTGGATTGATCCTTGGATGTGTTCCTTGGTGGTTGATGATATAAGTCCCTAGATGTGTTCTAGGGCCCCTAGATGTGTTCCAGGGAATCATTGCTCGGTGCTTGGATTGATCCTTGGATGTGTTCCTTGCTAGTTGATGATATAAGTCCCTAGATGTGTTCTAGGGCCCCTGGATGTGTTCCAGGGAATCCTTGCTCAATGCTTGGGTTGATCCTTGGTCTTGTACCTTGGTGGATAAGACCCTAGATGTGTTTTAGGGCCCCCAAATGTGTTCTAGGGTAACCTGGTCTAGGACCAGGTGGTTCTTGGTTGAGTACCAAGATGTGATGATGTATGATCTTCTTCTTCTCTCCCGGGATGGTCCATGAGACCTAGGAGCAGCTAGTCACTTTGACTTGTTGACTTTATAATTAATATTTTTAATAATTAAAATATTAATTTTTATTATTTTGATTTAATTAAGTTTTAATTAAATCTAAAAGCTAAAATTAATTTAATTAACCCTAACCCTCTTCCTAACCTATAAAAAGAACCTCACCCCTCATTCTCTCTACACATTCTTTCTCCCACTCTTCTCTTGATCAAATCTTGTTGTGGCCTTCTCTTGTTTCAGTTCAGTTTTGTTTTTCCGTCTCTTGAAGGGTTTCTCCTTTGGTGCGGCCTCCTTGAAGGTGTTCTCTTGCTGTTGGTAAAGGCTCGGCCTCCTTGTGTTCACTCCTTGCATTGGTGTAAGGCTTGGTCATTGGTGCAGACTCCCCTTTTGCTGGTGCAGCCCCTCTTCTACCAGTCGTGGCCCTCCTACCAGCATGTCGCTGCCCTCTACTAGCTGCCTCCTCTTGCTTGGCCATTGGTGCGGCAACCCCTTTTGCTGGTACAGCCCCTCTTCTACCAGCCTGCCGCTGCCCTCTACTAGCTGCCGCTGCCTCCTCTTGCTTGGCCATTGGTGCGACCTCCCCTTTTGCTGGTGCAGCCCCTCTTCTACCAGCCGCGGCCCTCCTACCAGCCTGCCGCGGCCCTCTACTAGCTGCCACTAGCCCTCCTTTAGGTTGCTGCTAGCTCTCTCCTAGCTGCCGCTCCCTTTTTCTTTGGCTGGTGTGTTTTCTATTGGCTGCCACTGCTCTCTTACTGGTTGCCACTTGTACCCCTCTATTGCTGCTGCTGTTCCTATTCATCTACAGCTTTTAGGGCCTGTTATGACAGCCCTAAATCTGTTGTCTTAGGTTGCAGATTTTTGCTACTGCAGTCCAAAAAGTTTGAGCAGTTTTTGTTTGGCCTGTTTGGGGTTTTTCTTATCAGCATTTGAGCTCTTGGTCTTTGGGGTTTTATATCAGTCTTTGCTTGCTGATAAGCATGCTGATTTTTTTTTTATTTCTCCTTGGCTACAACTGTCCACTAGATCATGATAAGATCTACCCATGAGGGTTTGTTCCATGACCATTATAGCTTTTCTGAGCATACAGAAAGAGGACAGCAACACCTCAGGTATTTATGATATTTGTTTTGGCAAAGGTAATGTTCAGTTTTGTTTTGCTAATATTTAAAATCTGCATCTAGTTTAAGTTAATATTCAGAAATGTTTTCTTCTGTTCCTGATCAGCCCTAGTTAAAGATTGGTTCTCTTTAGCATGTTCATATTTATATTTTCTGTGTTTAATCTACTTCAGAAATTTTTGTTTCAAGTGCTGATCTATATCTACTGTAGTGAATGAAATTGAAAAGAATATTTTTGTTCTGGTTTTTCTTAAAATCTAACAAGAGGTTTGTTAAGGAAAAGATGATTCTTTTGGACTCCATGAAGGGCTACTTGATTCCTCACATCGCAAGGAAATTGGCAAAGAAAATATCCAATACATTCACAACTCTGTACCAAAATGTCAATATTTCCAAGAAGAAACTTTTCAAGAAAAAGTTCACCCAAACACACATGATTAAGTTAGACACCATGGTGAGTTACCTTATGAAAATCACCAAGCTCAGAGATCATCTCTTCACTATTGGTATGATGATTGTTACTTCCCAACCCTATGTTAAAATAATGTAACCGCAAAGTGAATTCTAATTATTGTTGTTGTATTATTCATTAGATCAATCCCCTATTGCAGATTGATCATGTCAGCTATTGTAAAAGACCAAATCCCCTTTTGCGGATTGGTCAAAACATAGTTGTAATAGGCAGAATAAAAATTCGGCCCCAGAATATATTAAAGGTGGTTATAACCACCCAGAAGAAGAAGTCAGCCCTGCCAATGAAGAGACACCTCCGTCCACACGTGCCAGAGTTGTATAAATAAGGAGGCTAGCGCCTCACTTAGACACACACTCACTTGTTCATTGAGAAGCAAGTTTCGAAGCTGCAGTTGGAGAAGAGAGAGAGAGAGAGAGGTGCATTCTTGGGAGAGGACTTTCTGTATTTGTTTGAGTTATCTCTTGGCATTGTATTGGCTATCTATAATAAGGAAGTGTTTGCTAGGTTTTCTCCCCCATGAGGGTTTTCCAAGATAAATGTTGTGTCTCTTGTGATTGTGTATTTCTCAGTGATCCTGTCTTATGCTATTGTTATCTAGTAAAATGCAAAGAACTCTAATAATAGATTAAACCTTAACATGGTATCAGAGTTAAGCTGAAGAGAGCATCTTTCACAAGAGAAAGTGAAAAACGTCACCGTTGTCATACATGCAAATTAGGGTTTTTTGTTGATGAAGTATTTCAGCCCCAAAACCATCTAGAAAAGTGCGCCCTTCCTCAAGGATCACTTTGGCATTCTTAGCGTAACTTTTTAGTGGCTAGATCTCTCGGAAAGTGAAACCCTAGTTTTCACCAGGTGCCAAAAAACCATAAGTACCAGAGTACCAAAAGTACCATAAGTACCAGAAAACCAGAAGCACCAGTCCAAAAATCCGTTGATCAAGTTTGAAGGGGTAAAAGTTGGATTTTCATAAATCTGACTGCACCAGCTTACTCGCCTCAGCTCAGCGCATCTATCCCCTGGATCAGAATTTCAAAATTCGAAGTTTGAAAAATTAGGGTTTCCTCATAAAACCCTAAGTTGCAGTTGTAGTCTCAGAACCAGTTGCAGTATCAATTGCAGTTGCAGCCGTAGTACCAGTTGCAGTCACCCTTGAAGTTTTTAAGAGTTGGTGATCATTACCGCTACTACCAGATGGTGCCACTACCTGCAAATGTCGTCAGAGGTATGTACTCACACATGTTTAAACGGTTAAGCTTTAAAGGGTATTTTCAGGAGAAGGGATCTCTTGCCATAGATCCAGAAGGATCTCAAGATCCAACACATTCAGAGGAACAATGCAACCCAGGTGTGATAATTCTGGTATGCATCTATTTGTTATGACATTATTTTGATCAGTGTTACATGTTGTAGCTATGACCATCATTCTAACCTTTGATCAAGATCTGAGTCAAGGTATTAGATGGATTAAAAATTGAGATCATAGAGTTTATCCTCTAACCCAACCTTCTGTCAAGATAGCATATTGTCTTAGTACAGAAGACAGGTTGAAGAAAGCACTCGTCTCTTGAGTGAAGGAGACTTGGAAGAAAAGCAAGCACAACTCATTCTTGAGGACAAGGCTCCAAGTTCCAGCTTTGATTGATTAAGTTGATAAGATTCAAAACGTGCAAGTGTCAAGAAAACACTATAGTAGCAGTCTTTGAAAAGTATTATGCTTGGTAGCATGTGAGGATATTGAGAAAAATGCTTAATGTAATCACTTGCCTAATACAACTAACATCTCCTCTAGGAGAAACCTCATGTGTTAGTTCCAGGTTGCCATGGAGGAATGTTCGATCACAACACTATAAGAGTGTTGACCCCATTTCGTATTGTATCTCTTACTTTTGATCTTTGCTTTAGACAAGCCACGAGTGATAGCTCTAAAGGAGCTACTGTGATGATTATTCGTGCTATTGTTTTATCTACTATTATCAAAAGGATATTATTCTTGTTTGTTGTTTTGTTGACCTTGTTTCAGGTCACAGGTGATAACCCTGAGAAATCTATAGTGAAGGTTGCAGAAGGCACCATATTAGATGAGACATGAAGCAGACTATGTACATGACCATATACACTCATGTACCAAAGAAGATGAAGAAGAAGCTATCTCTTGAGATTCAGAATATCTCATATGAAGATTGACTGAAAGGAGCAGAAGGCTCCAAAGATAACGGAACATTAGAACGGGAAGCAGATCTCGTTTGAAGCCTGACTTTGTCTCCCTTATTTAGACTTGGTATGCAACACCAAGTATACCCTGTAAGAATTGATGAAGTCCTTGTAGACTCGGAAGAAATCGAGAGCAAGCCTGATCTCAGAAAGGATCAGATGAAGAGACAACTTCCAGGACTAAAAGACGGATGTCGTGAGAAGACTAGATCGTTACTTCAGAGACTCCTAGGAGATACGAAATCTTTGGGAAGATTCCCTTGTTTCAATGACAAAGAAGGAAGCCAGTCAGAAAGACTAGGATATGGATTCTTCCGTGAGAAGAGAAGTCAATATTGACTTCCAATATTGATATATACAGATCAAACATGTTACAGGTGTACAAAGCCTAATGTATGTCCAGAGGATTCTCCCAGCAAAGGGAAGAAGACTATGACGAGACACTTATTGAAGAAATGGTTCCAGACAACCAGAACAACCATGATTCATATATAGTATGAGATGCAGGGGGAGCAATCCCCATATTTAAAATTGAGTGGCAGTTGGTGCAGAACATTAGTTGGGTCATGGAGACAGGACTACAATGAAAGATAGAGTTACCTCCATGAGTTATCTTCAGTATGAGTTATTGAGCCACTCTCAGTTTCAGATGAAACTGTTGACGTGATAGAATAAGAGGAGTTACTCGCAGATTTTAGCAACCACAGTGAGAATGAAGTAGTCATTCTCAGCCTCAAAACAGCTGCAGGTGCAGAGTACCAGATTCCAGAAGGAATAGTTGCAGAGAGAGTAGAGGACATACTCCCAGACAATGAGATAGATAGTGCCTTGCAGAAAGCACATAGAGCTAGTACATGATTGTGCAAATTGAGTTGCAGCTAAGCAAGTGTACCAGATTGGCACAATGTAATGAGAAAAATTGATTTGAAGATTGAAGATAGAAATGTTTGCCAGTTGAAGAAGGATCTGTACGTGTTGAAGCAAGCTCCTAGAGCTTGATATGGCAGAATTAACAGTTTTCTGACAAGCTTGGGCTTTACCAAGAGTAAAGTTGATTCTAACCTCTACTTCAAGGATATGAATGATGAGCCGGTGATATTGTTGTTGTATGTGGACAACTTAATTCTTAACTAGAGAAGAAAAGCTCATCACCAAATGTAAGAAGAAGCTCGCTACAGAATTTGAGATGAAAGACCTTGGCCTAATGCATTATTTCTTAGGTCTTGAGGTATGGCAGAGCCCAGAGAGAATCTTCCTTAACCAAGGGAAGTATGCAGTCGAAATCTTGAAGAGATTTGACATGTTGAAGTGCAAGTCCATGAATACACCCATGGAAAAGAAGCTGAAGCTATTGGCCGACACTTCATCAGAATTGATTGATGCCACGCTGTATAGACAGATCATTGGATCGATGATGTACCTGACGAACACCAGACCAGATATTTGTTTTGTCGTGAACACCTTGAGTCAGTTTCTGGTAGAACCCAGACATGTTCACCTAGTTGTTGCAAAACATGTGATGAGGTACCTTAAGGGTACATTAGATTGTGGTCTCAACTATGATGGAGATCATGATTTCACACTGAGTGGGTACACTGATTCAGATTGGGCTGGAAGTGTCTCTGACAAGAAGAGCACTTCAGAATGTTGTTTCAATTTGGGATCAGCCATGATCTCATGGCAGAGTAGGAAGCAATCCAGCATTGCTCTCAGTACAGCGGAAGCAGAATACATTGCTGCGTGTTCTGCCAGCTACGAAGCTATATGGCTTCGTAAGTTATTGATTGGTCTATTCGACCTAGAGATGGAAGCAACCACGATCCTATGTGACAACCAGAGCTGCATAAAAATGACAGAGAATCTTGTATTTCATGACAAGTCGAAGCACATAGAGATATGATATCATTACATCCGTGACATGGTGCAGAGAGGAGCCATAAAGCTCCAATATGTTGGCACGGATGAACAGGTTGCCGATGTGTTGACCAAGCCTCTATCTCATGTAAAGTTTGAGCACTTTCGAGATAAGCTCAGTATAGTCCGAAAGGACCTCCCTCGAAAGGGGGAGTAGTGTTGTGTTGAGATATGCTAGCCTAGTACTGTGCGTCCAGCTTAATTGTTGTGACGTAAAGCCAGTCTAGTATTGTGTTTCCAGCTTAATTGTTGTGTTGAGATATGTTAGCCTAGTACTGTGCTTCCAGCTTAATTGCTATGACGTAAAGCCAAACTAGTATTATGTTTCCAGCTTAATTGTTGTGTTGAGATATGCTAGCCTAGTATTGTGCTTCCAACTTAATTGTTGTGATGTAAAGCCAGTCTAGCATTATGCTTCCAGCTTAATTGTTGTGTTGAAATATGCTAGCCTAGTACTGTGCTTCCATCTTAATTGTTGTGACGTAAAGCCAGTCTAGTATTATGATTTCAGCTTAATTGTTGTGTTGAGATATGCCATCCTAGTACTGTGCTTCCAGCTTAATTGTTGTGACGTAAAGCCAGTCTAGTATTGTGTTTCCAGCTTAATTGTTGTGTTGAGATATGCCAGCCTAGTACTGTGCTTCCAGCATAATTGTTGTGACGTAAAGCCAGTCTAGTACTGTGTTTCCAGCTTAATTGTTGTGTTGTGATTACAGCTTAATTGTTGTGTAGTGTGCCAGCCTCGTGTTGTAATGATGAGCCAGCCTCGTGCTGTGATGAAGTGACCAGCCTCGTGCTGTGATGATGATGTATTAGTTTTATACTAATCCATATTGATGCAGATGACGACTCCATTCCATTGAGAATGATGATGTTGCCGATGAGAAAAACTTCTGATGATTTATAGATACGCCAGTCAGTGTTCCAAGATGATATTGATGATGTTGTCCTCTCACCCACCTGATGTTGTTGATGATGTTGTCCTCTCTCTCGCCTGATGTTGTTGTAGAATACCCTTCTTGTTAAGGGGGAGTGTTGAAATAATGTAACTGCAAAGTGTATTCTAATTATTATTGTTGTATTATTCATTAGATCAATCCCATATTGCGGATTGATCATGTCGGCTATTGTAAAAGACCAAATCCCCTTTTGCGGATTGGTCAAAACATAATTGTAATAGGCAGAATAAGAAGTCAGCCCCAGAATATATTAAAGGTGGTTATAACCACCCAGAAGAAGAAGTCGACCCTGCCAATGAAGAGACACCTCTGTCCACACGTGCCAGAGTTGTATAAATAAGGAGGCTAGCGCCTCACTTAGACACAAACTCACTTGTTCATTGAGAAGCAAGTTTCGAAGCTACAGTTGGAGAAGAGAGAGAGAGAGAGAGAGAGAGAGAGAGAGAGAGAGGCGCATTCTTGGGAGAGGACTTTCTGTATTTGTTTGAGTTATCTCTTGGCATTGTATTGGCTATCTATAATAAGGAAGTTTTTGCTGGGTTTTCTCCCCCATGAGGGTTTCCCAGGATAAACGTTGTGTCTCGTGTGATTGTGTATTTCTCAGTGATCCTGTCTTATGCTATTGTTATCTAGTCAAATGCAAAGAACTCTAATAGAAACTTAAACCTTAACACCCTACACTTCAAATGATACAAATTCCTTTAACCAAGTGCAACCATAGGGGCACTTAGGAAGATTGCCCAATGTCACCACAGCAATACTTCCCGTTGCTTTAGGCCAGTTCCTTTATGGCACAAGGAGGGAAACCCTATGAAAAAATGTTTTTTGTATTTTTAGAATAAGATTGACAGTATAATTTGCCAAGGTCAATGTTAATGTTTTAGTAGCATCGAACATGTACTTCCATGTCAGGTTGTGTCTACATGTGGGAGTCATCCGTAATGCCTCTCAGAACCTTAGGAAGTTCACTTTATGAGTTAATAATTAAAGTGAATGACCTTTTAATTAATGTGAGAATAATTAAGTTAAATGCCTAAGTTTGTTGGCATTAGTAACTTAAGTGAGTTGATTAAGTCCGAGCCGTTAGATCTAAAGTGAACATGAGATTAGATCTCAGTTGTTGATCACTTAGGAGGAGATCTAGGTTTTTGGATTAAGGATTAACTCAACATAATAAAAGGCAACCTAAGTGAGAGGATGAGACACACAGAGAGTACATAGGAGCAAAGAGTGATTTTTTGCTCATGTACTTGTGTCACACACAGAGTGAGGAGATCTCATTGATTGGGTGAAGAGAGTTCATCCAAGTGTGAGTGGGCAGAGCTGAGGAAAGGAGCAAAGGGGGCAGCAAGGGAGATAGTAGCCAGGTGGGCTAGGCTAGTTGTTGCATTGTACTCCTCTAATAGGCCATTATCCCAGGACGAAAGCCCAAGATTTTTATTAATAAAATCAAACTCAAATCCGATTTTCCCTTCGGAGTTTTTCTAGGGGTGTTTACCTAGATATCTTGTGCAATGTGCATGGTTTCAGTTGTATGCTTCCGCTGTAATTTTGTTAAGTAACCTAGTTGTGTTGTTATTCAATAAAGTGATTTTATTCGGAATTAATGGTCGAGTGTTGGGTTGAGATAAATTAACATGGTATCAGAGGCGAGAGTCTGAGGGAACCAGATTTGCACAGAAGTTATTTTAGAGAGCAAAATCTTTTTTTTTTATTTTGTAGGATCTGCAAAGGGTAAAAAAAGCTCAGAATTAAACTAGAAAAAGAGGGGGGAAAGAAGAAACCGTACATCATATGGATTTGTTGCGTGTGTGGTGGATCGTACATCCATGACCCTTGTGTGTGTCGTAGAATAGATTGGTGGTTGAGGGTGTAGGTCCATGAGCTGGGAGAAATAGCAGCTAAGTAGGTGAAGGTAACGGTTGTAGGAGGATCTGCAGCCGCGGAACAGTGTAGTAGCTGGAACCGCCGCCAAGGAGATTTGGAAGACGGGCTACTGCAAACGGCAAAGGTACGTACTGAAGGGACCCGAACTGCGGTGGGTTGTTGAGGCTGCATGGGCATGGTGAGAACAATGTGTTGCTGGAAAAAATCAGGGGTCAAAGGGATCCACAAGAAGAAGAACCATCCCTAAGCAAAAAAGATCCACGCGGGGGCACTGAGAGGAGGTGACAGCAGTAAGGGAGCCGACAACTAGCCGTCAGTCGCCAGCCAGTAGACAACAGGTCTGCGGGTGCAGCAGCAGGGAATCGCTAGAGGAGAAAGAGGTTGCGGCCTACAACCGCCAGCATAGACAGCACAACTCAACAGAGCCGCCAGCAAGGCTGGGCAGACCCGGTAGGCAGCTAGGCAGCTACAGAAGTCACCAGGCAACGAGCAAAAATCTCAGGCAGCCCAGAAAAGTACCCGAGCAGCAGCAGAAGGCTGCAAGCAGCCCCAGGTAGATCCGAGCAAGGGCTCAAGCAGCGGACAGTGAATCCGGGTAGCAGGAAGGGATCCGGACAGCCATTTTTTTGTTGAGTTGCTTGTGAGCAATGATAAGTAGCAAAGTGGAAAAGAACACGGAGCAGCTAGCTCCAAAGGTTGAGCAGCTGAGAGAGCGGCAGTCTTCAGGTTCAGGTGGGAAGGAGAAGCCTTCCAAGTCTGTCAAGA
The DNA here is from genome assembly GCA_009831015.1 of Picea engelmannii. NCBI lineage: Eukaryota > Viridiplantae > Streptophyta > Pinopsida > Pinales > Pinaceae > Picea > Picea engelmannii. The sequence goes on from ML776826.1 coordinate 1,475,504, forward strand.
AGAAGTCATGCTATTCGATGACCATGCAGGATGTTCAAGAGCAACAGGCTTCTAGGAGCATGATCAAAGGCAAGTCTTCAACGAAGGGTCCGAACAAGATGGCAAGGATAGATTTCGTTTCAGAAGGAGCAACCAATCAAGTGGATTGGAGAGCAGCCATGGTAGCAAATCTGATAGCGAAGACAGAGCCACCTCCAAGTGGTAGAAGTACCTTCCTCGCTAAGGAGTGTTGATGCTTTAGTAGCATCGGACAAGTACTTCCACATCGAGTTGTGTCTACACTTGGGAGTCGTTCGTAATGTCTCTCACAACCTTAGGAAGTTCACTTTATCAGTTAATAATTGAAGTGAATGACCTTTTAATTAATGTGAGATTAATTAAGTTAAATGCCTAAGTTTGCTGGCATTAGTAACTTAAGAGAGTTGATTAAGTCCTAGTTGTTAGATCTAAAGTGAACATGAGATTAGATTTCAATTGTTGATCACTTTGGAGGAGATCTAGTGTTTTGGATTTAGGATTAACTCAACATAATAAAAGACAGCATAAGTGAGAGGATGAGACACACAGAGAGTACATAAGAGTAAAGTGGGATTCTTTGCTCATGTACTTGTGTCACACACAGAGTGAGGAGATCTCATTGATTGGGTGAAGAGAGTTCATACAAGTGTGAGTGGGCAGGGCTAAGGAAAGGAGCAAAGGGGAAGCAAGGGAGATAGCAGCCAGGTGGGCTAGGCTAAGTGTTGCATTGTATTCCTTTGATGGGCCATTATCTTAGAACAGGACCCCAGAATTTTTATTAATAAAATCAAACTCAAATCTGGTTTTCCCTTTGGGGTTTTTCCAGGGGTGTTTACCTAGATATCTTGTGCAATGCGTATGGTTTCAGCTTTATGCTTCCATTGTAATTCCGTTAAGTAACCTAGCTGTGTTGTTATTCAATAAAGTGATTTTATTTGGAATTAATGGTCGGGTGCTAGGTTCATAAATTAACAGTCAGTGCCTATCCAATAGAGCTATGGACTTGGGGAAGATTTAGAACAAGAGGGTTTGAATATGCTAGAGAAGACGTAATCAAGCCATCATAGGTGTATCATAATTAATCCAAAATAAAGTTTTAGAATATGCAAGAATAAAGTGGCAACCCTTAAACAAGATACATCATCTCAACCATGGCATTACAGCCAACAATAATGTGCAAACAATAAATTAAGAAGGCAGCAATAACCTCTCCAAACAGTATAAATGACAGGATCGATATCCTTCAATAATTCAATATTACAACAAGGATTAGGGAGGGCTTAACAACCTCAACCCTAATCTCTTCTGGAACAAATCTGCCTTCTATAAATCTCCTTTTATAGTTTTCCTTTCAACTACTTCCATAAAATATTATTTCTTTGGTAGGCACTAGAATCCTCCAAATTGCCACTTATCATCTTCATATTCCCTGAGACCCTCTTAAAACATGCATTTATTCTTCATTTGAGAGTTTGACCATGTCAACATTGCCACATGGCATCTTCTTACGTAAAGAGCTCTCCCCCAAATATGTGGAAAATGCCTCAAGCAAAGTGTTATAACCAAAAGTCCTCCTCAAAGGTAAAACGTGCCTCCAAATATATAGAAATGCATCAAATAATGTGTCCTTAACACCAAGGGGCCTAAAAGGTCAAATATGCCTCCACATATGTGAAACATGACTTGAACAAAGTGTCTTTACCCCAAAAGACCTCTTCAAAGGTGAAATACACCTCCCAATATATGGAAGCTCCTCCATTAGGGTTAATTTTCACCCTTTCTTGCCTTCAACATGCCCTAGCCACCTCCTTGAAGAGGATATTCAACATCGAGGGGCTTTTGACCATGTCAAGTGCAATTTTTGTGCCACGTGGAACCCTTCCAAGTAGGGTGTTTCTCCTTTGTGCTCATTAACCCCTTTCCTTGCCACATGTCGTGTTATGGAACTCCTATAAGGTATGGTGTTCTTCATTTCAAGTGTCCATTTGACCTTTGTTTGTCATAAAGTACGTTTAGGCCATCTCCCAAGCGAGGGCATTCATCTTCGAGGTCTCCCTTCAAACTTACGATACCCCTTTGTACCTTTTTTCTCGCCCCAAATGATTGATGGTGCTCGAACAAGACAGAACAAGTTGTGTGGCCTCCAAGTCTTTCCTCACAACCTGTAATCATCAATGAGTTCTCATGGATTTTATGTCATGTTGGTGAGAGAAGAAAGCCCATGAAAATGCGAAATGAGCCTTGCATTTTCAAGCAGTAACAACAATCAAATATGAGGAATTAGTACTTATTGCACTAAATGGTTTCTCTCATGTTTGGGAAGCCTTTTTTCAAGGTGTGTGCACCTAAGGAAACCCCCCAACTTATGAGAAGCCTTAGGACATCTAGATTCTAAACAACGCAAGATATGGTGTCGGTGCAAACTTCAAAGAGAAGAAGAATAAGACCTTGCACTTATCGAGAAGGTGAGGAAATGTGGAAAGAAAAGGGGACCTGCAAAGGGTAAGAAGGAAGAGACATCTTCTTCCGATCATGGTACTAAGGATTGAAGTGATGTCACATGTTACAAATGTCACAGGAAAGGGCACTTTGCTAATCAATGTCCAGAGAAGAGAAAAGGAGAGGGAAAGCAGCGGAAGTTGTTTGCAGGGTGTGCAAATACTTCAGCATGTGTGGATGAGTTTGCATCTAAGCTTAACACCGTTTTCTCTATGGTTTCGTGTCTTTCTACCAATACCACTTCTAGTGTCAGTTAGTATGTGGGTAGTGGAGCATCATCACATATGACACTGAACAAGAAAATTTTCAAGAACAAGATGTGGGCATACAAGTGGAGTTTGGTGATGATGCTACCTATACAATGACTCGAGTCAACACCATCTCCTTCAAAACGCCTTCAGGTTATGTTCTCAATTTGCATGATGTTATTTTTGTACATAGACTAACTAAGAATCTCCTTTCAGTCTCAACTATAGCGGATATGAAATATATAGTTGAGTTTAATGATCAACAATGCACCATAAAAGATTTCAGCCAAGAACTTCCTCAATTGCTAGACAAAGAAGTGCAAAGGAGGCCTTTATAGACTCCTTGTGTAGGAATATCTGCACTCTTTTACTTTTAATGCAAAACAAAAACTTCACCTCTTTGACTACAGGTTTCCTGGATCTTAACCCTGTGAATTTTCAGCAATACGGATGTTATGAAATAGAGTACCAAACAGCAGTAGAAAGAGTACAATATTTCACTTTCTAGCAGCCCGATTTTCTAGGCAATCCAAGGAGAAAATATGTTGTTATCACAGGATTTGTCCTTGTGCAAAGCCCAACACAAGATCCCCAAATCTTGTGTAACTATGGAAGAATCTACCACTATCACCTAAGTAGAGACTTCCCTCGTTTTAGTGATGGAAGAGGTCCACCACAAGGGAGGCTTCCCTGGTGACCTCAAGGGATCAAACAGCAAGATTAGCCAAGCCTACCGTCCCCTATCTAGGTCATCTGTTAGTTAGGTCTAGGTCTAGGAGAGGGATAAAGGATAACGAGACAATTGTTGTACGTGTACGAGACAATACACAACTTGAAGCATATATAAACAGTTATCAAGTTATAGATTGCAAAAATACCCCTTTAGACACTAGACAAACAATAAATGCTATGGCTGTTGCAAATTATATCAGTAAACCACTCTTATAACAGCAATAACTATTTTGCAACAGCAGCAAGATAAAGTGTTCAGAAATGTAGCAATTTAGCGTGAAAAGTAAGGGTTCATCAAGCATAAAATTATCCAATTGCTAGAAGTAATTTCTGAACAAGTTAAGCCACTTATAGATGAGTGTATGCAGCAATTTATTGTGGTTTTCAGTGGCTGTAGCAAACTTTTATAACCGCAGTAAGAAATAGTGGAAGTTTGCTAGGTTTAGGGTTAGCAATGTTAGTTAAATGTTTGAGAGAGTGAGAAAAATACTTTTAATAGCTACTTCAACCACAAGAACACCTCTAGATCAGTGTCATTGTCTTCTAGGGATTACGGAGTCTCAAATGCATTAGCTTGAAAATTGTTCTAGATGAAACAAGAGATGCAAGGTCTAAACCCTAAGGTGCAAACACACTTGGGCCTTAGGTTTTAGACTTCAAGGAAGAAGGTACCTAGGGTGCAAACACTCTTGGGCCCTAGGTGCCCTTTTTCCCTTCTCCTAGCTTCACTTAGGTCAAGGATCAAAGTCTAGGGTTAAAACCCTAAACTGCAAGCACTTTGGGGCCTTATGCTTTTAACCCTAGCAAGAATGCTTCACAAACTTGAACAAATAAAACTTTGTGAAAGAAAGAAACACTTATGTTTCTCGCTTAGGGTTTCAACAAGACAAGGAATACTTGCAATAAAATAGTAATTCAACCTTTGGAATTTAACAAGAGACATGAAATTGCAGAAGTTACTTCTTCCAAGAACCGAGAGCATCAAACCCTAATTTGTGTTGATGATTGCAGCTATGTGAGACATTCTCTAGGACACAAACCTGAGAGAGAGCCCCTGAGAGGGGTGTGTGGTTCCTATCTGAGACAAAGCTGAAACGTAGAGATGGCATCCTCCTTACAAAGAGTTGAGAAGAACTCCAAATGATTCTCCTGTGTAACGCAGTGAGAAAGGAGATCTACAAAGTTGGACGTGCATGTGGCTGAGCACAAGGTGAACGTGTGAAATCCCAAAGTGTTGGGTGCATCGTCATGAGATAGAGATGAAGATGATGTATTAGCCTCTTTTGAGAAGAGAGTTGATGATGAACTCCAAATGAGTCTCCTGTGTAATGCAATGGAAAAGAAGATCTGTTGAGTGGACGTGTCTGTGGACGAGCACAGGTGAACGTGATCCTAGTGGCTGAGCACTAGTGACAGTGGTTCTTCTATGTAATGCAGTGAGCCAGAGATATGGACATCCCTATGGATGTGCCCCTAGTGGTTGAGCACTAGTGGGTGTATGAGATCCCTTGCTATATTGTTCAAGAGTCAGACTTACCTGTAACCATATTTGTAATGTAAAGGGTACAGGTTGGCCCCACCTTAATGTAAAAGATAATTAATATGGTAATTATTAATTATATTTTGAGTTATTGAGGTCGGCCCTATTGTGCCAATAGACACATCATTTGATGTGACAAGTCTTATATAAATAAA
>ML776826.1:1487735-1536181 GCA_009831015.1 Picea engelmannii
CAACATGGAGGGCATGCTTTTTTGTCTTTCCAGGACCTAACTGGTGGACAATTTTGGAAGAACAAACCTAGTTTGGGCTTCTATGGGGCCCGAAGCCCACAGGTTGGTTGCCAAATGCCCACATGTCGGATGACAGAGACATACCTTTGGAGGCCTAGAAGACATCATGGATGATATGACCTAGCCCTTACATGCCAAAAGTTTTTCCTAGGAGAGGCAAAACGTCACCTTTGGAATCTTGACATCACCTAGAGGGCTAGGGTTTGGTGGTGAAGGTATTGTTTGATGACATGTGGCACATTTTGAAGGAAGGAAGCTTGAAGACCATCAAGAGAGGACTTGGATGAGTGACAAGTGACCTTTGGAGGTTTAGCCATGCATCTACTACCCCAATGACTTCTTCAAAGTGCCAAAATGTCCCCTAAAGGGGTGACATCACCTTATTCTAGGGTTTCTTTTGTGTAAAAGTGAATTTTAAGTGAATTGTTTAATATTATTTTGGTGCAAGGGGTAAGATAAGGGTTGTGGACCCCTTATCTTATGTCTTACCCTTGCTAATGTGGACAAACTATGTGATAGATATTTTGTATAAATAGAGTTCATAACAACTCATTTTGGATCATAACTCTCCCATTGTGAATAGCAAAGGACTGAAATTTTCACTACCCTTGAGACTTTTTGTTCTCTTGTGCTATGGTATGATGTCTTTTTGGTTATGGAGTACATGATAATGATGCACTAGCTCTTGGAGGTCTTTTTCTATCGATTTGTGGTGGTTTATCTTGGCATGCTATGGTTTATATTGTTGCTATTTGGATTGGTAAGGCTTTTACTTGTTGCTATCATTTGTAATTCAAGCTCAAGGTTGATTTTGCTAAGGCTAGGTAGGGAGTATAAGTGCATACACCCCTACTTTAGCTCCACCATAATTTTAAGCATAGAATTATTGATTTGCAAGGGTTTGCTAAGGAAGTATAAGGATATACACCCCTTAGTTTTAAACCCTAGCTAAGTTACTTGCCTTGGGGAATAAGAGCATTTATACCCCCAAGGAGGTAGTAGTTTTAGCTCTTTTCTTTTGACCCCATTAACCCATAATCAAAGGCACTAGTCGCTGCATTGAAGAAATAAAACGTTGCATTGGTAAACGTGAAAAGTTGATGTTTTGAAGTTCTCTCACTTGGACATTGTTCCTCGAGCCCTAGGCTATCTTGCCTCATTGAGGCGTCCTCTTTCACCCACTATAACTTGTTGCTATTACAAAACTAACCTACAGCCATTAGGGCTGCAGAAATCTAACCCTCTAAACCTAGATAGCTACCAAACTAACCCTAGAAATTAGCTATAACTTTGCCCTAACAAACTATTAACCCTAGCGCACCTTTTTGGCTAGTTTGAGGTGATTTTCATTGGCTGATTTTTTTGTTATAAGGCTCAGTCTGCTACAGCCATAAGGCTGATAAATATCACTGCAGTAAGCTTTTTGTTTCAGCCTTGCTTTATTGCTAAAGTCTTGCTCTATCATTGTTGAGTTAGACCAGTCTTTACTAGTTTGTCTCTTTCTTATTCAATTAGACTTTAAGCACTTATTTTGCAGCTCCTATTATCTTTTATGTGCTGATATATATCATTGATTGTTGCTGCAATTAGGGACAGCAAGCTTACCTTGCTTTTCCACCTAACATACTACATTGTATACTTGGTTTTCATTATGTCTCGGGCAGGTATTCTTCCTAAGCAGATCACTCAAACCATTGGCAACCATAAACCTTTCCCAAGACTCATTTCCAAGTTCCCTCTACCATTTAAAATTGACCTTTAGGGGCATCCATCCATACATCTCATTTTCCATCTCATTGCCCCCTAGGGTCATCGGGATTCCGCCCTTGAGGTGACTACCTCACCTATAAAGTGACGAGAACGTTTGCCTAAGGTGACAATGGGTAGGTGCTCTCTAAGGTGTCACCAATTGGTGGTTGAGTCGAGCTTTTCCCAACCTACAACTTGTGCGATAACAGGGCTAACATAAAATAAGAACATGTGTGGTTACAAGTAACCAACAAAACAACCCCACATTGTCATAATGCTCCAATACTTCTCCTCAATATATGTGTCTGCGTCCATGACCAACCTCCATGAAGTATGCTCCTCAACCCAGTGCATCCTTAAGTCAACTATCCAACCTCCAAGGTGTGTATCACATGGTCCCAAGCTCCAAGAGTTAAGTGCCCTCCTCCAAGCACCCAGTGCTCCTCCTCCTAGCTAGGTACCACTGCTAATCGAGCAATCGACTTCCCCGTTGTGTCCACCCATGGGTTAGTCAACATGCCAATTAGGATAACAACCTCCTAGGTAAGGGCGACATGACAGCTCGCTAACCAAGGTCAAGCATCCACGCAAACTCAACCATCCATATGTCCATGAAGCATAAGTGGCTAGGAGACTTGTGCTCTCTTAACAAGATGCCATGGAGATAGGTTCAAAATCTATTGTGGAATCCATGATTGATTTCAAGCTTGCAAATGATGTGAGTTTTGAAGAGTACTATGACAGGGTTGTTGGATTCTCTTAGAAAGAGGGAGTTCACCTTAATGAGACTCTTGCTCTAGTCACTATAGGATTCTCTCGAAAAGGAGTTGACCCTGTAGAGGGTTTCGCTTCAGTTGTTGGAGGTTTTGAGGTGCATCGATGAGATACCCATGTTTGCAAACTGTTGGAGACACTAAGGAGGTTGTTGTTTGCACTACAATCTTTGTATTTCAGGATGGATGAGATTTGTGCAAATTTTATCTTTGTAATTTTGATAACTCTAATCCACTTGTCTTGGTATTGTATGAAGATGTGATCATCTTTGCAAGAAGTTCTGAACAGTTCATGATGTGATGTATAAAGGTTTTGGCCCGTGAAGTTGATATGAAGGATGTTGGAGTTTGGCAGGTTCTTGATGGTCCAAGGTTATGATCCTTCAGATTCACAGGTGGTTAAGCCCCAACAAAAGGGAGGTTCGAGATGTGATAGTATCTTATTTTGTTGGATATAGTGAAACTTCTAAAGCTTACAATATTTACATTCCAACACAACGAAAGACTATGGTGACCCGAGATGTGAAGTTTTATGAGGATGTACGGTCCTCTAGATCATAGGTATCTCCTTCAATGATTGAAGGGAATGAAGAGGTTGTTGTTCCATAATACGATTCAAAGGTAAGAGAAGAGTCAAATCCAAGTGTGGGTGAGGAGAGCTTAAGGAAGGATATATCCTTACCCTCTACTTCAACCCACAAGAAGCCAAGATGGCTTTACTCAGACATTGTGGGATGCATAGTAGCAAGTCGGAGCAACCAAATATTTGATGAGGGAAAATACACATCCTACGAGATATCCTAACCATATTACATTAGCTACTTCCATTTGTGAGCCTTCCAGTGGTTTTGAGGAAGTAAGGTGTGATTCAATGACATAAGGGAATGATATTTGGTTATGTTGAAATATTGTAACTGCAAAGAATATTCTAATTAAAATTGAGTGATTATCTTATAGATCAATCCCCTTTTGTGGATTGATCATGTCAGGACTTATGTATGACCAAATCCCCTTTTGTGGATTGGTCAAACCATGTTTATATGATGCTAATTGAGAGGTCAGCCCCTAGGGCTAATTAAAGTGGTTTTAACCACTGGTTGAAGAAGTCGTCCCTGTCTAATAAAGAGACACAACCCTAGCGCTCCTCGGCTAGTATAAATAAGAGAGGATGGCGCCTCATTAGCTCACTCACTCAAGTCACTCATCTAGTGCGCAAGTTTGAAGGAAGCTGCAGTTGTCGGAAGGAGAGAGAGGCGCATTGCTCAGTCTTGGATATTCTCTAGTGTCTGGTTTATTATCTTGGCATTGTATTGGCAATCTATATTAAGAAAGTTTTTGTTGGGTTTTCTCCCCCATGAGGATTTCCCAAGATAAATGTTGTGAACCTTATGATTGTGTTTCTTTCAGTGATCCTACTTATGCGATTATAATCTGGTAAATTGAAAAGACCTTAATAGCAGCTCTAAATTTAACATGGAATCAAAGCTAAACTGAGGAGAGCACCTTTCACTAGGTTACCAAAAACGTCACTGTTGTCGTACAAGAAAATTAGGGCTTTTTATTGGAACAGAATTTCAGCCTAAAAACTATCTAGGGAAGTGCGCCCTAGCCTAGCGAACTCATTGGCAGCTTGAGCACACCTTTTCAATGACCAGAGCCTCCGGAAAGAAAACTAGAAAACTAGGAAACCAAAACCAGAACCAGCACTAGAAGTACCAGTCTAGATTTGTGCAGGCTCAGTTTCAAGGGGTAAAATTTGGATTTTCTGAAATCTGACTGCATCAGCCTACGCACCTCAACCCAACGCACCTCCTGGTAAGATCAGATTTAATTTCTGAGCACTATCAATTTTTGGTCATTTTCTCAGCTCTAGATCAAGATGTTTGCAAGCGATAAGCTTGTTGACAAGTTCGAAGGTGTGGAAAACTTATGTGCCTGGAAGTACAGGATCGCACTCATTCTTAAAGAGAATGACCTTGCAAAATTCATAAAGGAAAATGTACCAGAACCCGAAGAAGCTACAGCCAAAGTAAAGTACCAGAAAGATATGGTTAGGGCCAAAAGAATCATTGCAGACTCTATTAAAGACCACTTGATCCCTCAAGTGTCTTCTAAGAATACTCCAAAAGAAATGTTTGATGCCCTCACCAGAATGTATGAAGGAAGGAATATCAATCGGAAAATGAACTTGAGAACACAACTCAAGAATACAAAGATGCAGAAAGGAGAAACTGTTCATGACTACTTCTCTAGGGTTTCTCAATTCAAGGAACGGCTAGAAGCAATTGGAGACAACCTAGACAAAGAAGAACTCATAATGACAGCTCTTAATGGTCTCACAAGACCTTGGGATGCCTTCATCCAAATTATCTGTGCAAGAAAGGAGAAACTCCAATTTGACAGTCTTTGGGAAGAATGTGTTCAAGAAGCAAGAGTAGCTAACCGAGAAGTAGTACTACTAAGGGATGAAGATCAAGCCCTTCCTGCTCATGCTAAAGGAGGAAAGAAAAGGTCTCACTTCCAGAAAAAGACCCACCTACATAAGGAATCTCACTCCCCAAAGAGATTCACCCATTTCCATAAAGAATCTCACCCTCCAAGGAGATTCCAGAAGTTTCAAAAAGGACAAAGAAGAGAAAACGATTTCTCCTCTCATCAATGCTACCATTGTGACAAGATGGGACATATTGCTAAGAATTGTCCAGCTAGAAGAGAAGAATACAAGAAGAGAAATAACAAAAGACACCATGCCCATGCAGTTGAAGATGATGAGCCACCCACAAAGATGATTAAAGAAAAGATTGAAGACTATGTTTTATTCTCTGCCCTCTCAGGATCTGTGTCACCTGGAAAGGACACTTGTCTCATAGATAGTGGTGCTTCTAAGCACATGACAGGTCAAAGACACATCCTCTCTTGCCTTACAGAAAAGAACTTTCCCCAGAAAGTTACACTCGAAGATGATTACCAGTATCCTATCAAAGGAGTAGGAGAATCCACCTACAAACTTGATTCAAGGACTCCAATGAAAATGAAGGATGTACTATATGGACCAGGTTTGACAAAGAATTTGCTTTCTATCTCAGATTTAGATAAGAAAGTCTTCAGGGTTGCATTCATAGATGGTGACGTCCTTATGTGGCCTAAAGGAAAAACCATAGAAGATGCAATTGTTATTGGAACATAAGAAGGTGGCCTATATAAATTAAACGGTCACTCAGATGCAGCCTTGATTCACTCCACTGAGAGTCCATGTGAACTTTGGAATAGAAGACTAGCTCACATCAACTACAAAGCCTTACCATATGTAAGCAACATAGTTACAAATCTACCAGAATTCAAGGTTGATCATGAAGGAGTGTGCAAGGGATGTGTACAAGGAAACAACATAAAGAATCCTTTCCCGAAGAGCAGCAGTAAAGCAGGAGTCTTGGAGCTCATCCACTCAAATGTATGTGGCCCAATGCCATCAACCTCTCTTAGTGGGTATGTACACTATGTGTCATTTATTGATGATTATTCTCGCAAAACTTGGGTTTACTTCTTGAAGTCAAAAGATGAAGTATTTGGAAAATTCAAGGAATTCAAAGCCTTGATAGAGAATCTCTCTGAAAGAAAAATCAAGATACTCAAGTTAGATAATGGAGGAGAATACAACTCAAAAGAATTTGTAAGCTTTTGCAGAGATGTCAGGATTAAGAGGAAGCTCACCACTCCCTATAATCCTCAACAAAATGATGTGGCATTAAGAAAGAATAGAACAACAATGGAAGCAGTGAAGACTATGATCCATGATCAAGATCTTCTAATGCACTTATGGGATGAAGCAGCAAGAACAACAATGTATGTCCAAAACAGATTATCCCATAGTGCACTTCGATTCAAAACGTCCGAAGAATGTTCTCTGGAAAGAAGCCAGAAGTAAGCCATCTCATGATATTTGGTTGTCCAGTTTTTGTACACATTCTGAAAGAAAAGAGAACCAAGTTGGACCCTTCAGGAAAGATGGGCATATTTGTTGGATACTGTGAGGTCTCTAAGGCCTTCAGAATTTACATACCAGGTTTCCATCATATTGAGATCAGTAGAGATGTAACCTTTAATGAAGATGCAGCACTCAAGAAATCAAGGAGATGCCAGCTTGAAGAAGTATATGACGAAGAACCTGTAGCTCCCAGAGTTCCAGAACCAGTGAAGAAAGTCATAATTTCCCCTGATGATGAGATTCCAGAAGATCATCATATGATAGAATCTCAAGAACCTCCCCAAATGACGATCTCTCACAAGAGAAAGCCAGCTTGGGCAAGGAAACTTACTCAAGATGGAGAGAAGTATGGTGCCCAGAAGGAACCATGAGACAAATCAAGAAACCTAAGCCATTCTCTAGTTATATGGCTTTGATGTGTGATCTCATAGAAAAGGAACCTACTTGCTTTGAAGAAGCCATTCATAAGAAACAATGGGTCGATGCCATGACAGAAGAATACCAACCCATTATAAAGAATGATGTTGGGAAATAGTTCCCAGACCGAAGAACAAAGATGTGGTATCTTCCAAATAGTTATACAAGATAAAACATGTTGCAGATGGAAGTATTGAAAAACATAAAGCAAGGTTTGTACCTCGTGGCTTTTCTCAAAAGGAAGGCATTGATTATGAAGAGACGTTTTCTCATGTAGCCAAATACACTTCTATCATAACCATCATAGCTCTTGCAACCAAGATGAAGTGGAAGTTACACCAAATGGATGTGAAAACAACCTTCTTAAATGGTGTTATTGAAGAAGAAGTGTATACAGAACAACCTCAAGGTTTTGAAGTTGAAGATAGAAAGACTCGTGTCTGCAGGTTGAAGAAGGCTCTGTACGGGTTGAAGCAAGCTCCTAGAGATTGGTATGGAAAAATTGACAGTTTTCTAACGAGCTTGGGCTTTACCAAGAGTAAATATGATTCTAACCTTTACTTCAAGGTTATGAATGATGAGCCAGTTATATTGTTGTTGTATGTGGATGACTTATTCTTAACTAGAGAAGAAAAGCTCATCATTGATTGTAAGAACAAGCTCGCTGCAGAATTTGAGATCAAATACCTAGGCCTGATGCATTATTTCTTAGGTCTTGAAGTTTGGCAGAGGCCAGAGAAGATCTTCCTTAACCAAGGGAAGTATGCAATTGAAATACTGAAGAGGTTTGATATGTTGGAATGTAAAGCCATGAACACACCCATGGAAACAAAGTTGAAGCTCTTGGTTGATACTTCGTCAGAATTGGTTGATGCTACATTGTATAGACAAATCATTGGATTGTTGATGTATCTGACGAATACCAGGCCAGATATATGTTTTGTTGTGAACACTTTGAGTCAGTATCTGGTAGAGCCCAGACGTGTTCACCTTGTTGTTGCAAAACATGTGATGAGATACCTTAAGGGTATGTTGGACTTTGGTCTCTGTTATAATGGAGATCATGACTTCAGACCGGTTGGTTATACCGATTCAGATTGGGCTGGAAGTGTTTCTGACAAAAAGAGCACTTCAGGATGTTGTTTCAATCTGGGGTCATCCGTGACTTCATGGCAAAGTAGGAAGCAATCCATCATTTCTCTTAGCACGGCAGAAGAGGAATACATTGTTGCATGTTCTGCCAGTTGTGAAGCCATATGGCTTCGGAAGTTGTTGACAGGTCTATTCATTGAGGAGATGGAAGCAACTGTGATTCTATGTGATAACCAGAGTTGCATAAAGATGACGGAGAACCATGTGTTCCATGATAAATCAAAGCACATAGAAATCGGGTATCACTACATTCGTGATATGGTGTAGAGGGGAGCTATAAAGCTCCAATATGTTGGCACAAATGAGCAGGTTGCAGATGTGTTGACCAAGCCTCTGTCTCGTGTAAAGTTTGAATACTTTCGAGACAAGCTTGGTATAGTTCGAAAGGACCTCCCTCGAAAGGGGGAGCGATGTTGATGATATTATGGTATCATGACCAACAACGGGTAGCTCAGTTAGGATTTTATATCCTAGGGGATTGATCATCCCTGGACAGATCCTGAAGGTCCGGTAAGGATGGTCTGTCAGAGTACCTGTGCATGTATATGCCAGTTGTGGTCAATACTGGTAGCTCCGTTAGGATTTTATATCCTAGGGAATCTTTTGATTCCTGGGCAAATCCCGAAGGTTCGATACGGACGGTCTGTCACAGGACCACGTGGTAGCTCCGTTAGGATTTTATATCCTAGGGAATCTTATGATTCCTAGGTAGATCCCTAGGATTTGTCAGAGTACCACAAAATGTTGTTGTTGCACCTCCCTGATTTGTTGATTTTATGGTAAGCTGATATATTTTTAAATTTTCTTATTGTTTAGCATAAACTTGAACCATAACTACTGCAGCAAACCAAGATCACAAGAAGAATAACCATGCACAAGAACACAAGAAGTATCTTGGGAAACCCTTCTCAACAAGGGAAGAAAACCCAACCAATCCTTTGCTATATTCTTCAAGAGAAAGACCTCCCACACCATCACCAAACCTAGCACACAAGAGGGCATTGTAATTTTCATAATTTCAGACCACAACTTCTGAAATCATGAGATGACACAATGTTAAGTGTGTTTCCTCGATGGGGATTGACCTTTATTTATACAAGACTTATCACATCAAATGATGTGTCTATTGGCACAATAGGGCCAACCTCAATAACTCAAAATATAATTAATAATTACCATATTAATTATCTTTTACTTTATGGTGGGACCAACCTGTACCCTTTATATCACAAATAGGGTTACAGGGAAGTCTGACTGTTGGACAATATAGCAAGGGATCTCATACACCCACTAGTGCTCAGCCACTAGGGGCACATCCATCTGTGCTCAGCCACAGGGACATCCACATCTCTATCTCACTACGTCTCACAGGAGAATCACACTCACTAGTGCTCAGCCACTAGGATCACGTTCACATGTACTCAGCGACAGGCACGTCCTACTCAACAGATCTCTTTTTCACTGCGTCTCACAAGAGAATCATCTGGAGCATCACATCATCTCAACTCTCTGCGCAGAGGAGACCAGTACATCGTTTCATCTACGTCTCAGAAAGAACGACACACCCAACTCATGGGCTTCCTTACCCCGCACAGGGGCACATAGTGTTCCACCTCCGTCTTAGAGAGGAACCATACATCCATCTCATGGGCACACCCAACTCATGGGCTTCCTCACCCCACACAGGGGCACACAGTGTTCCATCTCCATCTCAGAAAGGAACCACACATCCATCTCATGGGCACACCCAACTCATGGGCTTCCTCACAGGCCGACTCACTCAGTCTCTGTCCTAGAGGATGTCTCACGCAATTGTAATCACCAACATCATTTTGTTGCTATATGATGATGATGTTGTTGCTCCAGCCTCGTGCTGTTGATGATGTTGTTGCTCCAGCCTCGTGTTGTTGATGATGTTGTTATATTAGCCATGTACTGTCGATGATGTTGTATCAGCCTGGTGTTGTTGGTGTTGTTATAGTTTTATACTAACTAATGTTGATGTTTCAGATTCCAACTCCATGCTATGAACGATGATGATAATGTTATTCCAGCTCCATGCTATGAACGATGATGATATTGATGATGAGAAAAACTTTCGATGATTTATAGATGCACCAATCAATGTTCCAAGACGTTGATGATGTTGTTGCCCTCTCTCTCTCCTGATGATGTTGTATTGTAGAATACCCTTCTTGTTAAGGGGGAGTGTTGAAATATTGTAACTACAAAGAATATTCTAATTATAATTGTGTTATTATCTTATAGATCAATCCCCTTTTGTGAATTGATCATGTCGGGACTTATGTATGACCAAATCCCCTTTTGTAGATTGGTCAAACCATGTTTATATGATGCTAATTGAGAATTCGGCCCCTAGGGCTAATTAAAGTGGTTTTAACCACCAGTTGAAGAAGTCGGCCCTGCCTAATAAAACCCTAGCGCTCCTCAGCTAGCATAAATAAGAGAGGATGGAGCCTCATTAGCTCACTCACTCAAGTCACTCATCTAGTGCGCAAGTTTGAAGGAAGTTGCAGTTGTCGAAAGAAGGAGAGAGAGGCGCAATGCTCAGTCTTCGATATTCTCTAGTGTTTGGTTTATTATCCTGGCATTGTATTGGCAATCTATATTAAGGAAGTTTTTGTTGGGTTTTCTCCCCCATGAGGGTTACTCAGGATAAATGTTGTGTACCTCGTGATTATGTTTCTTTCACTGATCCTACTTATGTTATTATTATCTAGTAAATTGAAAAGAACTTAATAGCAGCTCTAAATTTAATAGGTTAGCAGTTCCTTTATAGGGGCCAATGACTAATCTCGACAACGCAATAGATTCAGATTTGCAAATGTAAGGTTTGGTTGAGATGCAAAGGGAGTAGACTAGTGTTGGTGAAAACACTTTCTTTGTAAAGAGGGAGTGCTAGCTTTTGGGGTTACTTCAGAAGTGTATACCTCCTCCTTCATGAAGCCATTCAGAAATGCAGTCTTCACATCCATCCGCTGGATCTTCCAACCCATCTCTGTTGCAATGGCCATATTACTCCGGATAGAAGTATATATCGCAACTAGTGCGAATGTCTCATCATAATCAATTCCCTCAATTTGAGAGAATCCTCTCGCCACAAGGAGCCTATCTTCAAGCGACTTCACTAGCGAATTACTTTTATCGCTACCCTAAATGGAATATAAAGTAAATCAAGGAGCTGTAAAAAAAGGGTTATGTCATCAGTCCAAAAACGCTTCAATTGATTATTCATCTCAATTTCTTATTTACCAATGCCTAATCTGAAACGATGTCTAATCTGTTGATTCAGGAAGGAAAACGAGCCTTGTGTTTCTCTATGATGCCATCTATAGCATACTTGATCTTGTACAACCACCTAGAAGTCACCACTGACTTCCCCTCAGGTTTAGGCACCATCTCCCACACACCATTGTGCATGATGGAGTCATACTCCTACATGGCCTCTCTCTAGACCTGTTGGTCTGCTTCCTGCGCAAAAGTAGTGGGCCCGAAATCCGTGATGCTCGTCACCATAGCCAAGCTTGAACCAAACCTCTATGGCGCTCTACTCTCTCTCATCAACCTCTGGGCTCCCCAATATACTCTTTGGCTTCCTTCAGGGTCTCTTGAAACCATCTCGATTTCTTCTTCCCTGAAGCAACCTCTAGTGGATTAGTCTCCTCACACCCCTCAGTCTTATCCATAGATCTCTACAAAGTAGTCAGAGATCCTGAAGCACGTGCACCTCCTATCTATATACAAGGCATCTGTGAACCTATAGTTGTACTAGGTGGACCAGTCACCCCTGAACTCAGTGTACTCGACACCTAAGGCTGTGTCCCCTGAGATGCATCACTCTGTATCTGTGGGACCTCCTCAACTTTGTCTCTCAAGACTAGAGATCTCTTGAATGCTCTGTCCTCCTCGAATATGACATCTCTCCTCACAACCACTCTCCTCAGTGTTGGAATGTAGATCCGGTAGACCTTAAAGACCTCTAAATATCCAACTAGGATCCCCTTCTCTGCAGTGGGATCCAACTTTGTCCTCTTCTCAGAAGGGACATGAGAGAACGTCAAGCACCCAAATATGCGAAGGTGCTCAACATCGGGCCTACTACCAATGAATGCCTCCTCAGGAGTCTTCCTCCCCAAAGCTCTATGGGGACTCTTGTTCTGCAGATACACTGCAGTACTATAAGCCTCTGCCCATAAGTAAAATGGCAGTGCTTGATCATGCAAAATCAATCTCGCTACACCAACTATGGTCATGTTCTTCCTCTCTGCGAGCCCATTCTATTGTGGGTTGTAAGGAACAGTCAACTGCCTCCTGATACCATGTCAGGTGCAGCAGTCTGCAAACTTTGTGGAGGTATACTCACCTCCATTGTCCGACCGCAAGACCTTGATCTTTCTTCCTGTCTGGTTCTCCACAAGAGCCTTAAACTCTTGGAACCTCTTGAAGACCTCACTCTTGGTCTTCAGAAAATAGATCCAGGTCTTCCTGGAGTGGTCATGACTCATCAATGAAAGTCACATAGCACTGACAACCACCCAAGGAAACTCATGACATGGGCCCACACACATCGGTGTGTATCAAATCAAGTACCCCAGATAATCTACTATCACTGTTGGAAGAGATAGTCTTGGTGTACTTTCCAAGAGTACACCCTTTGCACACCTCCTGATGCTCAATGTCGAATTGTGGCAAAACTGTCACAATCTCTCTCAACGAACTCAGAGCTCCATGATGCAAATGAGCCATCCTCCGATGCCATAGCTCACACAACTGGTTGTTGTTGCTGCTACTAGCCAAAGCATGCAATGGCTGAAAAAGTAATATGTACAGATTCCCCTCACGTGTCCCAATCACTCTACCAGAAGTGACACTGGACCCCTTTGGGGGAATGAAGACCTCTGTCCCTCTGAAGGACACCTCAAATCCCCTATCTTGAATGGAGGAAACTAAAATCAGATTCTTCTTCAACCCGGGGACATACGATACATCCCTAAACACCAAGGGTGGCCTCAACTCCCTCTTCAAGGAAACTATAACATGCCCAACTGCCTTGACTATAGTGTTGTCTCCAAGCACTATCTCCAACTTGATCTTTGGATCTTTGAGATCGGTGAAGTGCTCTCTGACACCTAACATGTGACTGGATGCTCCACTGTCAATGTAACAAATGCGGGATGGTGTCTCAATTGTCGAGCAACAAACGATCAAGGAACACTCCCTCTCAAACTAAGAGGCAACTCATCCTCCTCTGTTATCGATGTTGTACCACCCTACTTCTTCTTCATATTGGGACATTGTCCAACATAGTACCCTATCTTGTTACAAGCAAAGCATTTAACTTTGCTCATATCCCTCTGTTGCTCACCTCCTCTCTACTGTTACTTTGCCAAAAGAGCAAGATCACCCTCATCATCCCCACCACACTACAGACTAGTAGATCCTGATCCAACTCTCCCAAGTTCCTCCTGTACAAAGCTCTCCCAAGGTTTGGAGAACCCGTTTAAGGTTGTCCTCACCAACTCAGATGGATCCACTATCTTGCCCACAACTGCCAACTCATCACGAATCTGAGAAAATCTCGTGAGGAATGAGGTAATTGAATTGGTCTTTGTCATCTCGACGCCCCTTAACTTCCCCTGGAGCACCATCTAAAATGCGAAGTCCTTACGAGATACATGAGGAATGATATGGTCTTTCACCGCATCTAGGATAGTCCTCTTGGCCTTGATGTTCCTCTTTCGGAACTCAGCCAAGAGCATTGCATCTGTAGGAGGAACCACAGGGTTTTCCACAATATCCCATAGCTCAAGTTCCTCCAAGATCAAGACTATTCTAGCCTTCCATGGAGACCAGTTGCCAGCCCCCGCTAGCCTATTCTCCACCCTCAACCCTTCCACCAACATGGCTTCCATCTGATGCTAATCTGACCAAGCAAAACTGATGCTAATTGTTGTCTAAGTGAGACAAAAATCTGCCAACTGTTTGCAAACTATATCAGCCCTCTCTTGTGCCCTTTGGCTCTGATACCATGAAGAATTTTGAGGTTCTTAAGAGCTGCTCAACATGTCTGTCCTTGACCTTATTGGGCACAGTTTTCAAGGTATTTCAGGACTGTTTTCTTGTTGTTTTAGGACAGCCACCAGTTCTGATTTTTCTGCCCATTGAATCTGCCCTTAAGCTTTGATTTAATGCTCTTTTAATGCCTCTTGTTGAAAGGGTTAATTAGGATAGTTTTGTTGTCCAATGTTAGCTCTTTCAACGTGCATTAAAACATAAAATACTCCTCTAGATATTTTCCACTAAATGCTGATAAGGAAATAAGCAAACCACAAGCTTTATACACATGTATTTTTTATCAACATGACCTTGGAAAAACCCCCATGGGGAAAACCAGTAGAAGAGAAATTTTATTATGGAGATCTCAAGCAAATATAGCAACAAGGAAATAACACAAAGGAACTTGATACAACAGCCAACTCCACTTGAACTTGGCTTTGGAGTTCCCTTGGGATTTGACCCTCCTTGGGATTTGTGCCCCTCATGGAGTTTGCGCCCCTTTATTTGCCTTTGCCTGTTGCCTTGAAGTTTGCGCCCAAGCTAGGTGCGCCTCTCTCCTTGGCTTGCTTTGCTCTCTCACAAGTGCACCCCTCTCCTTGCTTGGCGCACCCTCTACACAAGTGCGCCCCTCTCCACAAGTAAGTGCACCCTCCTCTCTTTGCTTGCGCCCCTCCTTCACAAAGGTGCACTCACACTCAAGCATGCAAGCCCAAGCTTCAATGGTGCACCCTCTTCCCAAGATGTGCCCCTCTCTTCTCCACCAAGCTTTCTCTCTTCTCTTCTCTTCATTCAACTCTTGCAAGTGAACAATGAAACCCTTTTTCCTTTTTTCCTCTCATTTAGCCTCGTCCTTAGGCTAACCTAGTAAACCAATGGCCAAGATTAGATCTAGGCCAACCAAGATCAAGGGTGGAGATTGAATCTTCACTTTGACTTAAGTTTCCTAAATCACTTTATATTAATAAAGTCACTTTGACTTTATAACATAAAGAAATGTGGTGAGGGTCAAATATTTCACCCTTTGAGTTAGACGCTCAATAACTCAAGGGGACCACTTTCCAAGGTACCCAAAACTCAAGACTAACAACTGTGTCTGAACTAGACATCTCAACAGCTTGGAGTTGGTGCTTCAAAATCAATTTCCAACCTACATTCCCACTTTGGTATAAGCCTACCAAAGCATCATACATCTCTTTACCGGTCTTCTTCTTGGAGATATGAGGAATCAGATGATCCTTTACGGAGTCCAACAATACTCGTTTGGCCTTCACTTCCTTCTTCTTATGAGTTGCCAATTCCTACGGAATAGCAGGACTTGGAACCACACCCTCAACATACTCTTTGAGGTCATTTTCCTCCAAAAGAAGGAGAACCCTAGCCTTCCAAGCCCGGAAATTTGTTGACCCTCCCTCTTGACATTATGGTAGTTGCGGGAGGTATTAACCTCCATGTGTAACCTTTGTCTAGAATAGAATATTATGGAAGCAAGAGAAACCCTAAACATATGTGTAAAAACTCTAGAAGCCAAGTCGACTCGGTAGAATAAATAATATTAAAGGGTTACCCTCCAGAAAGAGAAGTCGGCCTAGACAAGTGACAAGAAGGACTATAAATAGAAGGCACTTGAGCTCATTTGTACACTCACCTCAATCCCTCTCTCAGTCAAGTCTAGCGCAAGTTTGGAGCTGCAGTTGCAAGGATGGAAATTGGATCTTCTGGGGTGGTTCTTAGTCTCTCTCTCTAGCGCTATCTAGCCTAAGATATGTGCCCTACTTCTTAATATCTCTTGGTGGTATTCCGATATTCTTGGTGGTATTCATGGTAACTGCAACTGAAACTGCTACAGTTGAGTAGTGTTCTTGTTCTGTGGTTTTGGGACTTTTTGTCTGGTGCGCTATCTTTGGAGAAAGATGCACTCTCTTGGTTATCTGTTGGTTCTAGTGTGGCTTCTGAAATCATTCTATCTGTCAAAGGTTATGGTGCTCATGGGTGGTTGTGTGCCTCTGGTTGAGTGACAATATTTGATATTGTCTATGCTAAAACGAGCACATCAAAGATTTTAACATTTCCAACCTGTCCTCAATCTTCAAGGTGTTCACCATTGTGACTTGCCCAAAACAAAACAAAAATCTGCAACAACAATTCTGTTGTACCACCAACTGTAGCAGCAAATGTGTCTCAAGAGATAGTCTCCCTCTCTTCCTTCAAAGCCTTTGCTCTGATACCATGTCAATTTTTATTGTAATTTCATATCTAAAAATTACTTCCAAGTGATCCAAACAATAAACCCTAGTTGTTATCACTGAACAATTTTACATTGAAATTATGACAGAAAATTACAGCAGCGGAAACAACAAGATTAGAGATAAATCATCCATGCAGATGAGACACAAAATTTTCTGTTCTGTAAACTTTCAAAATTAGAAATTTCTGAGGGCAAAATCAGCCCTCCCAACTGTCACAAATTCACCAAAAACTGAGAACAAAACCAATCCTTTGAAAAACCCCAAATCAGCAAAATTAAACTGGACAAATTCCAATTTGCAAATCTGTTGTAGGTCACATGTACAGCATGTTGACGTGAGTTGTATGGTTGTTGACATCAGCCTATACAAACCTGGTAACCTGCCCAAAAACTCACACTTGTGAACTTGAAACCCTCCACACATGCGGATGTGTTGTTCTGGTCACATGTGTGTGTATGAACCTATTTGTACCACACATGTGGTTGTGTTGTTCTGGTCACATGTGTGAGTGTACGAACTTGTCCGTACCACACATGTGACTGTACGAACGTGTTGTACTCACATGTGCGGTTGTACCTATTCTTCACACAAGTGCGGTTGTACTTGTTCTTCACACAAGTGCGGTTGTACTTGCTCCACACACGTGCGTCCCTACTGTTCCTCTCTCCTCACATGTGTGACTTCACACATGTGGCCTTTCTTGGCAGAAAAAACATAACAGAATGTCCAAGAAACCCTAGGCCAGATTTGCCAAAATTGTAGAATTACCCTTGCTGAAATTTCCAAGCTCCTAGCACAAGTGTTCACTCACTTATGCTAACTCCATAATGACACAATGAGATATGTCACAATCTCTCATCTCCTTATATAGAAGTTTAATGTGAGGTTAGGAGCCCTTAGCTTACTCTAAGTAGCCCTCCACTAAACTCAACATTAAATTAGAATATTGTATTCCTCCTTATGGGTGGGAAGCCCCTGCACAAGCCCATAAAATCCACCAAACCCATGAAGTCCCAACACAAATCCAAGGGCGTCTTCACCGAAACGAAACTGTAATCTAGTGCCAACGAAGATTCCCACATGCCCAACACCATGGCTACTAGTGGGAATACCTCTCGAAGCCACAAAATCATCAACATCAAGTTCTACCTAAACTATCAAGATCGATCTATTGAAGAGTTATCAACTACTTGGAGAGAGGACGTCTAGGATTTGTATCTCTTCCTTCTTCTCTAAAACAATTTGGTAAGGGTTTGGCTCTTGTCTTGATTAGTTTTATACTCCTTGGCAAGGGTTTCAAGCTTTCTTTCTAAGTCTTTAGTTGATCTTGTTGGTGAATGTTATTTCCTTGGGGAAACCCTTCTTGTAGGGCATTGGTTATCACAGATAGTCTTGGTTAGCAAGAGACTACTAGTCTTGTGGCCCTAGTCTCTAGTTCTAATCCATAAACGGGGATAAACAATTTTTAGAGGGGCATATTTCTTGACCCCATAAGCCCTAGGTGGACATTTGGCTATGCCCTAACTCTCGACATTCACCAACCAAAAAACCCAAAATTTAATTCTTGTCTTTTATTTTCCATAAAATATAAAACATACAAAAGATATAAACCGTCAAAAATATTTATTTCATTGTTTAGATTGAAGCTAACGGTTTATCTTTGTTTTCTATACATTTTCCTCCACGGGATTGTGCCAAATCATTGATTTTTAGCCCTAGGAGGTAAATCGGCCCTCTTGGATTGCTCTTTATTGTCTTATCTAACATTCTTGTGGCTGATCTAAGGTTTTATTCAATTCTGGAAATTAATTACAGCACTAAAAAATCAGAATTGTTGAAACCTTGGAGCTAGGGTTTAACCCTAAAAGGTGAAATCTAACCCTACCCTTGCTCTTATTTCACTTTGGAATTGTTTATCAAGCTTATCTAAAGTATTCTAACAGTGAAATTCATCACCTTGATGGTTCATTGCTGTTATACTTCATTTTGAAGATTTTTGGTGAAACCCTAGGAGGATTCACCACCATTTGTTTGCGAGTTTGAGATAATTGCTTGGATATTAATCATTTGCATTTGCAATTTATCATTCTGGGCTTGCAAGGTTTAATCAATGCCCTAGCTGAAGTACCCAATATTCATCATTCTAAGTGCTTTTAAACACTCTTGGGCCACTTTTCCTCACCCAAAATCTGCAATTTCTGCATTTTTTATCATAAATCAGATTATGGAATCTTTGGACAGCAGCAAGCTAGTCCATTTTACAGCATCAATCAAGGTATAACTCAGGTATAGCATTGGTCCTTGGTTCATGCAATAATATCTCACTCGTGTGCGGTAAAAGATACTTGTTTCTTCATTTAAAAAGTGAAATCATAGTGCTGGTTAGTATTTTCTACTGTAGAAAATTTATTTCAGATCTCAGCACTCTTATAAGTAGCTCCTAACCCTCTTTATATTATAGCTTTATTTCCCTAACGCTTGGTTGAATACCCTCAAGGCATTCGGCTACTTAGACATTGGTCTATCTAACGTATATTGAGGTGTGTAGTTGGAAGGATTGGAATACCCCCCTTGGTCTCTAGGAGTTGGCCTAAAGTGAAGGAGAGATTGTGCTAAGGTGACAGTGGTGCATTTCCCGTATCGTGCTATCCCCACAGCATCCCCCCAAGGGCTGGCTAGTTTGTGCGGTAACACCCGTGATTCATTATTTTCTTTGATGTCAATTAGTCCATAAACTAATCATTTACTAAGTTAGTAAACCTGCTAGGTTTAAAGTTCACAAGTTGGGCTTTGTAGTTGTACAGTCAAGTCATGATGAGCTAATCATTTACTAAGTTAATCAACCTGCTAAGTTTCATGTTCACAAGTGGGGTTTGCAGTTCTACTGTCAAGTCATGATGAGATCAGAATGAAGCCAACTAAAGTTAAGGATATGTCAATAACAGCCAAGAATGCTTATACACATTTTGTAGATACATGCTTCCCTGTGCCTATTTCGGGGACTCTGTCTGACTTGAACAGCATTGATAAAATATTCTATTTCAGCCTTGTCTAGCTGTTTCGCATTTAACTATTTTGTTCATCTGGCTACCAAAGCATGTTCTATTACTGCAGTATTATCATTATTGTTACCTTTTCTAAAAATCGTTGCCATCATTTCTAATCAGGAACAGTCTTGTTATCAACTAAGCATGCAGTAGTACAGTACCTCTAAAATAACTTAGTTTGCATAAACTTTAGTAGTTCAAACTTTCTGTCTGGTCAGAATTGTCCACAATCATTGGTTCGAGTTATAATTAGTTCTCTCCAGACTCATCAGTAAATAAACATTCTTATTCTAGTCTGATTTTAGTTGGAACGTTACTTCAGAGAAGAAACTCAATCTCCCTTTATATGCTCTCTCTCCCCCCTCCAACTAACTTCCCTCCTGCATTCAAAAGGCTGCAAAGCTTTCTTATAGTGCAGGTTATATTGCAACAATATAGGGTAGAAACATTATTGGAAATTTAGGATATTGTTGATGTCAAACAAGTATAATTTGCTTCAGGTAAATTATTTAAATTAAAAACCACCATAGAGGTGATAGAAAAATGGGAAAATGGTGTTGGCAACCACGGAATGGCTTCAAAGTACCTCCATAGCAGCAGCATTACAAAGGAGCAATGTCACAAGTAGCTGATGTTGTTTCTGAACAACAGGAAAGATAGCAGCTGCAAAAGAAACAAACGAGACCAAGAAATTAAAACTCTTCTCAAGTCTAACAAAATATGATAGAAAGAAAAAGTTCATGCTTTTTTCAAAACTAAAAATAATAACATACTATGAAACAAACATGACCCATATGCTGAATCTAATAATCCCCTTGGTGCCAATGCGCTTAAGAGGTGCCTACTCATGAAAACCAAAATACACCAAATGAAAATAAGAAAACGAAGTTCAAAAGAGTGTCTAGTTCTTCAAATAGAACATACAGAAAGAAAACGGAAAGTCTGTTCAAAATTGGAACGAGTTTCATTGGAACTATGCATATGAAAAACTAGGTGAGCTGCCTGAATTGATTAGTGGTTCCAACCAACCTAGTGTTATACACGGATCTGAAGAATCATGCACAACAGCATGAACTCCTCTCTTGGGATGCTATTCCCTCAACGCATTTTAATGTGACGATGTTTATCTTTAAGGAAGAAGAAACAACTACATATTTAGAAAACTTGTAATTGGTCCACTTAAAGATCAAACTCACTGTAGCAATGGCTTCATCCATCCTTCTACAATGCATGCAACTGCTAGTCTCAGACCTTTAAATTTGATTGAGACTATACTAGCCCAGCCACTTAACTTGTGGCTGATGAATGCCGATAGGAGATAAAAACCCGCAGTAAACAGCTAAACCAAATGGCATTACAATTTCCTTGGCAGCCAATTCTTTGGATGGATCCGGCCAGCCCTACTCTACTG
Organism: Picea engelmannii; assembly: GCA_009831015.1. Classification (NCBI taxonomy): domain Eukaryota; kingdom Viridiplantae; phylum Streptophyta; class Pinopsida; order Pinales; family Pinaceae; genus Picea; species Picea engelmannii. Next base: position 1,508,654 of record ML776826.1, read on the forward strand.
CCACTTATACGTGGCATATACATCGCAAGCAGGCTGGATAATGATTAACTCAGGTATAGATACTAATCCGTGTTAATCAGGTGCCTTAATGACTAACAGACATAAAATGGCACGCACGAGGATTATGGCATTATATGTTGAATCTCCTTAACCTAGCACCAGGGTATTAATTCCAAGCAAAAACTAATTTTACTGAATAATATCACAGCTAGGTTATCAACAAAACACTAGCGGAAGCATAAAACAGAAACCATAACACATTGCACACGAGAAATTCAGGTAAACACCCCTGGAAAAACCCTTACGGGAAAACCAGATCTTCTTTTGTTATTATTGGGCTCCCTTCTCGGGATAATGGCCCTTCGGAGGATTACAATGCTGCTATCTCTCTCGCTGCCCCTTTCCTCAACCCTGCCCACTCACACTTGGATGAACTCTCTTCACCCACTCAATGAGATCTCCTCGCTCTCTCTCAGTGTGTGCCTCTCGCTCTCCTTAGATCTGCTTTTATATTCTCTTAATGACCAAATCCCTAACCCTAAGATCTCAACGGTCAAGATTAGATCTTGCCTTCCCAAGATCGATGGTTGTGACTTAATCTCTCATTGAGATCACTTAAATCACTTAAGTCACTCAACTTTAAAAAGTCACTTTAGTCATTAAATAAAAGCCACATTAACTTTATAAATGCAATTATAAAGTTAAAGATCTAGAGAGCGTCGCTTGGACACTTCCACATACTAGGCACCGCCAATGCAAAAGTACCTGTCCGAGCTACCCAAAAGCTAACATTATATCTTGACCTTTAATTTAGTAGACACGACGAAGAATATTCCTCTCATTAAATCCCACCCACACATTGCATATTTCTGATTAAAAGGTTGATTAATCTGGAAGTTTCTAATAGGTGTACTCCTATCGGCGTAACTAGATTTAAGATGCTTTGCCTCAAAGCATGTTTGATCCAGGATGTTTGTTCTGGAAGGAAGATCTCAGAAAAAGAATTACATATTTAGAGAAACTTGGATTCCGACCTACTTACCAAATACAAGTCACTGTCATACTGAGGACCCATCTCTCTTTCCATACTCCCTCCTTGATTTGCTGGTTGGATAACCAGTTGGCTGTCTTTCACAGCTGTATGTAGCTGCTAGGTCCTTAACTCTATCTGAGACTAGACTACCAGTGTGAAAATCCAATAAATGTGTATGATTTTTGGCATAATGATAAATTGTCTAGCACTCTTATCTATCATGGCCTTGTGATCTCAGGACTAATATCACTAAACCACCAACCTTTTAATGCTTTAGCAACTTTCTTAGTACACTGGTCTTTACTAATGTATAATTATGCCGAGGCTTTGCAATTTAGCTATCAATGTATTCTATAAACTTACTACCCTTTCACCAAACTTCATGTTATCCGCACCCTCACTGCAATCCAAGGCATCTTGGCATTAAGTCATGATTCATAGATTAAGCCTACGTCACATGGTTAATGTTTGTTCAAATTCACGGCCAATGAAATTCAGACAAAATTCGCCAGTGGATTAAATTCGGAAAACAATTGCCATAAAGTTCATTAATACATATATTTCAAATTTTCAAAACATTAAAATCGTTAAAAGTTGTTGAGATCTTCATCTAACATTTATGACACATAAAAAATCGATAAAATATGAACAACACCTAGTACATGTTTCCATGCCTCAGAAGTCGATTTTGGAGGTGCCATATTGAGGTTCTCTGTTTTCTGAACAGTTTGATTTGAGAGTAAACAATTTAGTTGTTGGCACTTGCAAGTTGCAAGTTTATCTTGCTATAGGTTGTTTGTGCAGCCTATTCTTTTAATCATTGATAAATATATTAAAAAAACTAATCACGGACAGAAAGACAGAAGGGACAACTGAACAGAGAACAGAGAGGACAGAGTCACAGAAGTAGTGCAGAGAAAAAGTAGAGAGGCCAGGTCTGGGGTCAAAACAACAAAAATTGACTGAGAACGAAATTAAAATAAAAACTGGGTGCTTACCAACCAGGTTACAACTGAGACTGAGCTTCCACAGTTCTACACGGAGAAACATACACCTGCAGGCTGGATTGGGCTTCTACGGGCTTCCACAACGACTTGAGCTAGGGCTTCCACGGGCTTCAACAGCATGGCTGAGCTTCCATGGCATGGCAGGGTTGAGCAACTATAGCACTGGTCATGAGAGGACTTGGTCAAGAGTTGAGGGCAGTCAAGAATCAAGTAAGCATAGCACTGGTCAAGCAAGTCTAGTACTGATTGCTGCATTGAGAGAGGGTTGTCGAGAAACAGGCTGTCTGAGAATCAAGTGTGTAGAGGAGAGGTCGCTCACGATGGTGTGAATGGAAAGATACAAGTCAGAGTAGCTTAAGCCTTAGATATTATGTTTCAGCTTTTTTTTGGTTTTTTTTCCTTTTTTGGTTTTGAATATCTTCCTTATACAGCGAATTTCAAACATGATGTTCGGCCCTCCATTCCATTTTATTTGTCCTTGAAATTTGACAAATATGAACAAATTTCAACCCTTTCCCTTAAATTCACCAAATTTTGAATTTCAATAATGAAATTCAGAGAATCATGTGACCTAGGATGAAGCCCTTAACTCACTTATAGGTGCCCCTGAATTCAGTATGGCAGAAATTAAATGTTCAAAAACAGTTTCCTCCCCCAACCCTGTCCCCAGGCCCTGGCCTTCTAGTTAAATATTTCCACAACATGTATATTCATTTCTTGAGTGACCCTTCTTGCTATTGTAGTGTTTATGTGCAGAAATGTCAGCTCCACTTCCAGAATAGGGAGTACCCTGGTCTTCTAGTTAAATATTTCCACAGCGTGTATATTTTTTTCTTGAGTGAACTTTCTCGCTATTAAAGTGTTATGTGCAGAAATGGCAGCTCCACTTCCAGCATATGGAGTACTAACAGTAGAGGATGGAGTTGGACGATGGGAAGCAACACCAACATGGACATTCTTCCCTTTCCTTGACCTTTAGCAGCAAACCTTGATGATTGAGCCATGATTTCTTCAATATGAATGAAGAAGAACACTGTTGTTGAGGAATGACACACTCCAGGAAAAAGTTGCAGACTTTAGATGCACCAATCTCACTCAAATCTAGCTATAAGACAATTGTTCCTTACCTGCAGACTCTTTGAGGGAAAAGAGCAACAAAATAATGAAGACAGAAAGAGGCCAAATGTGTTTTTTGGGTTTTTAAGCACCCAAATTGGCGTTTTCAGACCACACATGTCGGATGCATAGGCACAGAGTGTCCCACATGTCCATGTGTCCAACACGTAGACATGTGTCCTCCAGCCCTAGTAACATCATCCACAGATTTTTTTACTTAATAAAATGCATATTCTAATACAATTTGGAATTCTTAGTTTCCACATATCTTGAGTTCACTATTAGCTTAAATTTTATTCCAAGGAACTTGAAATCTGTCAATGTCTTTGCATGTGCCATAAACTATTTATCTTGCTCAATGCACTTGGCAAATCAATCTTTGCAGAGTGAATAATATGAAGTAGTATTTCAGTTTTTGTGTGAATGTCGTGCATTGTTGTTCATTTTTTCAGTCACATACCAAAACCATTTCTTCCATTTGTTTCCATTTCAAATACCTTCAACTTTTTCTCTCAAAGCATCATTTGTCCACATCTTGCAAAAGAATTGTTCAAAGCATGTCACCAATCTGACTTGATGACATACAACACAACCTATCCCTTAAAACCGTGACAAATTACGTTTAAAACTTTTGCTGCAAATTAAAGAAATCATTCGTTTTCAAAGTTCTCAAAGGCAAACACTTGCGCAAAGTGTGTCAACAATGTGATTCAATGACCTAGAAAAAAACCTGTCCCTCAACTCCATCGTAGTGAGTATGATAATGTGTGGTGAATACTGAGATTTCTAGTCTTTCCACATTTGTGCAGATAACCCCTAAACATGGTAGGACTACCTCTCACAGGTCACAAACTCAACTCTATGAGTAAAGAACACCACTACTATTATTCCTATTCAAGGATTTTAAAGGTGAAAGATTATGCTCGATTAAAATACCCTAACAGAAATTAAATTAAAGCGGAAAATGCAAATAAAAGCAAAACCATAATTTAATGAAAAACAATGAAATTTTATCCAAAAATAATAGAAATCCACCACAAAATCAATGAAAAGAGAAGGATGCAATATTATTGAATGTATGCACTTGAAGTAAGTGTGAGTATCTTTAACAAAATGTCAACTGAATCAATCAGCTATGAGAATAGATTTCCAAATGGATAGGTCAAGAGTCTTCTCCTGCACCTAAATGTGAAAGCCTATCTAAAAAAGAAGGAAACAAACAAGCCAAGTAACAAAGATTATGGATGCAGCTGACAATGGAATCACTCAAGGAACCACATGATGGATGGATTTCATCTGAGCTAGGAAGCACATTTTCAATACAATCATCAAGCCAACTATTTCCCTATGGGATCGAGGTTTGGGATCCTCGAGCTAGTATAATCCCGCATGTTGTAGTGAATGATCTAGTGCAAGCAAATGCTCTCACAGGCGATTGTGCAAGCAAAGTTTGGTACCCATCCCATGCACCTCGAGGGCATCTTCACACTAATTTTATTTCTTCAAAGGGTTTGCACCATGGCGGATTCAACAACAAGGTGTGACAGAGATCCTTACTTGGCCATTTGCTCTTCGATGGAGATCGCCTCTGCCCTCTCAGGATGGATATGAGTATGGTTCTCTAAGGCATCCTCTTTGCTTCAATCCATTGGCATCCCTATCAACCCCCTCCCCACTTTCAGCAATTTGTCAAACGCCCCTAGCCACCTTCTTCCCCTCAAGCAGGAGATCAACATGGTCGTCAGAGAAGAGAGCTATCAACAGTACATATAGGCTACCTAGACCTCTCCTTCCCAAACTCTTAGCACTAAAATGGTGTTTTACTCAAAGCATTTTATGCAGTTGAGGCATGGTCTCATCATATGCCCCAAGTATACTTGATGTCATTGGTCTCCCAGCCTCTAGTTCCCACTTAGGCAGTTCAAGGCATGTCCTCATCAAATCAAATCAAGTTGATATTTGTATCCCACAAAAGGAGATGATATGTCACTTATGCCATCTGCAGGAGGTTGAGTCTAAGAAACATTTCATCTTTAGGTGCCCCATCTACTAAAAGATCTCTACTTGTTTTGTGACTTAGAGGGATCCCTCTCCACTTTCATTTGCTACCCTCATTAGAGGTGTCTAACTCTTTACATGCGTGAGGTGGTTACTAACATACAATGACTTCTACAAGTTTCTTACTAACCCCTCCCTAACTCCATATCAATTTTCTTACTAGCCGGCCAAAACCCCTTTATCCTCTTAACGAGATTTTGCTCCTCTCGCCAAAACCCCCTTTTACTGGTAGGCTTAACCTCTCCTTCGTGCTCTTGGGAGGGAAAAAATAACCTTTTCTCTGACCCGAGCTCTTAGTAAACACAAAATCGAAACCCCTAATCGAGGGGTAAGCACTCATGCTCACGGAGAAGGATTTCATTTCAAAAGAGGGACCAATTACTAAGCACTAAGCTACTATATCAGATGCATCTAACATATATTATTGCACTAAGCTACTATATCAGATGCATCTAACATATATTATTGCACTAAGCATAAATCACATCAATAACATAACAACCATAATGCACAAAGCAACCACAACACAGGATATATGTGGTTCACCCCAGTGTGGGACTACGTCCACCAACTCTTCTTCTTCTTTATTGTCTTCTATCACTCCTCTTACATGCACAAAGCCATGAAACCCACTCCGCATAAGACAGGAGATCTGTGCGCACCTCGCCAAATTCTCCTTCCCCGAGCTAGGTTCAAGCACAAAGCCTTCTTACAGTCACTTGCACTTAGCTCTGCAAGTTCTCAACACAGTATGCACGAAGCATCCACAACTATTCGCACTTAGCTCACCACAGCACTTAGCTTACATCTGACTTAGCACTCTATCACATAGCATCTCTTACTTACATCGCCTAGCTATCTATTTATACTTTACAAAAGGGGCCTAAGCATGGGTAAACCCATGGGCCAATATCCCATACCCGTTACATAAACCCTAAACCCAAAAAAGCCCTAAAAAGGGGGTGAGATCCCGTGATCCCCGCTTCGCCTTGCGCTCCGCCTTCGACCAGCCTGTCGAAGTCCCAAAAATGGTCAAACATGACCAAGGTTCTCCAAAACTTGGTCACAGGCCAACAGACCCCCAACACTCACCTGTGACTCGTCCCGAGTCACTCTGATCTGGGTAGCTCCGCCTCAAAAGCATCGAGCTTAGCTCGAGCTGCCTCGACCTACTGCTTTGCCAAAGCCTCCTGCTCGGCAAAATCCTGAATAATTTTCTCGGTCACAGGTCCTTCCAAGCGTTGTTCTACCGTGGTGACCACTTGCTCTAGTTCTGCACCTCGTCCTTCAATCTCCTCAAAAATGGTGCAAGCTTCATCCTGCACTGGCTGGAGCCTCTGGGTCACTTCCATGACTTTACTCTGGAAAGCATGGACCTGTTGTTGAACCGTGCATTGTTCTTGGGACCTTTTATCCTCTCGATCGCTGACAGAGGCTTTAACTGTGCTTGCACTGTTGTTGCTTGTTGCTTTGCCTCCTAGAGTTGTGACTCTAGTGTCCTTAGTTTAGGGTCCTCTGCAAGGCACTCGTAAGTCTGCGCAATTCGACTGTTGAGTTGTTTGTATTCTAAGGGCAAGGCCTTAATTCTCTGGACTGCGCTTCGGGCAGCTTCTTCTCTCTGGTCTCGCACTTCCTGCGGAGTGCTTGGCACTACTTGTAACTCCAGTTCTGCTACTCTCTGTTGGAGTTGCTGAATGGCTTCAGCGATCTTCGCCACTTGACTCTCCACTAGGTCTTCTTCCATCTGTTCTAAGCCCGTCATAGAGCGAAGTGCTCTAGTGACTGCTTCTTTAACTCCAATCTGCTTCGCGAGCAATTGTTCTTTCTCCTTCTGAATTTGCGCTCTACCCTTTGCAAACTTCGCCTGGAGGTCGTCTTTTTCTTGTTGCGCAACCCGGCGTTGCTCTAGGGCTTCTTCTTTTGTTTGTTTCAATGCCTCTGTGGCCTGTTGTTTTTCTTCCTGGACACGACAAAGGCGAGCTTTAGTCACATCTGCTAGTCTGCGTAGCTGGGCATGCTCATCTCCCAGTTCAATTCCTTCAGATGACGGTGGCGCAATAGACACTGTGCGGTTGGAATAGAGGGCTTGTTGTACCCCTTTCAGCTGTGCTTCAATCCTATCATACATGGTCTCTTGTTTTGCTTCGTTGCGTTGTAAAATATCTTCTGAGGTATCTGTTACAGCGGCGATTATGAGGTCGATGTCATCTACCATGAGCACAGTCTGCAATTTGGGCTTACTAGCTTTTGACTTCTTCCGCGATGAAGGTTTCGTGGGGGAAACTTTTCTTTTCTTGGATGTCTCAACCTCATCAAGTGGATCCTTAGGCAATGTTACTTCGCCCTGCTTTTGCTTGTCTTCTTCCCCTTTGTCCTCTTCTTTGTCTACTTCGTCACCTCCTCCCCCTCCAGGTAAATCTGAACCAGTCTTTTCTGATGCGTTGTTCAGCTCCTGTACCTCTTCCTTTTTCTTCCTTATGCTACTGTTGGGTGCATCAAACTCTTCGCAAGTGACCATAGGGCTTCTGATGAGGTCGAGGTCGGACAATTATGCCTAGTCGAATAGTATAAGGAACTCTGCAGGCCATTCCGTAGTTATTTCTTCCATGTCCTCCTCTGTGAGTTTATAGTAGGATTGGAGTTCTTCTTTATGTTCGTCACCACGCGCAATGATATAAATGAAATGCCTATCTGTGTGGAACTTCGCAAGGGGCCTGAACCTGTGCAGGCTATTCGGCGTCATGTGAGGGAAAGACTCAATAGCCCTCTTCAACTACAGGTAATAGGTGTGGAACACCGCGTTTGACTGCCATTGTTTCGCAATGTTGCTCGAATACCAGAGCGTAGTGAACTTCGCAGCTAGTGGTTCAGACGGCTCAATTTCAGGGAAGGTCGCTCCTTCTGGCATCTCCCAAGCAATGAAGGCAATGAGGATCAGCAGCCAACTGAAATGGAACTCATAGCCCTGATCTTGAGCTTCGCGACAGTCTTGCTCTAACTGGTTGACGAAGTAGCTCGCCCAATTCATTTGTATCCCTTCAACGCATTTTCCTGCGAGGTCGACAACGAACCCCGTGACCTGTGTGGGTCTGTTCTTCCTGACTAGCTTACCAGCGATCAACTGACAGGCTAGGCGCACTGCCCTATTCTGGATGGAGGCTACCTTGTAGCCTCGCTTCCTCTTCTCCACATTGCCATAGGTACCTTTGATTCTCCGCGCCAGGGCGTGATCTGCAACCTTCCCTGGAAAAAATTCTTGAGGGTCTGGTCCTTGCATGCTTAATCCGGTGATCCGATGGATCAACGCCAAATCTACGGTGATGCGTCTGTCCAGCCACAGATAACCGCCATGGAAGCAAGACAGCAAGAGTTTAACGCACGCGTTAACCTCCTAATGCCTTCCAAAGTGTGGTATCTTCATTACGTTCAGGATGGTGGACCTCGCGATGTCCATGGTCCATAACTGGGGGATTATCTTCGACTTCTTCCCCATTGTCTTGGTCAAATATTTGTGTGGGGCGAGCATGCCATAGTTCTTGCGATCATCCAAGTTGAAGTCATTGATCTTCAACGTCATAATTTGTCCCAATTGCTATCCTACTGCGCGTATCCTCTTCAGGAGGTACGCAGTGATCAATGTGTAGTTGAAGTCCCTTGGGACACTGTCACGACTAACCGCGCCAGTCAGTGGTAGGATATAGTTGGGCAGGATAGATGAGATGAGCTTCGCGTTCGCTAAGTCATCACGATGCTTACTCCATTTCTCTGTCGCAGTTCTAGAGGGTGCAAATCGACGTGCAGTCGATGGAGAGGCTTGCACTCCTCTAGTTGATGAGGCCTGTGCCCCTGCGGACATGACCTTCTCAGCCATTAGATCTATCAGAATTTCTTCGACGGACTTTTCCACTGCACTGCGCTCACCCGACATACACGCTCGAGATCGGATATCTCAGGTAGGCAGACAAATACTCACGGTAACAAAATGGGTGGCGAGGTCTCAATAAGTACAGCGCAGTAACGATGAATTCTCTGCGGGCTCGGATACTCACAATTCGCAAAAGTGTTCTCGGTGCAACATTCGACGGGATAAATAGACAACGTAGTAATGGATTCCTCCAAGGGACAAGAATGCTTCAATCAATGCAATTCCATCTGTTATGGTGCGGTCTCAACGGTCCAATGGCAATCTTTCCGGACATAACTGTGTTTCTAGCCGTTCTGGAGCGTCGTTCTAACAGTCAGGACGCCTCCAACGGTCATATTGCTTCGCCGTGGCAAAGTGCCAATCTGCGTTGTTTTGTTATTCCAGCGAAGTCCAAGTTTTGCAGATCTTCCTTCTGCGAAGTCTTATCTAGAACTTCCTGCAATTTTTCTAACTTTGCTTTCTTCGTGCTAAGCTTTCTTGCCTTCTTTCCCGTAATTTGAGTCACTGGGTGTCTCTTTCCATTTTTATTCTTATCCGCTCTTAGCATAGTAACTTCGTACTGTTGAGGGTCTTTCAAGGGTTCTAAGTGGAATACCTCCTCTCTTGTTATTTCAGGGGTAGGTGCTCGTTTCTGCTGCATGGGCAGGTTTTTCAAACTTTCCTACGTTTTCTCCACTTCGACATCTAAGTCTCTAGTCCTCAGTAGCTTCGACTTGTCCTTTTGTTCTTCCAGTAAGTGAGCTATTCTCCTAGCCATGAAATCCCTTAGTTCTTGCTTTTTCTGTTCTAGATCCTGCTCTTCTTTTTTTCTTTGAATCTGATCTTTCTCAATCCAGGTTTTTCCTAGCAAAATAGCAAATGGGGCGTTGTTCTAAACAAACTTAATGACCTCGAATTCTTCCTATGTCGAAGTTCCATGAGCACTCATATGTACCTGGGTAAGTCTTCCACATAGGCTTATCAATTTTCCTTTAAATAATCCTATTCTTCCCAATGAAGGAACCATAGCAGGCTTTCCTAAAATTTCCCAAGTTCTTTCTGTCATGATATTCCCCTGTGTTTCCTCATCCAGAACACAGTCAATGTCGAAGTCTCTTATTCTTGTTTCTATACACTCTTTCTCTTTTAAGATCTCTGATAAGTTGATGTCTCTGTGGTCATTCAGGGTTTCTTTCATCTGCAATAATACAGTCTCTGATTCTCTCTGGGGTTCTATCATATCCTTAGTCTCTTGGCCTTTCTCATGGTTTTTTTGTCTCATATTCATCTTTTCAACTTTAGCAATTATTCTAGGGCAATCCAAAACTTCATGGTCCATAGCTTTATAGCAAAGACAACTAGGACCTTTACCAGGGCATTCCTTAGCTAGATGTCCCGGTCTTCTGCAACTATAACAAAGAGTTAATCCTCTCTTTCTTTTAAACGATCCCCAACCTTTCCTGTACTACACACTGGGATCACAATAACTAACCTGCAAAAAATTATTTCTAGGGTCCTGCATCCATTTGTTGGTCCAAACATTCTTTCTATGCATAGGAATAACATATCTTTCATTACTTCTATCAGATCTACTCATATCAAATCTTCTTTCTTCTAGCTATGCCCTAGCTTTCAGACTAGGACAAAATCTATCAAACATACCTAGATTCATTCTTTCAAAACAAAAATTTTCACTTATCTTACCTTTATCAGAGCACAAAGCTTTAATATCTTACCTATTTTCTTTAGATCAGATTTCTTTTCTTAGTACAGAGCTCCACAGTCAAGTAGAGTACTACGCATTAAAGCAACAGATCTACGCACAGAGCTTTCTTTTCTTCAATTCCCAGCAATCACAGTTTCACGTCCCGGCAACGGAACCATTTGTTGGCACAGGGCAGACCCAGGGTTCAACGCTTCAATGGCGCACCAACAAAACCCTAACTACCGGCCCTTTCGGCAACACCTGCGAAGCAAATGAAGTCTCACCCAAGGTAGAGGCAGGGGTGGTTGTAGGACTCAAGTGTCTACAACCTAGCTGGGACACAGATCTATGATCACAGTACTTAACAGAGCACTTAGCAGTTAACATTCATTAATATTTATCCCTTATCTACATCGCAGGAGAAAACCCTAATTACAGAACAACGCAGCATTCAACAAGATCTAACACATCCAAGCACTTAGCATATAGAAATAGATCAGATCTAGCATTCATTCACATTACTAAGCACTAATCTACTATATCAGATGCATCTAACATATATTACTGCACTAAGCATAAAAAACATCAATAACATAACAACCATAATGCACAAAGCAACCACAACACAGGATATACGTGGTTCACCCCAGTGTGGGGCTACGTCCACCAACTCTTATTCTTCTTTATTGTCTTCTATAACTCCTCTTACATGCACAGAGCCACGAAACCCACCCCGCATAGGACAGGAGATCTGTGCTCACCTCGCCAGATCCTCCTTCCCCGAGCTAGGTTCAAGCACAAAGCCTTCTTACAGTCACTTGCACTTAGCTCTGCAAGTTCTCAACACAGTATGCACGAAGCATCCACAACTATTCGCACTTAGCTCACCACAGCACTTAGCTTACAACTGACTTAGCACTCTATCACATAGCATCTCTTACTTACATCGCCTAAATATCTATTTATACTTTACAAAAGGATCCTAAGCATGGGTAAACCCATGGGCCGACACCCCATACCCTTTACATAAACCCTAAACCCAAAAAAGCCCTAAAAAGTGGGCGAGATCCTGCGATCACCGCTTCGCCTTACGCTCCACCTTCGACCAGCCTATCGAAATCCCAAAAATGGTCAAACATGACCAAGGTTCTCCAAAACTTGGTCTAGGGCCAACACATTGCCACCACTGGTCACCACGCCATAGCAGTGTCCCCTGATTAGCTTCTTGAAAGAAAAAGCAATAGAGAATAAAGATAAAAGACATGAATGGGCTTGGAAACATTTGCATCCAGGACAGGTGCAGCTCACCCTCTATAGAGGCACCCACAGGTAAGCCATGCATTTCCCTGCTATCATTGCACCCCTTGTCCAGACATCCCTTATCCACCTCATCCACTAACATGACTTGGATTTGATTTCTCCCAAAAACATCCCACATCCAATGAGCACTAGCCCAATAGGACGCCCTGTCACTTCCTCCAAACTTGGCTTGCAGATTTGTATAGTGTCTTTGAGCACTTGACTGAGTAAAAGGGGTTTTATGCACATGTTTAATAAAATTGATGATTGGATGTGATTGGCATTGCTATGATCCATGTGACTTATGAGCCCATGGAGGGTGTATCTGTTGATGTGTAGGATCATACCCGACGGACAGGTACCATATTGATAGGTACACATGGGGAGATGATTAATTCGGATCTCCATGGGGCTAAGAGCCCACCAGAGGGATGTTGAGACCCCAGCAAGGGGCAGAGACAGGATAGAGGGTTTGCACCGGGGAAGAGGAGGACATTCCACCAAAGGTAGCTGAGCAAACCTGTACCCAGGGGGGTTGTGCCTTTTCCACCGGGACATTGGCCTTGGAAGGCCATGACGTCACCCAAGACGTTCATGACATCATCCAACATTTGTGGAGGTTTTGGGAGGCAGTTGTGGCACGTGTGGCTTGTTCCGGAGCCCCAAGGAGGCCTAACGTTTTTCTCCAGGAGGCCAACATTGCCCTAGAAAGGGCTAACGTCACCCTATAAGGGCATGACGTCCGCATTATTTGCTTGATTAGGGTTTGATTATGAAATTTAATGTAAAAACAGTATTATTATGTATTTTGGCCATGTCGACCTTTTGGTGACATAAAATTAAATTAAGGTCATTGGCATGGTATAAATTGAGGGTTTTAACTCTCATTTTCTCATCATCTTTCACTGACACTTGTGTGAAGTCTGAAATTTGCGCCCTCTTTAGGGTTTTTGGCTGAAATTACTAGTGCACACTTGTTGAAGGAGGCTTTTCTTGGCTATTTTCTGCATTTTCTTGGTGGAAGGTTTACAACTAGGGTTTGGCATTGATGATATTTGGTGAATGTAAGTGAATTTCTACAATCCTTCTTTGCTTGAAGGGTTATGGTATTTTTACCTTGCATTTTGTTAATGAAACTTGTTGGATTAAACCCTAGGAAATAAGCACATGTTGGTGTCCTTATTTCAAGTCCCTACTAGGTTATGCTAAGAGCCATTTTATTTGTTGAAGATAAATGCTAGGGCCTTGCCATTGCAACACCCTACCACTCACTCTTCAAGCTAGTCGTTTTTTGCTTTGTCTTTGAGCTAAAGAAGGAGGAAGACGCACTAAGGCCTAGGTTTACTACACCTTAGTGAGTCGTCTTCCCCTAGGGTTGATAGGTTGAAGCCTTGTCTTAACAACACTTCAACCATCATATCCCTCTTGTCTTTAGCCCAACCATTATCATTTCATCCTTCAACTTTTGCAGTTGGTTTGACTCCATTTGCCCTAATAACGCACTGATCTAAGACCTTCTATGTTTGAGTACCTTGATCACAAATATCCAATACTTTGAACAATTATTAACACCTTCTAACCCTAGCTTAGACTAACCTACTAACCCTATTGTTGCTATCATTTACTTGTGTTATAACTTATAATCATATCCATGCAGCATTTTATACATCTTTAAAGCAATTGAAAGATTGGCTAAAGCATAGTAGTAATTGCTTCCAATGAATGTTGGTATTTGACATTGATGATAAATCGTTATTGCTCATTGTGAAGCTTCTTTAGCATTTATTGTGAAGTGACATATTGTGACTATTGTTGTTATACATCATTGATTTGCTTCATCAATATTATCAGTGAATTGCTTTATATCAAAAAGTCCTTGATTATCTAAAGTACTAACCGGCAAGTGATCTTGCATATATATAGTTTTCTTGTTGCTTTGTCTCGGGCAGGTACACTTATGTTTATCATTATCTTTATTGGTTGTTTAGCCGCACATTCTGATTGGTGGTGACTTGTGAGGGGGGGAAACTTTAACTTAGCCATAAGCCTTTGCCTTCTCAAAACCCCAGGTCACCGGGGACGTCTCCCCTGGGCCTACCAGCCTAAACAAAAAGATTTATCCTATCGAGGTGACAGTGGTAGGATAGTCTCCAGTTTCGCCAGTTTGCCTTTATCTCACCTTTCCTTTACTTCCAAGTACAAACTGCGCAATAACATTTTGGCGCCGTTGTCGAGGAACACTGAGTCAATTCTCCTCAAAGGCGACACTTTTCGGTAAGCATTTCCTCAAGAATCTTTATCTTACAAGCTTACCTAGCGATTCCACTAAGGATGATTCCCTTATTTCTTTGATAATCTCAAGAAAATTATCTGGTGACTCCACTAATGACAAAGCCAACCATGACTTCTCAGTGGGACCCAGAAAATTTCAAACCCCTAGACATGAGTAAAATCTCGAGATACCCTAGACAAATGCCCCCGAAGTACGAAAAATGGCTCCCTAGATTCACTGGTAGTAACGGGGAAAGAGTTGACTATCATATGGTTGATTTTTGGTCCTTCTTCCAACTCCATCCTATCAGGGATGATGTTGAGGATTTGGTGATGAAACTTTTCTATGCCACTCTTCATGGGAATGCTAGAAAATGGTATGATAATCTCCCTATCGCTAGCATCACATCTATGGACCAGTTATAAGTAACCTTTCTCAGTAACTGGGGCATGAAGTTGAAATATGTCCAAATGTTACTAAAAAGACTCGAATATATAAGACAAACTGAGAACGAGACTATCAGGGATTTCGAGGGTAGGTTTCAAAGATTGCTATATCAAATTTCTGCAACCTATACTCCTGAAGAAAGTGCCTCGTGTACCTCTATACCAATGCACTCTTGGTGCATTTAGGGTTTCTCCTAGATAAAAAGGGGCCAAAAACACTCCATGAAGCTTATAACATGGCCATACAAATCGAGGCAAACATTTCTTTGTCCAAGGGAAAACACATCTTCTCTCCGGGAACCAAAATCAATGACCCTAAGGATACCTCAGACACTCTTAGTCTAGAAAGTTCAGTTTCCCTTGAAGCCTTTACTATTGATTTCCAAAAAGAAGGCGAACATATATTGCCACAATCTTCCGGGAACATAAGTGTTGCATCCACTATCATAAGACTTACTGTAATGTTCCCAAGCCAATTTACCAGGAACATTGTGTTTTGCATGAATTTTTTAAATGTTTTATGGTTGTGGCATTTCGTCAAACACTTTGTTGATTTGGTCTTTTAGATTGCACTAGGGTTTATACTGATGGTTGTTATGTGTATTTGCAGCAATAATAAACATAAATATAGCAATGGAACATACCTCAACAAGATGCAAGATCAATCAATACAAGAGATAACCCAAAACACCTTAGATCTGATATTATTCATAATAATGGTTGTCCTCATACAAAATGGACATATATGGAATACATATAAGATAGTAGAGTATCTGGCCACCAAAATACAATATAGAAGAAGATCCAGGCTTCCAAAAGCCTCTCCAAGCTATAGACCAAAAACCCAGATGAACCAACTCACAACCCAGCTGAAATGTGAAGATCTCCCTAGCAATGTGCCCCTCACTGGCTGAATCAAACCAAGAATTCGGCCTCCAAGAAATAAGTTGTTGAATCCCCTAAGAAAGGTGCTAAACTGTAGATTGGGCCAAAGGAAACTCCCTAGTAAAGTCTCAGGCCGAATGATGGAGATCTAACCCTCCAGATGGTTGAATCATCAATCTGCAATGCGCCCTCCTGGTTGTAGAAGACCCAGAATTCGGCCTCTATGAAAATGGCCTCCAAACCCTCTAGAAAAGATTCCAAACTATAGATTGGGCCACTGGAAACCCTCTAGTAAAGTCTCAGGCTGAATGATGAAGATCTAACCAACCAAATGACTAGATCCTCAATCTGTGGTGCGCCCTCCTCTCTCTGAACCTGTGTTGAGATCCAATAAATAATACGGTGGAGAAACCTCCTCCGGGAAAGGATAGAAAGGAAGCCCTAGGCCCTACAAAGAATACCCAGAAGTTTGTTTGCTCCAAATCCTTCTCCTATGCATGGAACGAACCCCTCTCCTCAAGATGGTGCGCCCTCCTGCTAAAAACCCTCCTAAAGCTACGCCCTAGCTCTCCCTAAACCTGTGGCTGATGTAGAAACTCCCCTGAAGCTGAGTAGATCTGATGTAGAATGGTGAGGGAGGAATCTTTCACCTCCGTGACCAAGCTTGGACCAGGTTGGGTGGGATCTTTCACCACCAAGTTGAGCTCTAGGGTTTGTTAAGTCAAAACCCTCAAAACCCCCAAGTGCGTGGGCTCACTAGCAAGAAGTCAGATATCAAAATGATAAACAACATGAATGAGAGAATAGAGGCCCTTGCCTCTCCTTTATACTTCCTGCTCACCTTGTCCCTCCAAAGTGACTTTTACTTTATTAATTATTAATTAATTAATTAAATCACTTTAATTAATTAATTAACCTTTTTACATCTGAAAAGCACCTTATCTCTCCTTGTGGTTTTCCTGGCCACTGAAAGTCACTTCTCATCATCCTATCCTGTAGTGTTGTTCCTCCCAATTCCAATGAGCTATCACACTAAGAGGTTCCTCCAAGTATTATGCCCAATATGACCTCCTTAGTGGATTTAATTAACCTATAGCCCAAAATAACTCAAAATCATGGAAATCGTCGGAATGCAATGGAACCAAAGCCCATTAGACTCACAAGGAAGACATGATTCTACAATGGAGAATCATCTCTTACTTATATTAGACTTGACCACTCAACAAAGGCATTTATTGGCTCAACAGGGTCGACCTCTCTAAGTCACTATATAATTATTTATTATAATAATTAATATTAATATCAATATTAATTATCTTTTACATTTATTATTAAACACATTAGGGTGGGGCCGACCTGTACCATTTACATAATAACTAGGGTTACAGGTAGGTCTGACTCTTGAACAATATATAGCAAAGGATCTGATACACCCACTAGTGCTCATCCACTAGGGGCACATCCATAGGGATGCCATGACTCTGATTCACTACATTACGCAGATGAACCAGGTCCTCACACGTTCACCTATGCTCATCCATAGGCACATCCACTCTACAGATCTGCTTTCCCACTGCCACCAACAGGAGAATCATCTGGAGTCTTCTCGTCAACTCTGTTGCTCAGATGAGGCCATCACATCATCTTTATTTCTATTCACATGATGATGTGCCCAGCACTTTTGGGATTTCCCACGTTCACCTTGTGCTCAGCCACAGGCAAGTCCTAACTCAACAGATCGCTTTTCATCTGGATAATCATCTGGATTTCTTCTCACTCACATCATGGAGGAGGCCATCTTTACATTCCTAGCTCTGTCCCAGGCTAGAACCACGAACCTTTCTTAGGGGCTTTCTCTCAAGTTTGTTAGCTGAGAGTAAGACTTCACATAGCTGCTATATTCCACATCTCACAGGTTTGTAAGTTGGAGGATGTCTCCTATAGCTGCATTCATCAACAGGTACATGATCAGTACATGGTTGCTTGGTTCAGAGTCAAAGATGACTTAGTTTCCATGCATTTTGGGAGAGATGCAAATATTGCTAATTTTTAGGAGACACGGTTTGAGTGGGTCTCTTGACAGTTTGAGGCAGTTCTGAGCATACAGTATGTGTCCTTCCAGGATTCTAGGCCCAATGACACTTTTCCGGGCGACATGGAGAAAATTTTTATTTTTAGCAAGTTCTGCTCTAGGCTCCAGATTTAGATTCTTAGAGCGTAGTATTGATCATTAATACATCCACAGTTTTTTGGACCTTTTCCAGGAAGATGTGGCCCAGATTGCTATTTTTAGCAGTTCGTGCACCAGGGCTTGCATGTCTGTTCTGATCGCATATTCGGATCCCTTGCAGGAAGACGAGATGAATGAGTATAAAGTCAAGTAAATTCAGACAACTTTCTATTTTTAGCAGGTTGAGCACCAGGGCTCGCATGTCGATTATGATTGTGGATTCAGATTCCTTGCGGAAAATCGAATTCAATGAGTATAATATCATGGACATACGAGGACTTTCTATTTTTAGCAGTTTTTATTTTTGGCAGTGGACACATGATGGTGCTCGCCCAGTCATGTCGAGCATTTGTGGAAAGTTTGGGTCAGTTTCGAAAAGTTTCAAATTTTTGGGACCGGATGGATATTTTTAGCAGTTGTTATATTTAGCAGGTCCAGTCATCATCCATGCAGTGCCAAGTGTCATCCTCAGAGGTCGACATATGGCAGCTCTATGAAATGATGTGGCATCCACCTAAGCTAGGGTGCATATTTCCAAATATTCAAGCATGTGATAATTAATTAATGATGGGAGAAGGGGTCGCATGAGTTTAGCCATATAGGCTCCCTCGTGCATGAGTTAAACTGAGCTTCATTCATGTGGCAGCAAAATATATCCTTCACCTACCCCCACTCCAATTGACTTGGGCGCTTTTCTCACTCTCACTTAACTCGCCACTCACTCAATTCATGCGTCATTAAACTAGTATGGCGCACTCAATTTCCTCTCTCCATGCACATTTACTCCTCTCCATGCATTCAAACTCACTCACTTCTCTCACTACTCCTCTTCCACATCCACTCATACTTTGCTTTTTTCCTTTCACATGCTTCCATCATGCGCCTAGTTCCTATTATTATCCTCCTCATGCGTCCTCTCTTCTTCCCTTGCATGTGCACCCTCACTAGCTATGTATTGGAGGCTTGCCATTTTATTTCGTCGGTTCTTGCAGTAGCACCATAGTGTCTCTCTCATTCTCTTCTCTCTTTCTCTAATCTAATGGCTCCTCTTTGAGCAAAGTAGCCATTCTGTTGGTTGTAGGCTTGCTAAGTGTGGTGTAATCAGCTCTCTTGTAAGAGGATCAATAAAGAAGTGTGTGTTTGTCATTCAAACCTATTTTCTTGGCGGTATTATGGTAATTTTGTAATCTGATATGTCATTTTCTGAACTATTTATCATGGTTAATTTCGATTGTTTTGAATAGTTTTCATCTGCTTTCCAATCTAGTATCATTGTGCTAACTCAGCATGTTCCATCCAAGCGTATAAGATCGATTTTCTCACCGTTTTGGAACGCTTTCACACACTGTCCAAGACAAAACAGCTCGTTGATTTTTAGATTTGAACGAAGAAATCAAACCTTAGATCAGCCACTTCATTTGTGCCTAGGGACTCCCCCCAAAGGCTAGCAAGCACTAGCCCAAACGGAGAGGGGTTTGGCCAGTGACAATTGGGGTCATTGCTCCTTTAATTAGCCAGGTTTTCATCGCTGTCCTAACACCATTATCAACTAAATTGGAGGGTGGAAATTTGTGCTAACAAATTGGCGTCGTTGTCGAGGAACGCCAGCCTTGGTAAACGACATCAGTGAGTTTTTACTTTAATTGATTTATTTTTTCTAACTCACCTGGCGACTCCACAGGATACAGGGACGAATCCATAGGGACTTACACAAGAAGATCTTTCAGTTTCGATTCCCATACAAGATCTAGTTCTGAGCTTGAAAGAACTCTAACATCTCTCCCGGATCAAGACTACTTTTTCACCAAGAATTCCCCTCAAAGTTGGTAAGCGTAAGAGTTCTTAGGTAACTTCTTTTTGGACGAGCACTATGGTGAGTGTATCTTTGACATCTTCGTCTTTATTTTTATTTTCATCTCGAGCTAGTAGTAGGGTAGTAGTTGTGCTTTCTTTTATCTGAGACTAACAATATGGATGCAGCTATGAGGCCACCAGTAAGGTGGAGATTTTTTGCTTTTGACCCACTAAGTTTTGTTGCATTCCCAGATTATCCTCATGACTTGCCTGCACGTAAGTGGCTTAAATGCATACCTTTGTTTTTAGGGAGGTTGGGAGACTCAGTTGAGGATCACTTGGATAAATTTTTGCAAGTGGTGGGCGATTTTAATGTGGAACATGAAGATGTGGTGATGAGGATGTTTGTGTCGACCCTCGAGTGGGAAGCACGAGCATGGTACAAGTCCCTTCCGGATGTTTTCCATTTGATGGATGGGATTCCTTCCAGGAGAAATTCACTGAAAGATGGGCAAACACACAGGACATTTTCTTCTTATGCACAGTTTTTTCAATTATTAAAAAGCATGAAAGTGGAACTGTTTGTCAATTTAACGCTCGTTTTTATAAATTTTACAATTGAATTCCTTACAGAGTGAGACCTAATGAAACTGTTGCTTTAATTTATTATCTTGAGGCATTTGATGGTATTTTTGATGGTTTTCTCAGGAATGAAGACCCTCAAAGTCTGGAGGAAGCGCAAGTTGTCGTTGTCAAGTTAGAAAGAAATCATCTTGCAGCTTGTGAACTCCCTCTGATCCATGTCCCAGACCAACCAGTGAAAGTAACTCCACTTGATGATCTTCAACCATTGGTTGTTACAGAAGTACAAGAAGTCTGTGTTATTGAAGATGAACCACAACTTGCACCGTGTCAAGTTCCTAGAGATGAACAGGAGGGTGATAGCCCAATTTTAGATGATATGGAACCAACGGCTGCACCATTTGAGTCACATACAGAGTTCCAAGAAGATGAAGGTGAAGATTTGAATATTCAAGAGTGTTCATTGGTTCCTCCCATTAGTGAAAATGAAAAACTTCAAGAGGATGAAAAGTTTCAAGAGGAGGAACCACAAGTTAACCAAGTAGAGATCAGTCAACAAGGGATTTCATCTGTGCCCATCTTAGAAGAGGCTTCATCCTTTCCTTGCACAACAGTGATTCAAGAACAGCTTGATCCAATACCATTATAGCAGGACGAGCCACTTTTGGCTCAACCAGAGGATGATGTCCCTTACATTTTGCATACTATTCTGCATCCCGAGGTTGTTCTTCGGGAACTTGAGATTGATCAGAGCTTGGATACAAGAGTTCACCATGACCCAATTGAGCTCATAATGATGGAGGTATTTCAACAAATAGATTCCAAGAGTTTCATCTCTCATGCATTCATGCTTATTACTGTTGAAATACCATGTTTTAAGTCCCAACCAGCCTTCAGTCTACTGGCACCCTTTAGTTATGGCTTCGCTAGCAAGTACATCAAGGCAGTTTTGGGTCATATGAGATTTCATGGTGGGCCCCCCTGGGAGGTTGATTTTGTTGGCCTCTCTCGTCAGACTGATCATTTGGATGCATGGTTACATTGGTCCTTTGAGTATGATGATTTAATCATGGCAGCGTTGAGGTAAAAAAATTTGGGTCTAGGGTAGTTGTCTTTCCTTTTCGCATTGTCATTTCAGTATTTCCTTCTTGCTAATTTTTACAGTTTTAGGACCACAATCTACATTTTCCTTGCAACATCTTTTCCCTTCGGTTATCTACTTCAACCTTTGCAAAAGTGTCACTGATTTTTTTTGCCTACTTATATCAGCATGGGGTCGTGTCTTGTGTGTCTTTCTTTTCTTAAATAAATGGATGTCCACTAGTGTTTTTTCTAGGTTAGAGTGAGCCTGGATGGGGAGTCCATTTTTCATTGTTCCCGAAACATTGAGCCTTTAGGATGGGTAGTTTGAGGAGACATAGAAGTGTATTGAGTCGTCTTATGTCTTGTCTCCTCATCTCTTATCATTAAGTCCTATGTTTTGAGTCGGTCGTCCCCCCCATCCAGCATAGGGATATGGTACTTGGTTCTTTCACCTTGATCTTCTTGAGTTATCACTTCGCGTTGAGGGAAGAGAGACATCATTGCTCTTCTTATCAGCAGGTCATCTTGTATCGACTTCGACACATTATCTACAGATGACCCAGAAGTAGAGCACCTTGGTAGTCGTTAGCCTCATTGGCGATTATTTCGCATCCGACAAGGTTGAGTATCATTGAGCCTTGATTGGATGATTTGTGTCATTGTTCGACTTCAGAACATCTTTCACAATGTCAGGTTGTGCTCGTACCTTAGGAACCATTGACATTATTGGTGGTGTTCCTTCGCACTTCAAAGGCATTTACACTATTGACATCTGATGAAGTGACTCTCTCCCTTGTGTCGACATCGACACATTTTCCACGGGGAGGAGTGTACATTGTTGGGTGGTAACAGGTAGCGGATTTGGATAAGACCCCTTGGTTTTCAGTTTTCAGTGGGAGGATTATATGCTTTGACTCCATGGCCCATTGGACAAGATTTGGTACTACAAGTCAACTTACAGGTTTTTATTCATCAGCTTACAGGGCCTCTTCTCCTTCCACACAGTTACAGGGGTATTCTTGGTACACAATTTTTCCAGTTCTCAAAGGGCATCAGTTTGGTTGTATGTACACAGAGATTCTTATGGTTCTCAACATCCCACAACGGGATCTCGTCCCCTTGAGTCGCCATTGTTAACCCCTAGATTTTCACCCTTGAAAATCTTGAGGATTAAGAGCTAGCATGCAGCGTTTGGGTTGGCATACTAAGATTTTCCCAGAGTTGAGCACTTATACTGAGCAGGAGGTTGGTTACCACATGAGGCAAGTACGTGATCAGTACATGGTTACTTGGTTCAAAGTCAAAGATGACTTAGTTTCCATGCATTTTGAGAGAGATGCAAGTGTTGCTAACTTTTAGGAGACACAATTTGAGTGGGTCTCTTAACAGTTTGAGGCAGTTCTGAGCATACAGTATGAATCCTTGTAGAAATTCTAGGACCAATGGCACTTTTCCAAGTGACGTGCAGAAAATTTCTATTTTTAGCAGGTTTTGCTCTAGGCCCCAAATTCATATTCTGAGAGCGCAGTATTGATCATTAAGACATCCAGAGTTTTTTGGACCTTTTTCGGGAAGATGTGGCACAGATTGTTATTTTTAGTAGGTTGTGCACCAAGGTGTAATGTTCATGACTTGGCTAGTCTAGGAAACTCTGCTAATGTGTGTGTAGGATTAATTGTTTACAGCATATAAATGAGCATTCAAATAATAATGGCAACAAAAGACTGCAAAGCTTATATTATGAAATCTTCATGGAGTACAAATGTCGAATGTGGCTGAATAAAATGAATCACTCGGCTAGATCAATGACAAAAGGATCTTAGCCGAAATACAAAAGCAACTAAAACAATAATACTCGATACCCGAAGAATGTTGTGGAATGCAACGGATGAGATGAAGAACTGTTGCGGATATGCCAGCTCGTACTGCAACTATTGCAAGTCTAGAAAGTTCGCCCTGGTGGCTATACCTCTCGGAAATACCTGGAAACTGTCCCAAACAATGCGCCCTGCTCTGCCTCACAGTCCTGGTGACTGTCTAGACCTCAATTGGTGTAGTTGGTCCCCGGATGGATCCCCCTTGGGGAAATGTGCCCCCTCTGCTCTGGAAAACTGCGCCCTAGTGATTCCACCATCAGAATCGGCTGATGTGTGTCTCAAACTGATCGCCCAGGTATACAGGGAAATGGGTCGAAAGGATTTCCCTGGATCTGAACTGATGATCGCTCGGGAACCCCGAATGTGTCCTCTCCAAGTGTCACACTCCCAATGTCCGGAAAGTGCGCCCCAGATGATCCCTCCGTCAGAATCTAACGAGGAACCAGGCAAAAGATGGGCCTTGCCTTCCTCTCAACTGGGTCGGAGGGGAATCTATGAACTTTCCCTGAAAGGGACAAGTCAATCCACTAAACCTCCTCAGAAGCTGCGCCCTCACCCTGAATAAGTGCACCCTTGCTACTGGAACCTGTGTAATTGTTGTTGAAGAATGATGGAAGACCTGTGTGATCTTCTCGGTGACTAGGGTGTGTCTCTCAACACCGAAATCAACCAACTGGTGTCTTCCTCCTGGAATCCACTGAACTATCTCTCCTGAGATGTGCCTCTCTCCTCAATGACAAGTCAAAATCTACATAATCCTGAATTAGGTCGATGAACCTTCTCTTATAGTTGCCTGAAACCCTAATTCGTTGTTGACTTCTAATTTTAGCTCATTTATTCTATTTTTAGCTAAAATTGGCCTAAAAAGCGTTTTTAGCCACTTTTAGCTCAATGTCACTTTTTGAATATAACACCTTTGACTGGAATGACCTCTAGTAACCTTGTTTACCCCTTTCTGGCCCTGGCTATAGTCTAACGAGGCGGTTTAGACCATTAAGCCTCCTCTTTGGAGCTCCTATTTGGAAAGGGGCATTACATAGGGCTCGCATGTCGATTTTGATCGCATATTCGGATCCCTTGCAGGTTGACAAGATTAATGAGTATAAAGTCAGGGGCATTCGGACAACTTTCTATTTTTAACAGGTTGAACACCAGGGCTCGCATGTTGATTCTGATTGTCGATTCGGATTCCCTATGGAAAATCGAATTCAATGAGTATAATATCATGGACATGCGAGGAGTATCTATTTTTAGCAATGTCTATTTTTAGCAGTAGACACATGATGGTACTCGCCCAGTTATGTCGAACATTTGTGGAAAGTTTGGATCAGTTTCAACAAGTTTCAAATTTTTGGGACCGGATGGATATTTTTAGCACTATTATATTTAGCAGGTCCAATCATCATCCATGCAGTGCCAAGTGGCATCCTAAGAGGTTGACATGTGGCAGCGCTACGAAATGATGTGGCATCCACCTAAGTTAGGGTCCATATTTCCAAATATTTGAGTATGTGATAATTAATTAATGATGCAAGAAGGGGTCACGTGAGTTTAGCCATATAGTCTCCCTCATGCTTGAGTTAAACTAAGCTTCACTCATGTGGCAGCAAAATATATCCTTCACCTACCCCCTCACTCTAGTTGACTTGGGCGCTTTTCTCACTCTCACTTAACTCGCCACTCACTCGATTCATGTGTCCTTAAACTAGTATGGCACACTCATTATCCTCCATGTGCATTTACTCCTCTCCATGCATTCAAACTCGCACTCACTCACTTTTCTCACTATTCCTCTTCCACATCCACTCATACTTTGTTTTTTGCCTTTTCACATGCTTCCATCATGTGCCTAGTTCCTATTATTATCCTCCTCATGCATCCTCTCTTCTTCCCTTGGATGTGCGCCCTCACTAACTATATATTGGAGGCTTGCCATTGGTTATTCTGTCGGTTCTTGCAGTAGCACCATAGTGTCTCTCTCATTCTCTTCTCTCTTTCTCTAATATAGTGGCTCCTCTTTGAGCAAAGTAGCCATTGTATTGGCTGTAGGCTTGCTAAGTGTGGTGTAATCAGCTCTCTTGTAAGCGGATCAATAAAGAAGTGTGTGTTTGTCATTCAAACCTATTTTCTTGGCGGTATTATGGTAATTTTGTAATTTGATGTCATTTTCTGAACTATTTATCATGGTTAATTTCGATTATTTTGAATAGTTTTCATATGTTTTCCAACCTATTATCATTGTGCTAATTCTACAGGTTCCCTCCAAGCATATAAGATCGATTTTCTCACTGTTTTGGACCGCTTTCACACGTTGTCCAAGACAAAACAGCTTGCTGATTTTTAGTTTTGACCCAGAAATCAAACCTTAGATCAGCCAACAAGGCACTTCATTTGTGCCTAGGGACTCCCCCGAGAGCCTAGCAAGCACTAGCCCAAACTGAGAGGGGTTTGGCCAATGACAATTGGGGCCATTACTCCTTTAATTAGCCAAGTTTTTATCGCTGTCCTAACACCATTATAAGCTCAATTGGAGGGTGGAAATTTGTGCTAATAGGCCACTAGCAAGGATCGTCACCGGCACTCTTTTGCAAGTACCGAAGACTGAACAAAGAGTATTCTTATTATTATTGTTATTTTATTCATAGGATTAATCCCCATTGTGGATTAATCATGTCGGTTATTGTAATAGAACTAAATCCCCTTTTGCAGATTGGTCAACAGACAATTATAATAAGCAGAATAAGAAGTCGGCCCCAGCAGTTAATTAAGAGACCCAGAAATATAATAAAGGTGGGTTTACCCACCCAGATTAAGAAGTCGGCCTTGCCAGTGAAGAGACACTTCACACGTGCCAGAACTTGTATAAATACAGGAGGCTAGCGCCTCATTTGAACACAACTCACTTGCTTAGTTTGAGAGACAAGTTATGATATGTTACCGGCAAAAGAGAGAGGGAGAAGAGTGGCGCATCCTTTGGAAAGGACTATCTGTATTGGTTTGAGTTACCTCTTGACATTGTATTGACAATTTATGATAAGGAAGTTTTTGCTTGGTTTTCTTACCCTAGAGGGTTTCCCAGGATAAATGTTGTGTCTCTTGTGAATGTGTATTTCTCAGTGATCTTGTTCTTATGTTGCTCTTATCTATTGAAATGCAAAGAACTATAATAATGGCATAAAACATTAACACGGTTTCAAAGCCAACCTGAAGGAAGCATATTTCGCAAGAGAAAAACGTCACTGTTACCAGACATGAAAATTAGGGTTTTTTATTGGTGAAGCTTTTCAACCCCGAAACCGCCTAGAAAGTTGCACCCTCCCCCAAGGATCATTTTGGCACTTAGAGCGCACCTTTTCAGTGGCTAGATCTCCCGGAAAGTGAAACCATAGTTTCACAAAGTACCAAAAAACCAAAGTACCAAAAGTACTAGAAAACTAGAAGCACCAGTCCAGAAATCCGCAGATCAGATTTGAAGGAGTAAAAGTTGGATTTTCGAAAATCTGACTGCACCAGCTAACTCGCCTCAGCTCAGCGCACCTATCCCTTGGATCAGAATTTCAAAATTTGAAGTTTGAAAAATTAGGGTTTCCTAATAAAACCCTAAGTTGCAGTTGCAGTCTCAGAACCAATTGTAGTTGCAGTCTCAGAACTAGTTGCAGTTGCAATACTAGTTGCAGTTGCAGCCGTAGAACCAGTTGCAATCACCCTTGAAGTTTTTGGTAATGATTACCGCTGCTACCAAATGGAGCCACTACCTGCAAATGTTATCCGAGGTATGTACTCACATATGTTTAATGGTTAAACCCTAAAGAGTATTTGCAGGAGAAGGGATCTCTTGCCATAGATCCAGAAGGATCTCAAGATCCAACACATCCAGAGGAATGATGCAACCTAGGTGTGATTATTCTAATATGCATCTATTTGTTATGAAGTCATCTTGATCAGTGTTGCATGTTGAAGCTATGATCAAATTATTAGAAGAATTAAAAGTTGATCATAGAGCTTATCCTCTAACCTAACTTTCTGTCAAGATAGCGTATTGTCTTAGTACAGCAGACAGGTTGAAGAAAGCACTCATCACTTGAGTGAAGGAAACCTGGAAGAAAAGCAAGCACTCACTCTTGAGGACAAGGCTCCAGGTTTGATTAATCAAGATTAAAAGGTACACATGACAAGCTGATGACTATAGTTGAGATAGCAGTCGTCGTAAAGTATTATACTTGATAGCATGTGAGCA
>ML776826.1:1541210-1574436 GCA_009831015.1 Picea engelmannii
TGGGTTTTCTTCCCCTAGAGGGTTTCCCAGGATAAATGTTGTGTCTCTTGTGAATGTGTATTTCTCAGTGATCTTGTTCTTATGTTGCTCTTATCTATTGAAATGCAAAGAACTATAATAATGGCATAAAACATTAACACCTTGCTCGGTAGACAGGTACACATGAGGGAATGATTAGCTCGGACCTTCATGGGGGCTTAAAGCCCACAGATGGATGTTGAAACCCCAGCCAAGGGTAAGAAGAAATTGAAGACTTTCATCGGGAGAAAGAAGGACGTTGCCTTTGGAGGCACCCTGGCAGACCTAGACCTAGGGGACCTTGCTCTTCCCACTTGGACGTTAGCCCTTGAAGGCCCTAGATGTCACCATCATAGCCCTATATGTCATCCAGAGCTAGGGTTTCTTTTTTGGAGGCATTTGTGAGCCTGGTGGCACATGTGGGCATCATTTGGGGTTTCTAGAGGCCAAGCACCCCACTTTTTCAGCCCAACGTTTCACTTATGGGGCTCAACGTCACCCTAGAGGGCATGACATCACCCTTGGAGGTGTTTCTAGATGCAAATTAATTTTACTTATGTCAAAATTGAATGTTGATGTAAATTGGCCAGGTCAGCCTTGTTTTTGACCTGAAAATTAATTAAAGGTCAAAATTTTGTATAAATAAAAATAAAGTACTCTCATTTTTACAGCACAACTTGTCATCTAAGACAAGAGGTCTGAAATTTGAGCCATAGTGAGGGTTATTGGCTGAAATTGTGAGGCGCCATTCTTGTTTAAGACTATTTTTTGCAACTTGGATCAATCTTGGAGGTTTTATGGTGATCTTGCATGGTATTCTCATGATTATTCTTGGTGCAAGTAAGTAAAATCTGCATTTTGTCGTTTATTGAATGTTTTGTTATATGGTTTTATTTGCTCATACAAGATTATTAAATTGCATGGTGTACTTAATGCTTGAAGTAAGAAACTTAAATTGCTACTTTCTTACCTTTTATTTGCCAAGCCTTTCATTGAATTGATCTAGTAACTAGTGAAACTCTAGAGCCCTAAATTGCTAGCACTCTAAGAATTTTGACTTAGTTATTGTTGCGTAAGTTTTACTCCATAAGAAGCCTAAGGAGAGCAAGGCGCTAGGGACTAAAATTGCCTACACCCTAGCATCTTGTCTCTTGAGGTCAATACATAGGGGGACTTAAGTTACTACTTCTCCTATGCATTTTCCCTCTTAGACTTTTGTGCATCATCATCAATTTATTTGCAGCCTTAGAAGAAGCCATCCACCTCAACTCCATTACCCTTGAAGGCACTAGTCGTCTTCTCATATTCCTTGACAAGACTACACTCAACTTCACTTGCTATGTCTACCAATTTAACCTAACCTACTAACCTAGTTTTAAGGTACTAACTTGTTGCTTCTAACACTGCTACAACCACTATATAGCAGCCCATTTAGCTTATAAGTTAACTAAACCAAACCAGAAAATTGCATGAAGCAAAGTATTATCAGTTGGAGGTAAAGTGTGGCTAAATTGCTCTTCACAAAGTGCATTTCTGAAGGTTACTTGCTGCTGTCATAACTGTTAATTTGCTGTTGTTACATTCACTTTTGACAGCCTCTTAGATTCATTTGTTGATTGATAAGCCACCCAGAATTTGTACTAGGCACGCCACAATCAATAAATGCTAAAAGTGTCCACTAAATTGCCTTAGCAAGGTACTTTTTCTGAGGTTGTTTACTGCTGTCATAATTGTTAATTTGCTGCTTTTATAAGTACTTTGACAGCTCTTCTAAACTCATTATTTGGCTTATATTAATCTAGAAATTGTAAGTGGCAAAAGTACTATCATTGCAAGTTCTTTATCTTTTATCACATTGTCCTTATAAGTTACAATTTCTGGATTTATTACTATTGCTACATATCTATCTTTTATGCATAAACTTGCTTGGTAGCAGACTTTTATATTGAAGTCACTGAATGAAAGCATTGATATCATTGGTTAATGTTTGTTGTTTCTTTGGTAAAGGGCAGGTATCATTCACCTTATTTCCCCTTAACCCCCTTGACTTAACCATTCCAAGTGACTTCATTCATTTGAGTGACCTAGAGAGAGGGGTGGTACTACCTTCTCTTATCCTCCTTCATCAACCAACTAGGTCCTGGGACGTCTCCCTTGGAGTGAGGTTTTCCTCCTCATAAAGAGAAATAGGTGCCCTATTGGGGTGACAGTGATAGGGTTACCTCCATGTTACATCAATCTAGGCCTACTTGCCTTTTGGCTTGGGCAAGTATAGATTGTACGATAACAGTTCCAACATTAATGAGTACGAACTACCTAGTGGACCGTATTCCATAAGGATGACCCTTTACACTAATTAACCACTCGCCAACCACCTAGTGGTCCTTAATCAAAAAGCATGGCCCCGTACTTTAATTAACACACACCTAAGTGCCCCTGACTAGGGAGGTTGGGGCAGGACCCTAATATGGAGATAGCCCACTTAAGTATAGACCTTGACTTGTCCGAAAGGAGAAGAATCGGTACAAGCGAATCATTCAAGGTGTCACCATCATCACTAAATAATGGAGATGAACTGTCAAAAGCATCTAGGACATGAGAATGGTATGAATCACTTACAAAAGCACCACCATCTACAACATGAGCATCGGATGAGTTATTGACAAGAGTATCCCGAAAAAGTGAAGAGACATTTGTAATAGGAAGATTGGATGAGTCATTAATAAGGTCCACATCATCCAGAAGAGTCTACCCAGATGCTATATAAGTACTTTAGAGAGTACTTGTAGAAATAGAAAAGACCAACATCATACTGTGAAGAAGGGTCCATTAAAACATAGCAATAATCATATAGAAGAGGACGTACATGGTGATGAGAAGCAACATGATACATGGAAGCATGTTGAGTAGAATTTTATGAAAGAAGTAATGGGAAAGATTCTGATAGGCCATGAGTAGGAACTTTGACAAAAAAAGCATCTCTATAATCAACCATCATGTGAGTGATAAAGGCAATATCCCTAAAAAAATTCACTGTAGCCAACCATAGTGTAGCTAGAGTCTGGAGATGCGAATCTGTTTTGCCTTTCATTAGGAGCATGGGCCCGTGCATTAGATCCAAAAAGTCTGAAATGTAAAATAGAAAGTTTTTTACCATGCCATTTCTCATAAGGAGTCATACCAGGGCGTTGCCAATTCTGAGGGAGATTGCCATTGGTCTTCCAAATTTCAGTATTGAGCAACAGGGGGTGTCCAAAGGGTGCGCACTTGGCAAGCATGCCAAGGCTGCTTTCCCAAGTAGTGAGTCCAGGTCCGAGGAGATTTAGCAATGAGTACAGGTCCAAGGAGATTTTGGATCTGATACACTCGGATGTATGTCGGTCGATGTCAGTAGCATCAGTACATGGACGCATGTACTACGTGTTTTTTATTGATGATTTCTCTAGGAAGACATGGATCTACTTCATGAAGACCAAGGATGAGGTCTTCATCCAGTTTCGAGAGTTCAAAACTCTTGCGGAAAATCAGACAGGGAAGAAGATCAAGGTCCTAAGGTCAGACAATGGGGGTGAGTATACCTCTAATGACTTCAAGATTTATGCAAGGAGGGAAGAATTAAGAGGGAGTTGATAGTATCTTACAACCCACAGCAGAATGAGGTTGCGGAGAGGAAGAATCGGTCAATCATAGGGGCTACTAAGGCCATGATCCACGATCAAGATTTTCCCATGTTCCTTTCAGCAGAGACATGCAATACAACAGCCTACATCCAAAACAAGAGTCCTCGTAAAATCTTGGAGGAAAAGACACCAAAGGAGGCACTCACTAGTGTGAAGCAAGAGGTGAGCCACTTACACATCTTTGGTTTTCCAGCGTATATACATGTACCAGAAGAGAAGAGGACCAAGATGGAGCCCTCCAGCATAAAGGGTGTGTTTGTGGGATACAGCGAGACTTCGGAGGCTTAAAGGATTAGCGGAGGGCTATGGTGAGCCGAGATGTGATGTTTGAGGAGGACCTTTCATCCAAGAAGTTGCATGAGACCCTACCAGTGACAGAGGGCAAGGAGCAAGAAGCTTCGAAGGTTGAGTCTAGATCATCAGCAACTTCTAGTGCAAGATATCAACTTTCAAGTGGGGACGAGAGATCAACCCCTTCTAGTTCTGTCAGGAGACCTCGATGGTTCATGTAGACATTGAGGGATGTTAAGGAGCATGTTGAGACTACTAGGAGTACATTTAGGAGCGCAGGCCTCCGAAGAGGTTTTCGAACTATATGGCCCTATTGAGATGCATCATTGATTCTGAGACTTCCAGTTTTGAGGAAGCAGCAGACCGGTGGGTTTGGAGGAATACCATGGTGAAGGATGATGTGTGGGACATAGTACCAAGACCAGAGGGAAAGCCAGTTTCAGGTGGATCTTCAAGAAGTTCCTTCCTCGCTAAGAGGGAGTGTTGATGTTTGTAGCATCAAACAAGAACTTCCGCACAAATCTAGTGTCGAACATGTGGAAATCATCCAAAAAGGACCTTTCTTATCTTTGCAATTCACTTTAATTAAAGATAATTATTAAAGTGAATAGACTTTTATATTGAGTTGATTAATGTCTAATAAAATGTAAACTATTTACATTAGTGATTTAGATATAATCTCTACCGTCGATTAGGATTTAATCTCAATTGTCAATATCATTGAGAGATTAGGGTTATGGAGACTTGGTCATCAACTCAAAGTTATAAAAGAAAGACAAAGTGAAAGAAGTAGACACAGAAAAGAGTGTTAGAGAAACACAAGTGAGACACACACAGAGTGATAAAAGATTTTCACTCAGTGTAAAAGTTCAAAGGAGGAAAGAGGAAACAATTTGTAGCTGAAGAGATCGACCTAGCAAGGCATTGTTACAGCAGGGTGCTATTGCAGCAGAAGAAGATCAGGTTGTTGCAGAAGACAGGGCACGAGAGGGTTTTTCAGCCTGTTGTACAAGGCCGAGTTGCAGGACCATACAAGTCGTACGATGCAGCAAAACAACTAGGCTTTGTTGTAATTTTGTAATGTTTTCTCAGTGGGATATTTTCCCAATTCGGAAGCCCTTGTAAGCTTTGAGTAATTTTAATGAAAAGTTGATATTTGAAGGGCAAAAATTTTTTGTGTGCTTCCAGTGTTTAATTTCCAGCCAATGTGTAATTATTCTATGGTCTGAATTTTCTATTTAAAATTCAGCAAGTAATTTTTTGCTTGAGATCATAGGAAGTAATTTTCCCAGGGTTGAAATTTTGGCATTGATGAGTGTTCTAATGAAGTGATACTTGGTGTCAACATGCTTGGTCTTGTTATGAAATACTAGATTCTTGGCCATTTTTATTGATGATCGGTTGTCAATCAATAAAGTAGTTGGTGTTTTCTGAATAGCACCAAGATCCTGCAAAATTCTATGTAGCCAGACAATTTCACATGTTGCTTCCCAAGCTAAAATGTATTATGCCTCTGCTGAAGAATTTGCCACTGTAGCCTGCTTTTTACAACTCTAGGATAATGTTGTTAAACCCATATTCATTAAATAACCTGATGTTGACGTTTTATCATCGATATTAACTACAAAATATGCATTTGAATACGCAACATGTGTAAAGTTGTTATTCTTCTCATAGAGAAACCTAAAATCTTTTGTCCCTTGAATGTACCTAAGGACGCTTTTTGTTGCATTCCAATGACTTTCTTTAGGTTCCTGCATGAATCTGGAAAGAATACTGACAACGTATGACAAATCTAGACAAGTGTTTGTCTAATAAATGAGGCTTCTAATCATCTGTATATAGCTAGTACCGTTTACCAATTCCCCCCCTTCACATTTTGAAAGTTTTAAGTTTTGCTCCATAGGAGTAAGAGAGGGTTTACAATCCTCCATGCCAAATTTCTTTAACAAATTTGTAGCATACTTGGTCTGATTAAGGAAGATTTGATGACATTGTTGTGAAACTTCAACTCCAAGATAGTATCGAAGTGGCCCCAAATTTGTCATTCTGAATCCTTTTTGCAGTTCATGTTTCACCTGCTTGATGTGATCTTGAAAGTTCCCTGTAATGAATAAGTCATCAACATAAAGAACAATGACAACCAAGTTTTGACCTTGCATCCTAAAATACAAAGTATCATCAAACTCACTGCGATGAAAACCAACATGCCTAAGGTATTCGTCCATTTTGGCATACCATGCTCTAAGTGCCTATTTCAAGCCATATAAAGCTTTAATAAGTTTGCAAAGTTTGTGCTCCTTTCCTTCAATTTCAAAACCTGGGGGTTGGGTCATACAAACTTCATCTTTCAAATCACCATCCTCTGTTGAAGAATTTGCCACTATAGCCTGCTTTTTACAACTCTAGGATATTGTTGTTGAACCCATATTCATTAAATAACCTGATGTTGACGTTTTATCATCGATATTAACTGCAAAATATGCATTTGAATACGCAACATGTGTAAAGTTGTCATTCTTCTCATAGAGAAACCTAAAATCTTTTGTTCCTTGAATGTACCTAAGGATGCTTTTTGTTGCATTCCAATGACTTTCTCTAGGTTCCTGCATGAATCTGGAAAGAATATTGACAGTGTCTGACAAATCTAGACGAGTGTTTGTCAAATAAATGAGGCTTCTAATCATCTGTATATAGCTAGTACCGTTCACCAATTCCCCCCCTTCACATTTTGAAAGTTTTAAGTTTTGCTCCATAGGAGTAAGAGAGGGTTTACAATCCTCCATGCCAAATTTCTTTAACAAATTTGTAGCATACTTGGTCTGATTAAGGAAGATTTGATGACATTGTTGTGAAACTTCAACTCCAAGATAGTATCAAAGTGGCCCCAAATTTGTCATTCTGAATCCTTTTTGCAGTTCATGTTTCACCTGCTTGATGTGATCTTGAAAGTTCCCTGTAATGAATAAGTCATCAACATAAAGAACAATGACAACCAAGTTTTGACCTTGCATCCTGAAATACAAAGTATCATTAAACTCACTGCGATGAAAACCAACATGCCTAAGGTATTCATCGATTTTGGCATACCATGCTCTAAGTGCCTATTTCAAGCCATATAAAGCTTTAATAAGTTTGCAAAGTTTGTGCTCCTTTCCTTCAATTTCAAAACCTGGGGGTTGGGTCATACAAACTTCATCTTTCAAATCACCATTAAGAAGGGCACTTTTGACATCCATTTGGTGGAGTTTCCAACCATATTGTTCAGCGAAATTTATAACCATTCTGATGGTGTTCCACTTTGTTGTTGGAGCAAATGTTTCTTCACAGTCGGTTCCTTCTTTTTGAGCAAATCCTTTTGCGACAAGTCTTGTTTTATATTTATCTGCTTCACCATTTGCTTTGTACTTGATTCGGTAAACCAGTTTGCAGTCGATGGGTTTAACATTTGTTGGATAATCAACAAGTTTCCATATTCCATTTGCAATTACTGAATCATACTCATCCACCATGGCTTGCTTCCATTCTTTATACTCCATTGCTTCTGCAAAAGTTGTAGGTTAAATGGAATCATGAGTTACTAAGGCAAAATTTGAGTGAGATGTAGTAGAACTTCTAGTTCTATTCATTTGAGTGAACATCTTTAGGCAATTGTGTGAACCATTTTGGTCTACTATGTTGTCCATGTGTCGAAGTTACTGCAATTGATTTGTCCTATATTGAAGAATCATCGTCTAAAAAAGAGTTATCTAACTCTTGAACATTCATGTTGGGGGCTAAGTCCTTTTCAATCCAATTTGGTTTTCTTTGATGAATTGTTTTTTTCTTGAGCTGCCTTTTTCTCCAAGTGACTAAAGAGATTATCAATCTCTCCAGTTGTTTGACTTTTTGTCTCATCAAAGACTACATCCCGACTAATAATGAATTTTCCATTGGATAGCAACCTATAGCCTTTCTTTTTATCTGAATAGCCAATAAGAATGCATTTCATACTGTGATTTTCCAACTTAGTTATTTTTTCCTTAGGAATTAAGGCATAGCAAGTGGAGCCAAAAACTCGAAGATAATTAGCTAAAGGCTTGGTACCATACCAAGCTGCATATGGAGTAATTCCATCTAACATTGATGTAGGTGATCGATTCCTTAGATAGACTGTTGTATGTACTGCTTCGGCCCAATATTTTGTGCTTAACCCCTTGAAATGCAACATTGATCTTGCCATTCCCATTAGAGTTATGCTCATTCTTTCTGCGACTCCATTTTGTTGTGGAGTATAAGAGTTTGTCAACTGACTTTTTATTATGATATCAACGGGCGAATTTATTGCTTATTCAGGGGGGCTCAAACCCTCACAGGCTTCTTCAGGTATCCAGATCAGCGGTGTTTAGCCTTATACATACAGGAGGCCTTTAGGCTCCGAGCCCATACTCTTCAGCCTCCTACACGACCGGACCCTATTCAACGGATCACCTCCTACTTCCCGGTGCTACCCTCAGGAAGGGGCACTAAGAGACAGACAGACACTAGTGCAACTCCGAACTCCAGGTCAGTTCGAACCCGTGGAATGTCCCCCCGTCTCACGAGATTTCAGCGACATGACTAGACCAGATCCCCTCCCAGAAGACGGACGAGACCCCCAAGACCTCGTCGACGCACTACCTCTACCATCCAGCGACGCAGCAGACGATCCAGGCACCCCACTAGTTCCTCTTAGGGACACCCGACTATACTCAATTTTCTTCATTCGGCCTTAGATGGTAGGAGAGATGGATACATTCCATGACCGATCTATTTCCTTTCTTCTATTTCTTCTTGCCCTTAGACATTCTCCTACGATGCACCCCATCATCCGAGCAAGTATCTGAGCTCAAGACCGAAAGGTTTTTCATGCCTCGAGGTAGTTCTCACTTTCTACTACCCTGCCTAATTGCACTATACTTTCTTTCTATCGCCTTTTATAGGAGACCTTTTGTTACTCCTGCATTGTATTGACATCATTGTACTCAGCAATCTCTTTGACCTACTTTTGTGGTCACTAGTCGGACATTAATAAAATTATCTTATCTTATCTTGCAATAATCATTGAATTCATTTGAAGTGAATTCTCCCCTGTTCTATGTTCTTAGTGTGGCAATCTTTTCTTTGGTGGCATTTTCAACTAAGCATTGAAATTGTATGAATTTGTCAAAGGCTTCTGATTTGTTCTTCAGAAAATATAGCCAATCCATCGTTGTAAAATCATCAATGAAAAGAATGAAGTATTTGCATCCACCAAAAGAAGATTCCATAGGACCACAAATGTCACTATGGATTAGTTGCAAACATATGTTCGCTCGCCATGTACTTGTGAAGAAAGGATCCCTCTTTTGTTTGCCAATGATACAAGCTTCACACTTACCAGTTTCCTTTTTGAAAGTAGGAAATCCTTTAAACCA
The DNA here is from genome assembly GCA_009831015.1 of Picea engelmannii. Taxonomy (NCBI): domain Eukaryota; kingdom Viridiplantae; phylum Streptophyta; class Pinopsida; order Pinales; family Pinaceae; genus Picea; species Picea engelmannii. Next base: position 1,550,635 of record ML776826.1, read on the forward strand.
TTTCATTTGTTTTAAGTTTACTGAGGCTTTCAAAATTCAAATGGCCAAATCTGTAATGCCATTATCTTAAGGAGTTGGGAGATAAATCCACTAATGCTACAAAATCATGTTTGAATGATTGTACCTTGTATCCTCGAAAGTTTTCCATCTTCATAGCCATTCATTATTGTTTTGAAATTTTGTTTGACTGAATTAATTTGTATCCAACCATCTTCCATGATAATCTGATGGCCTCCTTGTCTGATGAGCACCAAGGACAACAAATTCTTTTTAAATGTTGGAACATACCAAACATTGGAAAGTAATACCTTTCCAATTCCTGGAAGAGAAAAGCGGACAGATACTTTTCTTGAGGTGTATGAGTTGTGTCATCTACCAAGTAAATTGGATTTAGTTCCATATCTTGATGTGTCCAAAAGTAATATTTTATGTAGCACATATGCTAAGTAGCCCCTGTATCTAGTATCCAATCATCTTCATAATCTTTTCTCATCAATTTGTTGGTGGCAACTGAATCTACAAAGTCAATCTCTTGATTTGTTGTCAACACATATTCATAATCCTTTTCTTGATTTTCTGCATACTGCGCTGAAGTTGAAGCATTAGACTTAGAATGGTGTTTCAAAGTTTGTTTATCCTTGGGCAAATTCTCATTTCGTGTTCTACACTCTGTTGCCACATGCCCAATGCGAAGACATCTTTTGCACTTGGTTTGAGACATGTCTTCACCTCTTTGAGATTGATCTTGTGATCTCCTTAATAATTGTTGATTTCTTCCTCTTCTTTGGTTTCTACCGCAACCTCGACCATAGTCTTGATTTCTTGAATCATTGAATCTTCCTCTTCCTCTAAAATTTTCATTGTATGATCCTCTTCCTCTTGTATTTTCATTGTAAGTACCTCTTCCTCTTGTACTCACATTGTATGACCCTCTTCCTCTTGAGCTTTCTCCTTTTCTTGAGTTGGTAAAGACAAGATCTTCCCCTAAGTTCTTCTTTTTACCAAATGTTTTGTCATGTTCGACCAACAAGTCACCAAGGAAATCAAAAGTTTGATTCTCCAATTTATCAACAATTTGTAATGTTTCCAAAAAATGTTTATAAGAGAGTGGCAATCCATTGATCAAGATTGAGGTCATAAGACTTTTCTCCACGTCTTTAAATCCACATTTTATTAATTCCAATACACCAAAACATCTCCCCCTTCAGCCAATTCTTGTTTAAGCAACTTAGTATGAAGCTCAACCCATTTTGATTCAGATTGAGTATCAAACATCTTCTTACAAAATTTCCATGAACTCCAGCATCAGTTACATTTTCAATGTGTTTAAACATTTCATTTGTTATAGAGGATCTCAAAAGTGCAAGTGCTTTTTCATCTCTTAATTCCCATTTTGCTAGTTCTCTATCATCAGTCGATTTAATTGGAGCTTTCTCTCCATTACATACATCTTTCCACAAGTCATCAAAAATTAATGTATTTTGCATGTGACGACTCCAAGTTTTATAGTTCTTGGGTCCATCCAATTTGTCTAAATCAGTGAATAAATTTACCAATTTTGACATGATGAATTGTTTATCAAGTCAACTCAAACAAGAAAATGAATAGTATCACGCACAAAAGACACTGCACAAACTGCAAAAGAGTGCTATAGGGGCTTGGCCTTGACCCTCTTATAGCCTCGATGGAAAAAGACGTCAATAGAGTATTTCACTAGACTCTTATCAACGCTTTAATTACAAATTACAATTTGTCAAACTTTCAAAATTTGACACAATAATGCTCATAAAATGATGATCATGCCCCCCTTTCAAGTGAACAATATTGTTCAATGCTTCAATTACAATATTGAATAAATATGCCCTGCTTTAAACTAGAGAAGACTTCAAAAAAAAATACATCACCCCTATTGTGATAATTTCAACAAAGTAACATATTAATTTCACCCTTATACCTCCCACTTTATGGCATACAAATTATAAACCAATTTATATGGAATAAAATTTCCTAAAACAAACATTTTTACAAGTGTTTTTTCATTCTTATTTTATCATATGCCAAAAATGCTTTCAAATCTTGTTTCCTGGGTAAAAGCAAGTGGACTTTCAAAACTATAATTACACCCCTTTTTAATATATATATATATATATAGCCCCAAGAGTTAGCTCAAGTGATTCTAAATCAGACGTGAAGCTATCCCCAGAGGAGGAGGTCACGGGTTCGAATCTCGTGTTCCCCCTTGGGGTTAGGCCCCATAATCAGGGCTAGCGGTTTACCCCATTTACCATCCACGAAGTGGGGAAGTACTCGAGGGTTTCTCGTGTTGTTTTTCGAGGAAAAAAAGAAAAAAAAATAATATATATATATATATAATGTGCCACACAAAAAATAAAAAAATGCTAAACTTGTTTTTGGTTTTCTCAATGGACGCCTTGATGGCCAGGGTGGGACGCACAGCTTTTGTCTGCTCTCCAATGTCAATGAAAGTTACAACCCACGCGTCTTTCAAAATCCTCGTACCTTATTCAATGTTACATGCATATTGTGTAACTGGATTGGCGATCAACACTCTCGGTATTGCTATCACTTTACAATTGGAGGCATTGATCAGTATTCCAAATTGCAGCACAAGACGTTATAGAGTTGAAGATTCGTTTCAGACTTGACTTTGAAGATGGCTACTAATAGAAAGGTGATGGTAGTTGTGGATGATTCAGAGTCGTTGCGAAGAAGTTGGATTGTTGACGAGGCAGATTAGATTTCGACAAATATGGTTGTTGTTGGTAGTTTCCCTTTGTCAAAGGAACCTCAAATCACGGTGATATCCCTGTGGCCACAAAACGGCAAGTACTTGTGTGCAAGGCCAAGTTTCGCCTTCATATGCCTGGTGCCTAATGTTAATATTTTGAGTGTAACTACGAAAGATATTCTTGTATATTTGTTTTAGTCAAACCTTTAAAAGGTTATTATAATTATATTGTACAAGTCGGCTCAACATAAATTATTATATTATTGGTATTTTACTTATAATTGTAAAAAGCCCCATTGTGGCTAGTCGGCCCTGTTTTATGGGTTAGTTAGGTCAAGAGACACCGTTGTGTATAAATAGAGGATAGGTTCCTCTCATTTGTACACACACTCACACACTTCTCTTGTGCATCTTGGAGCGCATAATAAGGTCTAGCGCACAAGTCTTGGAGACTGGTTCTTTTGGTGTTTTGGTCTTGGTCTTTCTTGGAGAGCTATAGCGCATCATTGTACTGGTTAAAGGAATCTATATTGAGGATTTTGGTTGTTGGGTTTTCTCCCGCACGAGGGTTTCCCGAGATAATCTTTGTGTTCTATTGTATCTGTGGTTGTCTATCTTTCAGTGATCCTACTACAGTTGCTATTGGATTAAGTAATTGTAATTGTGTAACTAGAAAATTTAAAATTCCAACACCTAATACCTTAAGGAAGAGAGAAAACCCATAAATGGCGACCGAGAATAATATTTCTCCCTTTCTTAGATCTCGTCCAATGGCATGCAATAATGAAGACAAGATCCAGTACAAATACCAGATCTTCAGAATGAAGTCGAATTCAAGGGTTTCTACAATGGCAATCTTGTTATTTCCGATGGCCTTTTTTGATGGAGTTCTTGCCCTTTGTTCAGTTAAAATCTGGCACTCAGAGATTCAATTTGATGGTTGGTCATTCATCCCCTTAAACGAATTTAGGGTCACGCATAAAAATGGGTAAGCAAATTGAATTGCCATTAGTGGGTATTCCCACCAAGCTTCACACGCATTGCTTTCCCCTATTCTTGCATCTCAGATTAAATAATTGTCGTGATGGATAATCGAGCCACGGGTTTATGGAAAGGAGCAATCTAGCAATCTTAGCTTATTCTGTCGACCTCCAGATGCCTCTGAAAAACGTTTCACAACCACTATCAAATCAGCAACAACTCTATTTATGGCTCAATCCAACAACAGATTACCACAATTACTCAATTCTCTGGAACTCGCAACAAATTGTGATTTTCGTTGATGATTTACCAATCAGAGTATTTGCAAACAATGAAGACATAGGCGTGCCATATCCTAATTAGCAGGCAATGAGAGCATTCTCAAGCTTATAGAACGCAGACCTGTGGGCAACTCAAATATGGTATACAAAGCTTCAATTCTTGCCTCTTACAAAGCTTCTACGGCCAGAATTATACAAATCGTAAAAAATACTCTGCACTGGGACACAACTAGAGGACGTTGGGAATAAAATTTCCCTTTTTTTTATATAGTGTTTTTACCAAATTTTTAGATCTACCACAAATTTGTGAGATCTAAAAAAAAAAAAATATATATATATATATATATATATATATATATATAGAAATAGATCTACGGATTTGCTCTCATATCTACAAAAAAATCTTCGAGGAAAAAATTGAAGATTTTTCAAAAGATTGTAGATCTAGATTATATCACAACAAATTTATAGTCAAATTAATATTTCAGAATTGTAAATAATTTCCCTGATTTTAAATAACAAAGTACCTCCTTGAAGACGTTCCTTTGTTTGATGAAGAAACCAGGCTTGAGCATTGGAGTCTTCTTTTTCATTGATCCATCATGGCCTTTTCATCACCATGACTCTCTCAACACTATAGCAATTTCATCAACATGGCTCTGGTACCATGTTAATTTCCAAAAGTGTCCTCGGACACGTAATTTTATTGATCGGAAAAAATTATTACATGAAATGGATGAGAGGCATAGCATATATATAACCTCTCTATCCTTATCTCAATATGCCATGTGTGTTTGACCAACAACTCAAGGATGACCACTATGACAAGGATGTGAAGAGGTCAACCTATATCCTAGGAAATACACAACTTTTAGAATAACTTTATTATTCTAGGAAAAATACCTATCTAAATAAACTTTAAGATTATTCGGCTAACATTGTTTGAAGTATTCATCATAAATCCACAATCTCTTTATCATCCCAAGTTCCAACATACTAAAGTGCCTAATATTCTCATGTGTTATTTTGAAAAGATTCTCAATTTACTTAAATGATCCCCAAAATAGCCAAGAAATGGGCAAGTTTTCCATTTTTCGGCGAGTCGATGCCCAAAGGAACCCAAAAATTGTAGTCTTTTAAAATGGGAAAATATGGCGAGTCATTGAACAAAAATCACGACTGATCGCATTTTGTTTTTGGATTTTTCCGGAAAAACTCGAAGAAATGTTTTGCACCTTTTAATCCTTATCGATTTTTTGTCAAGTAATTCCCATTTTTTCCCATTTTGTCAAGTAAATCAGATGTTTACCCCGTCGAGTTATTCCCGAGTCCAACCTTTGCAACATTGCCACAGATTATATATACTGTTTTGAATAAAAGAGGAATCTCCATCAAAGTTGCCGTGAGATGTTCCAAATTCTCGCTCTGAAGAACAATTCAGCATGAGGAGATAAATATAATTGTGATGAACATGAAATGAAAGAATAGTTTGGGAATTGGACGAGGCCTACCTGCCTGTTTTTTCTCGGTTGATGAACATGAAATGAAAGAATAGTTTGGGAATTGGACGAGGCCTACCTGCCTGTTTTTTCTCGGTTTGTGTGCCGCTCCTCTGAAGGACCTCGAGATCGACAAGACCGAGGGACATCAATCCGAGGGTGAGACCCGACATAATCCCCGCAAACAATACCAGCATAGCCGAAACACCCGCGTCCATCCACCACCAAAAACCTCCAAAACCCACATCCTCTTCATCCAGCATCGCCCATAGAAATCTCCCTCCACCTGCACCTCCCCCTTCGCCCCCCGCCCACGATGACAGAGACATTCTCCCCACGGCCAATAAGCTGCTGCTAACCATGCTCACCATTTCTTTTCTCCCTTTCCCGCCTCCCAGATTCTAACCACGACGGAAAACACCTCACAAGATTTTCCACTCCCACCACACTTTGTTACTCACCTTCTCAATATATGCGTGTATTCCAACCCTGCCCCTTCGTCATCGAACATGCCCGCCACTTCGATATAGCAACTTCAGCTTCAACCTCGACATATGGCGCCACGAGATATGGATCTCACGGATTGTGGAAAGCCGCGCATTAGTCAATCTTGTGTTGATGTTCTTCTCTGTCTCTTCTTGAACAAACCCATTCCATTCGATGCCGTAGTTATAGGGTGATGGAGAATCTTGCTTCCATGCCTGTCCCTTTGGAATTCATAAACCTTGCTCGGTGGAAACGGTACCGTACCATAAACTACAATGAGTCCTTATGCCCTACGGGACTTTGCTCGCAACAGTGTTTGTCGTAGGTAGGTAGGGTCTTCTGCATCAATGAAAGCTAAATAATGATGTCTTTCGTTCATGCACTAGGGCCATCTGGAAAAGCACGTGACTACTCTTTCACTATGACATCATTACAATTACGCTTAATGTAATTCTTTGAACATAGTACTTTTTTCTTTTTGTCATCAAGTCATCATTGTTATTATGGAGACGTAAAGATTAATTTGTTTTCGTTATAATGGTGATTGTAGTGTAATTAGGGTCGGTGTTGCCTTATTAAAATGTCTAAATGGCAAACACAAAGAATGTAATTAATATTTTTATGTTGAAGGCGTTCTTTAAGGGAGGGTTTTTACCTCGTATGTCCACTTCAAGTATAAGCGTGACATATGTCCATATGTTCACTCTAATGTAAACCTAACATTTGTCCATATAGCTTCTATCATATATCCAATGATCTGCAGCAATTGATTTTGGCATACGAACGTCTCCCAGAGTCCCTGTGTTGACATAACTTCTCCTACCACTTGCTCCCTGACATAACTTGACATACGAACATCTCCAATGTTGACATAACTTCCCCTCCCACTTGCTCCCTGACATGCCTGAAATGTCTCGTGACCACTACATCCTTATCATCATAATTTCATTATCCTTATCTTGATCATTAAGTCTACGAAATTATCCCTTCCTATATCAAAATGTGACCACCTACACATCGCAAAAATAACAAGTAGCAAAGCAATTTGCAATTTCACCCCCTGAACAAGTATCTTGACCTATAGAGGCTACACTTCCATCATACCACTTTCTGTCTCATTTCCCCCTGGAGGTGATTACTTCATCTCTAAAGTGACGGGAATACCTTTCTAAGGTGACAGTGGGTAGGTGTTCTCTTAGTTGTCACCATTTTGTGGTTGGGTTGAGCTTTGTCCAACCTACAACTTGTGCGATAACATAGACCACCTAACTTCTTGGGTCCGCATGTAGCCCAAGCACCCAAGTTTATAAAGGCCAATCAAATTCTTTATCCCAATTTTGTTCGTCATGCATCACACTTGCGAATTAGATGGGGACATCTACCATAATCCCCAATTCAGCTTCCCTCACCAAGTTCCTTTCCAAGCTTCTCTTAGTGTGCCCAACTAATGTGAGTTGCCAAGGTCAATAGTGCCCCTGATCCGGATTATTTTCGGAACAAAATGAAAGCAGAGATATTACAATGAAACACATAGAAATATTGCCAGAAACAAAGAACTACGGTAATACATGAATTCTATTCATGAAAGAAATGTGGAGAGATTGTAAAAATACAAAGTGAAAGACTCGTTAAAATGGTGGCAGCTTATCTCTGAGAAGAGATGTGACGACTACGCTCATTCGCAAAAAGATAAGTACAATGAGGCTTTGAAGGCCTTTTTACAATAAACATGAATTCCAAAACCCTAGACATCCAAAAACCTAACCATAGGAGATGAAGCGTCAAAAGTCATCTGGGCCCCGTTGGGGTAAGTTAGTACATCAACATCCTAGGGTCTTAATTTTTTCATATGATCTTTGTTTTAAGCATGTGATAGCCCGTTGAAAATGTATTTTCGAGAACTACACATCATGTTGTCAAACTTTGACTCTGTCAATAGTTTCACTGTGGCAAGCCCAAAAAACGTTGTTTAGGGCCTCAAAACGCCCCCGGAAGTACAAAAAGATGTATTGACATGAAAAATGCCAAAATAAACCAGTTGGAATAGGTGGGCAACCACCAATATCCACCTAGATGCTATGTAGGGCTTCAAAACAGCCCCGAAAGTGCAAAATCCATAATTACAAAGAGATGTCACATTTACAAAGAGACGTGTTGAACTGAAAACTGTCAAGATGAGCCAAGTGGAATTTGGAACATGTGGGTGGCCACCAATATCCACCTAGATCAGTCCTCCCCCCTTGGGAATAAATGGTCTCCATTGAGTTGAGTGCCCGAGGAAGAGGGGAAAGCATTTGTTGAATATGAATCTTGGTGAGTTGCTTTCCTTGTTGAAGAAGTTGTGTTGCTTGGTCTATGGAAGGTTGTCACGAACTTGTTGTTGGAGGGGTTGAATCTGTTCCACCAACCTATTGTATCTTGGCTTGACGGGGCATTGTGTAGGCACCATCGTAGGTGAAGAAGCAATATCTTATTTCCCTTCTGCAATCTGCTTTTGTTGGATAGAAGGTGTTGAGGTTGCAGTGGCCTTATGTTCATCCTTTGAATAGATTGTGAAGAGGCTGAATTTAGCAGTATGAGAGATTACCATGCGGCATTGTTTTAGTGGAACAGTGATCGGAACTACCTCTGGTATCTTGTAGAGATGACCCCCTAGAGTAATAATGACACTACGGGGTCGAGACTCATAAACAACATGACGTTTCCACATATATGGTTGGCCCAAAACAACATCACATACATCAAGAGGGGAAACATCACACACTACCTAATCCTTGAAGGGATGAATGCCATAGGACAGGCGGCACTGTTCCCTGACACGGAGATCGCATCCCTGGCGAAGCCACTCGATGTTGTAAGGTTGCGGGTGTGGTGTTGTTGACAACCCCAACTATTTGATGACCTCAGCTGAGATGAGGTTCTTCTGACTTCCACTATCAACAATGAAATGCAACCACATCTGTGAATGGAAGAGGCGCTCCCCCTCTTCAGGATCTGTTGGTTATGTTGGTTGAATCGTTGCGGTTGTGGCGGTAACAGTGGGGTTTGTGTCGATGATCTATCTTTTTTCATTATTTTTTGAATCATATTCTGAATCAAGGTTCAGCTCCTTGTCTTTGATCTCGGCCACCAATGACTGTTTTGAGCGACATTCATCAGTGTTGTGCCAGGGGCTTTTGTGGAAGTCGCATCACTTCCTAGTGTCATTCTTCGTCTTTCCCTTACCCTTCTTTTCATGTGTCTTGGACTGGTTGTCAGGAGGCTGTTGGTTAGAGCCATCTTTATTATGATTTGGTTGTTGTGGATTGGCAGACCCGAACTCTCATTTGTTCTGGTGCCTAAATTTATGCTCGATTTTGACAACATATCGATAAGCAGCTCCCAGTGATGAGATGTTTAGGAAATCCATTTCAGTTTGGATGTACCTATGCAAAGCCCCATGGTATTTCAGAACCAAATGTCGCTCGGAGTCTTTGATACCCAGCTTGGTGCGCAAGGTGTGGAAAGTATTTGGGAACTTTGGCACCGTTTGGCCCCTCTCTTGCCGCAATGTGGTTCATCTCATGTATTGGTCTTCATAGTTATCAATAGGGTAATATTGTTCCTTGACCGCATCCACAAAAAAATCCCAAGTGGGATCGGCCCCATATATTCCAAATTCCTCTGTGGAACTTTTCTCCCAGTACATTTTCCACCAATGTTTGACGTGGGGGAGAGCCTTGAGGAGTGTGAAGGTGATATTTTCCCTATCGGAAAAATTGTGAACAGAGAAATAACCTTCTCGCAGATTTAACCATTTTTCTAGGGCATTCGCATTTATCTAACCTTCAAATACGAGAATATCAAAATTAACTTGTATCTTGAAGGGAGAGATTCCTCCAAAGTGGTTGCTTGATGAAGATGTGCATGTTGCTATCAGCAGTCGTTGAAGGATGTGGGCAAAATTCTTCATCATTTCATCCCTCTCTCGCGCAAGAGCTTGCTCAAGCAATAGGTAATCCATTTCGGTTTGGATGTACCTATGCAGAGCCCCACAGTATTTTAAAACTAGATGTCGCTCAGAGTCTTTGATACCCAGCTTGGTGCGCAAGGTATGGAAAGTATTTGTGAACTTTGCACCGTTTGGCCCCTCTCTTGCCGCAATGTGGTCCATCTCATGTATTGGTCTTCATAGTTATCAACAGGGTAATTTTGTTCCTTGACCGCATCCACAAAAAAAATCCCAAGTGGGCTTGGCCCCATATATTCCAAATTCCTCTGTGGAACTTGCTCCCAGTACGTTTTCCACCAATGTTTGACATGGGGGAGAGCCTTGAGGAGTGCGAAGGTGATCTTTTCCCTATCGAAAAAATTGTGAACAGAGAAATAACCTTCTAGCAGATTTAACCATTTTTCTAGGGCATTCACATCTATCTAACCTTCAAATACGGGAATATCAAAATTAACTTGTACCTTGAAGGGAGAGGTTTCTCCAAAGTGGTCGCTTGATGAAGATGCGCATGTTGCTATCAACAGGCGTTGAAGGATGTGGGAAAAATTCTTCATCATTTCGTCCCTCTGTCGCGCGAGAGCTTGCTCAAGCAATAGGTTAATAGAATATTATGTTTCGTCGTTTTTCTTTTCTTTCGCCATGGAGGGTTTCTTGGGAGTGCGATAGAGATTGTCCTCGAAAGAGACAACCTCGAGACCCAACTTGCTATACTCGGACGCCGTTGGGGACATGCACTGAAAAATGATCAAGAGCAGCCTGCTCTGATACCACTGATCCAGATTATTTTTGGAATGAAATGAAAGCAAAGATATTACAATGAAACACACAGAAATATTATCAGAAACAGAGAATTGCAGTAATACATGAATTCTATTCATGAAAGAAATGTAGAGAGACTGTAAAAATACAAAGTGAAAGACTCGCTAAAATGGTGGAAGCTTATCTTTGAGAAGAGATGTGACGGCTACGCTCATTCGCAAGAAGATGAGTACAATGAGGCTCTAAAGGCCTTTTTACAATAAACATGAATGGCAAAATCCTAGACATCCAAAAACCTAACCCTAGGAGATGAAGCGCCAAAAGTCATGTGGGCCCTGTGGGGTAAGTAAGTACATCGACTTCCCAGGGTTGTAACTTTTGCATACGATCTTTGTTTTGTATGTGTGATAGCCCATTGGAAAGGTCTTTTCGAGAACTACACATTATGTTGTCAAACTCTAACTTCATCAATAGTTTAATTGTGGCAATCCCAAAAAATGATGTTTAGGGCCTCAAAACGACCTAGAAAGTACAAAAAGATGTACTGACATGAAAACTACCAAAATAAGCCAGTTGGAATAGGTGGATGGCCACCAATATCCACCTGGATGCCCTCGGAAATGCAGAACCCATAATGGCAAAGAGACGTCACCTTTACTAAGAGACGCGTTGAAATGAAAATTGTCAAGATGAGCCAAGTGGAATTTGGAACATGTGGGTGGCCACCAATATTCATCTGAATCATCGCCTAGTCCGAGCAAGGATGTTTGACATGTCCATGGAGTATTTTACCATCGTACAAGGGCACCTGAAACTGACTCTTCTACCCATCAACCTTCTGACTTGTCCATTTGTGTCAGTCAATGACCACAATAGTGATCATGTGGCAAATGTGCCCAAAGCCATTCAAGGCTAGGGCCTTACATCCTCCCCCACTAAAAGTTGTTGTCATCCTCGACAACATCCTCAAGAACATGTTGTCCTCCAAGTTTGTTGCCCAAACCCAAGCATCTATCCATAATTGATTCTTCAATTACTCTACAATGTCACTACTGGAATTGTTATGCAACTTCCCACTATCCAATTCTTCCTTTGAACAAAGTGTCTTTGCCCAAATTCTGTCAATAATGCATTGGATGCCTTTGTTGTTGTTGTTGCCTCTTTATGTGGCTGCAATCTAAGTCCAACAATGCTATGGTTTCCTACTACTTGTAATCCAAATTTCATCAAAAAGATAAAAAAAAAATGTTCAAGTGTTGCACCATCCAAACTTACTGCTACAACAATACTCCAACCAACTTAGCCATGATTATGTACATTTAGCTCTCCCATGCCTTGAAATAGTTGAGCGATCAATCCAATAATCACGTCCAATCCATGTGACTGCACATCTTCATGCCCAAAATAGTCAGTTCCATTCGTTATTTAGTTATCTTCCACAATTTCTTTGAACTAAGGTAAGATGACCACCTTCATTTCCATACTTATAAGTCATCTCCAAAACATAATTTTCTAAGGCACCTTTTCCATAGGAGTTCAAGGCTCCACTGCCTATTCCTAGGAAGTGAGTTGCCTTGCAACTCATTAGAGAAAAGAAGATGGAAAGAAGTTTCCAAGGCCACTACCAACCAAAGTCTCTAACCTTGCTTTGTGTTTGAGTATCTCAAAATTGCCTCCTTCTTCGATGGTGTGTAGATTTATTCTCCTAACCGATCTATCATCAATTGAAAATCATAAATCCCCATGACTAATTTGCAAAACTATACAAAGTCAATTGCATCACAATCAAGGAAATCTTCATCTCCTACTTATGCATCCAACTAAGAGTCTTGTTGGGAGAGTGCCTCCATGCACTACCCAACCCCGACACTTAGACTATTTTTCATTAAAAAAACGAGACATATGTATGGCTTGTCTCTTCTTGTGCACAATTATATGTGCAATAAGTCGTTTTTTCATGAGTGCCTTTACTAATGAGCTCCACAACTATTGTTAGTGTAAGTTCAACCTTACATCCAACATCTTGCTTCCAGTTCCCCAAAGTGCACAATAGTTCAGTCTTTTCCAAGACTAACTCCACCGAAGTCTCTAATGTTGCCAACTTGCTCTTCGTATGGTCTTCATCATTTTTGGTACCCAAGGTTACTTTGGCTAAAACCAACTCTTTTTTCCATTGTGTTATGACATAAGGCCTATTTGTGGATTCACTTATTGCCTCAATCAACTTTATGATTAACATCCTTGACATCCTTCCCAACTTCCTTCTAGTCATCATAGGCACACCAAAAGTCTTGGTTACATCTAAGAACATCAAACAATTCTCATGGGGCACTAGAATTGCTTTAGTAATCTCAAGAAAGTCTTTCCCCAAGATGATTGTATGGTCATCCAATGGAGCCACAATCAAGTCCAAACTACCAAACCATTCCCTAACCTTCAAAGATGTAGAGAAAATTACGCATACTTTTGGCTTTACTGCCGAGTTCACCACCTTGTATGTGGCCATATTTCTCTTGGGCTTACAATGAACAGTTGTAATGGTCCATTCACTTACAAAGATATGGGTTGCACCAATGTCTGCTAAGGCTTTCAACCTACTCACAGTTTCATTCACAAAAAATATATCATTCATGCCTTCACTTTGCAAACCACGTTCATGACCTTCTACCACAAACTTGCTCGAACTTAGGAAGCGCCTGAGTCTCCACTTGCTCTTTAAAAGTGTGCAATTCTAAACCCAAGCTTCAAACTATGCATTATTATTCCCCAACTTCACCACATGTGCCTGGTACAACTGATGAATATCTAGATCCCAATGTTCAAGTCTATGGCCACGACTTCCATCTCGGTATTCCATGATTATTTCTCTGTGCTTTCCATGTCATAACCCAAAAATGGGTCAACCCTCTAGCCACATATGAAAATCTCGCCCACTCATTCCAAAGTTTAATGCTTTACCTTAAGTTCATTCTAATGTGATGAAGAATGATCTAATACCACCTTTCATGGATGCAAAGTCTGCCCAATTATTTCCTTGCAAACTTGATTTTCTCCCAAGTCTATTTCGACAATCGAGGTCGTGCAACATCGCCTTGCCTCAACTACAATGGATTGGTCAACACGCACCTACTACAACCAGACTATGCCTCTTCACTAAGGTCTACTCATAACTTTTCTTTAAGCTACAATCTGTCAAATGCAATTAAGTCCTACTCAACCAATTTCGTTCAACAGTAAGCACGCATCTGACCACAACCTTTAAAACATCCTAACAATACTTTAACACTTAGCCAACACTGAGCAAAGCAAGGAGTATTAACATCCAATACATAAAGAGTCAAGAACACACATGTATAGGTGGCACCCAAGGTAGGTGTCTTAACTTTATTATATGAAGAATGCTACAGATATAGAACAAGGGAGTTGTAGCCTTCCACTCACAACTCTATTACAGATGTACAACGAGTCTAAGGAAATATTGTCTTCTACTTACTACCCAACAAACTTGCACAATCCAACCCCTGGAGCAACCATAGGCTTACCCCTTGTAGGTCCCATCTTTTTCTTCTTCTCATCTAGCTAGTGTAAATTTCCCTAATGTTCCAACCCTAAACTTAGCACAATCACATATCTCCTCTACACTCTTGGTGAATGATAATGAATGGTTGATTAATGCCTTGGCACCTTTGAGGCATCCACTATTTATACAAGACTTGTCTTACACTTGCAAGGCCCTTCATGATTAAGTGGACCCAAGTACCCACATCACCAACTTTGATTGTCCCTAATGGTGCCATTGCTCCATTCATGACTTGTCCATTGACTATCCAACATCTAACGACAATGCACCCAAAGTGCCACACACCCAACATGTGCGCCCAAGGTGCACAAGTGCATTTGGAAAGGGTGCACCCATCCAATGTATGTGTGCTTGGTGGATTTGCACTGAATGAGTGCATCCCATGATTGCGCTCTGCATATGCTTGTGCCTGAAGGAACTTCTGTCATCCATTGCAATCCCCAATTGTGTACCCCCCAACTCCTTGGATTTGCATGTAGACCAAGCACCACAAATATACCATAACCCCCATTTTTCCTTCCCTCGCCTAGTTCCCTTCCAATATTCCCTTAGTGTGTCCAACCAATGTGAGCTGCCGAGGTCTGTGGTGTACCTAGTTCGAGCAAGGTCACCTAACATGTCTATGATGTTCCTTGCCATAATTCAAGGACACCCAAAACCAACTTTTCTAGCCATCAACTTTTCATCATGTCCATCTTTGCCAGTCAACGATCATTGTGGTGATCATGCAACAGAGGTGCCCAAAGCCATTCAAGGCTAGGGACTTACACCCAACCTCATAATGCACATTATCTACACACATTAGAGACAATGTGCATTATCAGAGTGGGGGTCAGGGGCATTGTGAATGTAGGGCTGGGGTGAGACAATGTGTAGGGGTGGGGGTTGGGGAGACAATTTCCACATCCAGCCTCATATCCTCATATTAGGGCAAGGTGGGAGGAGACAATGTGCATTATTCACATTGTCCACCCCCACCCCCATCCACACATTGTCTCCCACCACCCCCACCCTCATATCCTCATATGATAGTGGGGGTGGGAGGAGACAATGTCCACCCTTATATGAGGGTGGGGATGGGAAGAGACATTGTGCATTATGCACATTGTCCACCCCCAACCCCACCCTCATGATGCACATTGTCCACCTCCAGCCCCACCCCCTCCCTTCTACGAGGGTACAAGGGCAGGGGTGGGTAGTGACAATGCACATTATGCACATTTTCATCCCCCACCCCTGTAATTATAATGCACATTTTGACCCCTCACCCCCACCCTCATAACCATGCACATTATCCACCACGACCCTTGCCCTCGAATAAGCATGCAAGGGTGGGGGTAGGAGGAGACAATGTGCATTGTGCATATTGTCATCCCCCACCCCCACCCTCATATGAGAGTATAATGTACATTGTCCTCCCTAATTGAAGGTTGAGGAAGTCAAAACCTTAGCCCTAGATGACTATCAGGCTATGTTAAATATCGAGCCACTAGGAGGAGAAGGGGTTCCATTGTTTAGCATTGTACTTGTTCCATAGTTGACTAAAAAATCTATGAGTGGTATTTTGAGAGCATAACAAAGGGGGAGGAAGATTTTGTAGCAGCCTTTCAGCCCACAACATCATAAGCAACACTGTAGTGAGTGGCCATTCCTTCGTATGTGCATTTTGATAGCTAAAGCAAAGCGAGCAGAGCATATGCCTCACCTTCCGACTAAGTTTTCTCCCATATTGAGTTTTCTAAGATATATTTTGCGTTCATTCATGTGGATGGTGTGTATATTTCATTATTCTTTCATTTTGGTATTTCAATTATTCTCTCTAAAAATAGAGCAATGAGTTAGAGATAACAAATATGAGATCTAAGGAAATAAACCCGCATAATAAAAAAATTAGCATATTATTAGATCTGTTGCAACGAGTTGTTCCAATGGAATATCCACGAAATTTTACGGATCATATTGATATTAGAGCAATTTTCCTTGGAGTATTTGTGGGAAGTTGCAGGATCCAGGAATTGGCTTAAGAAGAGAGTCACAAAACCTTAGCCATGGTGGATGAGTCTATTCACAACAACCCTATAGATCCAATAGAAGAGATATTTGTGAGGCTAGAAGATCAAGTCATTGATATCTTTCACAATATGGCCCTCCTCATGGCGTCTATAGCAAACTTGCTCAAACTGTTCGGGGAGTTTGGAGGCTCTAACTCAGAGACCAAATCATAGGGGAAATTGGGAGATAATGAAGACCAAGTAAAGGAGTCGAGGAAAGAGCCCAAGAAATAACTACCAAGTTCCATTATCATTACCCCTTCACAGTATTTATTTAAAATGTAAGTGAAATTGGATATCAAGCCATACCAAGGAGAGATCGATGCAATAAAGTTGAATAATTGGTTACAACAATTAGAGGTCTATTTCAGTGTTCACAATATAGATGAGGACCAAAATATTTTGTTTGCTCGACTGGAATTTGATGGCCATGCATTAACCTAGTGGGAAATCCATACATAGATACTTAGGTTGGAGGGTGATATGACAGTAACTAAGTGGGTGGATTTCAAAACCATCATTAAGTCCCAATCATACCCTATCGGGTATGTAGAGGATTGATGGATCCATTGACATCACTTTAGGCAAAGGCAAGGGCGGAGTGTGCAACAGTACACCACCGAATTTAGAAAGATGGCTATCATGCTAGGTATCTCTCCCAAGAACCCAAATGTACTCCTCAATTATCAAGGTGGTCTACACATTCATCCGTGAAAGAAAGTGATGCTCTTCAAGCCTGGGACAATTGATGAGGCCTGTGTGCAAGCATAGTATTTGTAAAATATAGGCCACAAGAAAGGACATCTGAGTGGTTCCAAACAAAAAGAGAACCAGGATGCTTCTAAGAAGGGGAAGAAGAAGTGGAAAGTGAAATACAAGAAAACGACGACCACTGCACACTAGTGCAAGGATCCAAGTAACCATTGTAACCATTGCAATATCGATGGTCACACTGAAGAAAAGCGTTGGAAACTACATCCATAGCTAAACCCTAAGAATTGTAAGAAGGATGCAAAGAAGAAGAACCTTCTAGCCATGGATTTGATCAATCAGGTAGAGAACATCTCAAATGTGGATGAGAAGATTGCCTGCACTTCGGTGTAGAAGGAGGTGAATATGAGTAGCCTTCATCATAAGGAAGAGAAGAACATGACAACACTCTTCCATTTCAACATCCCATTCAAGAAGACCGAGGTAGACACTCTATTAGATTATGGTTCACACGATGATATCATTGCAATCGATTTGGTCAACAAGCTTGGGTTGGAGGTCCATGATCATGTTAGCCCATATCCATTGAGGTGGGTTAACAAGGATGTAGAGATCAAGGTCATGAAACAATGTAAGATCAAATTTGTTGTAAGAGTAGATTTTATCGATGAAATGGAATTAGATGTAATACCTCTTGACATGTGTGGAATATTGTTTGGAAGCCCCTACATGTATATGAGGGATGCCATCTTCATAAGGAGAGAAAACTTGTACCTCTTGATCAAGGATGGGGATTCTTTCATCATCAATGCAGATAAAGGTAAATTGAAGATCTCACTAGTAAGTGCCAATCAAGCCAAAAAGTTGATTACTTCAAGTAAGAAGTATGTTTTGCTTTTATTGCCAGATAATTAACTAGGAGATGAATTGGTAAGAGAAAAGGCATCCATGTAGGGATGCACTAAATACAAAAAAACATCAATTGGAGGAGTTGCTACAAGAATACAGAGGATTGTTCCAGGAGTTTAAAGGCCTACCACCCGAGAGGGAAATAGAGCACAATATATAGTTGTTGCCTGACTCCTTATTACCCATTATTGTGCTATATAGACGATCCATTATGGAAGCAGTTGAAGTGAAGAAATAGTTGCAACAACTACTGGAGCAGGGAGTAACTTGACCAAGCACCTCACCTTGTGGGTCACCTATTATCATAATACCCAAGAAGGATGGGACTTAGCATATGTGTATCGACTACAAATCTTTGAAGAAGATCACACTCAATAATCAATACCCTCTGCTTAGGATCGAGGATTTGTTGGACCGATTGCAACATGCTAAGTACTTCACCAAGTTGGATCTCAAATTGTGATACCACCAAGTACGAGTCAAATAAGAAGACACCTAGAAGACCGCTTTCAAGACAAGGAAAGGTTTTTATGAATGGTTAGTCATGCCATTTGGTTTATGCAATGCACCAACTACATTTATGAGATCAATGAATGATTTACTGCACATATATTTAGATTCATTTGTTATAGTGTATTTGGATGATATATTGGTTTATAGCTCTACCTGGGAGGAGCACATCTCACATCTCATGCAGGTGTTAAAGACTAAAAAAGCACCAACTATTGGCTAATCTTGGGAAATGTGAGTTTGCTTACCAATCATTAGTGTATCTGGGGTATGTGATCGGTGGAGGGGAGCTCAATATAGATCCTACAAAGATGGAGGTCATCATAAAATGCCAATTCCTACTAATGCCGCCGAAGTTAGGAGATTTGTTGGGAAAACACGATACCTATAGAAGTTCATAACATCCTTTTAAACGATAGTTGTACCACTCCACACCATAATAGCGAGTGGTAAGAGTTTCTACTGGGGATAGAATCAACAGAAAGCTTTTTACGAGATAAAACAAAATATTAGTCAAGAACTAATTCTCGCATTGCCTAGCTTGCATAAGCATTTCGAAGTGGAGATAGGTGCAAGTGGGTATGCTATGGGAGTAGTTTTGATGGAAGGATGTAAGCCAATATGCTATCATTATGAAATGTTTCATGGGGGAGTCTTAAACTACCCTACCTATGATAAGCAATTATATTCCTCAATTCAAGTTGTTAAGAAGTGGGAGTACTATATAATGGGCAAGGAAACCATTGTTGACACATATCATCAGCCATTGTAGTATCTGTAGGCCAAAAGTAAGCTTTAGCAAACTACAGATTACGAGTGGATGGGGTTTTTACAACAATGTCATCTAGACATCAATTATACGAAGGACAATACCAATAAGTTAGTGAACATGCTTTCAAGGCCACCTACATCAAGTATTACAGTTTTGGGAACTCTTATGCACATGGAGCCTTTTACCCATGATACATACAAAGAGGCATATGTTGGCAGCCTAAGATTTTGGAAAGACCATGCACACACCACAAGTCGACACTGAGTGCATGCCACGAGTTTGCACTGCGTAGCTCCAAGATTCAACCCCCATGCCAACCAATGGTCTAATACATGTGCCAACCAACTTTGTACTACATGCAAGGACTTGTAAATTTTACATGCATGCCAAATCCTCGAAGATCTTCGGTAATGATTGCAACCATTTTTGTAACAACCCAACTAGTCATGGTCGAGGTTGTGGGTGAACTAGAAATGTTGTTATGATTGCCACGCTCCGGTAGAGATAAGAGGAATGCATGCAAATATGGAAGTGTTGGGTTTTTGGTTAACTAGTAGTTCATTGTTACATTAGCTTTGAGGCGTTAGGGTTTTAGAAAGGCATTGTTTTCATTCTTGTTATCTTTTGCTTCACTATTTTCTCAGGAGATGTTATGTGAACATGAGATAGAAAGTAGGTCGAGATCTAAGTGTATTGTTGGTCTCTGTTTCACACTGAATGCACTTTGAGCAAGCTTCGGTCCTTTGTGAATTGAAACATATCTGAATGACTATGAGATTATTGAATAAAGCATGGAGCACCTTTTTCCTCTGCATATTAGGGATTCTACTCTAAATGTATGCATGTTATGTATCGTTTTTCACGACACTCATGTGGATGTTATGAATGAATGGGAAATGATTGGGTGGTTATGAGTTGGTTATCTCATGTCTATACTATTCCTTCATGACTTGCACAAACCTATGATCTCTATCATTCTCATGGCGTCTCAGGTGAGTCCTTCTTCGGTCCTTGAAGATTGGATATGTTGACGCCTATGGGGTATTTGTTGGAAAATCCTTTCGAACCCTGCGTTTGAAATCCCGATCCAACAATTGGTTATGTTGTTGGTACCTAATGGTTTTGTGCTACATGTTGAAGGAAGGACATGCCGTGGAAACCTTATAAGAAGGAGATAGAAGAATGGATCTTTGAGAAGGAGGACGAGTTTGCACAATGATAGATCAAGAATCTACAAATCCACCTCGAGTGATGGAAACAAAGGTACCTATATTCATATATGTATGAAATTTTCTTTGTTGAGTTTCCTTGTTTATTACATGAGTGGACAAAGAGATAGACAGAGAGATCCGAAACATTGCAGAGGATTCCGATAGTTACCGAATGCAGAGGAAGTTCTGGTAATTGAAGGCTCAATACTAGATTGAGACAATCATCATCTGGAGACGAATGAGTAAGGTGTGCCAAGAACCTGTAGTTTAAAATCCAAACGTTGGAAATGCATTGAGCCACTTCAATGTAAGATTTTGGGTAGCTACAGGAAGGTAAAACCTGTAAGCATATTCTTGTTTCCAAATGAAGTTTATAGTTTAGATTATGGATATTCATATATTTGAGTATGAAGGTAGATAGAATATATTCTATCGACAAATTGAAAGTTGAGTATGTGGGTATTTATGGAAATGTCATATGGAAACACAGTCTGGTGATGACTTGTAGATGAGTGGGGAGAACAAAGAAAGGGATTTGAATAATCCTGTAGTTTTGTTTGAATTTCTAAGCAATTGATTGAAGATCAAGTTGGATTTGGACAAGAGGAGAAATTGTTGGCACTAAGAGTGCACAAGCAATTTGGTGGCATCATTTGGTACCAGAGTGGGTTGATGCTCTTTGGAACGAGGTTGTCAGTTGGGTGATTTTTGCTTTCATCAATTCATGTTTGAAAGTCTTCCAGGTAAAATGTTTTTACATTTTAATTTGATTTGAAGAAAATTGAAAATTGCTTGTTTGAGCTTTTGGAGAAAGAGAAAGAACACCGATGTTCTTTAAGGTTACATAGAAGAATTTCTACTTTGGGAGGAAAGTAGAAGCATGTTCTCAAGAGTTGAAGAACAATAACAGAGGATTGCAACCGACAGAGAAATTGGAAAGATTGCGGTAGTGTATGTTCTGATGAGATCGGACAACATGTAATTGGTCTTTTGTTTTCAACTAATTGAGAAAGGACTTGTTGATTATAGGTAGCAACAGTGGAAGATATGGTGGAAATGATTACAGCTAGAGAGTTGTAACATAGAGCATGTAGAGCTCTTAGAGACGAGATAATTGTGGCTAAGAACCTTAACTAGTTCCAACTGAGGTTGGAAGTAAATGAGGAGTAGGATATAAGAGGTAGTGGGAGTAGGATCGAAGAAAACGAGGTCAGATACCCTTGGCTAGTGAGATATGTAGTCACATCAGAGGAAGATGGGGCATGGAGTAGTAGCGCTAACAAAGCATAAGATAGTGATGGAACCCTCCAAGAAGGAGAATAGACCTATGGGATTATGAGGAGCCTTGCATGGCTGGAGATAGGGAGCTCTTTTGGATCCATGACCAAAGAGGCCGAGAGAGTATGGAGGAACCCCCTCTTTGAACCACCCCCTTTGCACATTTATTTTCAAGAATAACGAATTGAAGAAAGTGTAGAGGCCAAATAAGTAGAGGAAGAAATTTTAGAAGCAAAGGAAGGAGAAGATATGAGTGGAGTAGAAGTTGAAGTCATCGAAAATTTGCAAGAAAGATCGTTAGTACCGGTAGCAACAAGTGGTAGTCAATCGGGAAGACCCAATTCTAGATCGAGTGGGCAACCAAGATTCAACTCTCAAGTTCCCATGTTTCATGGGACAGGAAGAGACGATGAAAAATAACACTGGTTCATGTGTGAAGCTATATGGCTTGTGAAAAGAGTCACATATGAGGCATCTAAGATCGCAAAGCTAGAAACCATATTCATAGACTGAGCTCTAACATGGTACGTGAAGTACAAGGCAACTGCGCTTGTGGGACAAGCAAGGTCCCTTACATAAATAAAGATGGATCTCCTAAGAGAATTCCAGAAACTGAAGTCAAAATCACGGTGTATAACCAAGATCAAAGAGATTAAGCAACAAGCTGGAGAAGCCATGTGGGATTATGACCAACGGTTCAAGATTTTGTTGGACATAATGAAATTTAAAATCCAAGATGTCCAACACAAACAATGGTTTATTGTTGGTCTCCTACCACACATTCGAGCCCCTCTCACCTAGTAGAAATCAATGACCCAGGCAGAGGTCATAGAAATTGCAATGCGCTTAGAGTCTACACCGAGCGGTGGTGACACATTGACAAGTTTGGTGCAAGTACAATCTTAGCTCGCAAACCTCACCATGCAACCATAAGATATGGCAAAGGTTAAAGTGGTGCACAAGAATGTCTAGTGTACCCTATGTTATGCAGAAGGTCACCATAAAAATGAGTGTTCTACGTTGGTAGGTTACATAGGGACGGGTGTGTCTAATATGTTTTCGGTAGGGCCACAGACTGAGTGGTGTCAAATTTGTAGACAATGGGGTCATATACCTCCCCGTTTCCCAACACTGCAGAAGTATTAAAAGACTACACACACTCCATTTTGTGAGTTTTGCAATTCCATGGGCCATGAAGTGAACAACTGCAGACCATGTGATGGATGATTTCCTAGAGTTGTTGGACAAATGGAAAGAAAATAAGGGGCACTACAACATGGTGATTGTTGAGACATGTGAAGATCATAAGTTTAAAGAAGAAGCTGATGTACGGGTGGTAAACTGAGGAGGCATCCCTACGAGAGAAACCTAGACCAAGGAGAATGTTCAAGGGAGAATATAGAAGGAAAAATCAGAAAAGCAATGGAAGTGCCTTCTAAGTTTGACGCTACGCAGCATAAGCAGTTCCTGCATGACACACAAAGGGCGCTAGAAGAAGACCACACGCATAAATAATTGCAACACACGGTGCAAAGGGAAATGGAAGAGGATCACGTGCATGAATAATTGCAACACACGATGCAAAGGGAAATGGAAGAGGAACACATGCATAAAGAGTTGTGATGCACGACACGAGAGAAAACATTGCGCAACATTTACCCCAAGGCTAACTTAAAAACCCAGGTAAGTGACTTCTTTTGTTGTTGTCTTAGGGTGTTGGGTGATCCTATTGTTATGAAGAAATCAACCCACATGTTGACAAGATATATGGAGGAAGGGGAGACGACCGCTTCTATTTCTACCCTTTTACTAGAACAAGATGTGTGTTATGTTAGAAGGAGGAAGCATACGGGGAAAGAATTTAAAATGATAGTTGAACCAGGGAGTTACAAGATGGATCGTCTCATGTTGGACCTGGAATATGATGTCAACATCTTGTTGAAGAAATCATGAGAGTTGATGGGTAAACCAAAGTTGGAGTGGTCCCCCATTCAACTTTGCCTTGCCAACAATTACATAATTTTTCCCATTGGC
>ML776826.1:1584371-1739195 GCA_009831015.1 Picea engelmannii
AAATTCACTTACAAATCATGAAGAATGCTCATCAAACCCTAGTTGTAAACCTTCCAATGAGAGAAACACCATAAAATGCCAAAAAGAGTCCTCCAACAAGAGTTGCGCCTCACTTCCAAGAGCAAAATACCAAGACAAAAGACTAAAAGTAGATCTCTCCTAAGAGAGTGAGTTATGTTATGCTTAAAATGAGACCAAACGTCCTCTATTTATACCAATCCATGACCTTTTAATTAAATTTTAGGTCATTAAAACAACCGACAAGGCTGACTACCAAGTTTACACTGTTTTCACATTAAATGCTAAGAAGATGACATAATATGAGCAAAAAGGGGGCCGTCAGGCCCTTCTTAGGGAGACGTTGGCCCTTTTTGGGCAAACACAACATCTATAAACCAAACGTTGGCCCTTCCAAGGCTCCTCCACGCTGCCACACGTGCCAAATGACCTCAGCACACTGCCACACGCTCCAGTCAACGTCCAACTCTCCCAGGTGACGTCCTGTCCATCAAAGGCAAACACTCCATCTGCAGTGGGTGATTACCCCTAGGCCGGGCTCTGCTAAAGTGTCCAGGGTGGAACGTCCTTCTTTCTTCTCGTGTAATGGCTCATCATAACGTTGTCCTGTCTCTGCCATCCAACAACCATCTGATGGGCTCTTCAACCCCATGGAGGTCTGAGCTAATCATATCCCCATGTGTACCGTTCCACTGGTACCTGTCCGTCGGGCATGGTCCTGCACATAAAAAACTATGCCCTCCATGGGCACAGCAGTCCTCGAGATCATAGCAATGTCAATCATGTTTCATCATTAAATTTATCAAATACATGCATGAAACCCCTAGCATATCATCTAATAGCTCAAAGACATTACACTGATCTACTATGCAAAGATGAAGAAATAGACAGAACAACCTATTGGGCCAGTATCCACAGGAAGAGGAAAGTTTCCACATAAGATCATTCAAGCCATGTTCATGAAGTGATATGGTCTAGGGATGTCCAGTCATAGTAAGACCAGGGGTAGGTGTTGTTCGTGGGTGCCTTTGTAGGAGGTGAGTTGTACCCGTCATGGATGCACTTTTTCCAAGCCCTTTTATTGCCTTTATTCTTTATTTATTGCTTTTATTTCTTTTTTACTTCAAGGTCTGACCAGAGGACACTGCCTTGGCGTGGTGACCAGAACTGACAGTGTTACCCACTGGTATTTTCGCAGAAATGATAAGGCTGGCCCGTGATGAGACCCCCTTTCCCTTGGCCATGTAACCAAAGGTCATTGCCCTGGTGTGGTGACCAGATAATGGCAATGTCATACCACTAGATACCTATGAACATAATGGGCCAGCTTGTGATGAGACCTCCCATCCTCTCGGTTAGGTCTTGTCTTTTTGTTATTTTTCTTACGATCCCTTTTGTTTCTTATCGAGAGGCCTTTTATTGCCTTCTCGGGGATCCCTGGGTGAAGCATCTCTAGGTTTTATTTCCTATGGATTTTATCTTTTACCAGTTGCTTTTACCCCCTGGGCATTTATCCCCTTCTTACCACAGGACAAAGTGTAACCCTCAAAGGTCATCTTAATGGTCAGACTAGGGGAATGAGATGGATGTAGGGGAGATAATATGTAAAGTGATAGTATGGCGGGAGCGGACGATGGCTATTCAAATCCCCCCTGGTGGCTAACCAAAACCCACAAATTGAAGCTTGCTAGGGCACCCCGTTAATCCCCCAACAATGGTCAAGTGGATTAGTGTAAGATCCAAGCAGTTGTCAGAAATGTAAGGAACCTGATGCATATATAAGAAGGTTATAATGATCAAACATGACACATACCATGATACCTTCGACCAATTACCTCATGGAGCAAGAGTCTTCTCTGATGCAAGTCCAAGCCGATGGTGATGGAAGCTGCTACTACTAACAGGACAAGTCTGGCGAAGAAGAAGAAGAATGGGCCCTCCAGGGCCATGCTCAGGTCAATCCTTCTCTCGGTACTCCATGTCTAGGACCTGTGGGCCTCGAGACATGATCTCCTAGTTATCCCTAGATATCGGGGATAACAGGTTGGGCATTTGATAATAATGTCATACTGAATATGAAGCAATGACAAATGTCCTTTGAGACAAACACCTTGTGTGTCATTGCAGCACTAGATCAAAATGAGGGTGAAATATATAATAAGCCCATAAATGAAGATGTGTAGAGCTTGATCATTGAGAATATATACAACATCACAACACACAATGAAGACAATGTGAATCTGATCGCCGATGGCGAACTAAGTTGGAGAAGTCTTTGTTCCTGTGACATGGATTCAGAGGATATGATGGCCAAATGGTAGAATAAGTTTTATGAGGTATCGACCAAGAGATGCACCCAAATTACCAAAGCAATGTGTTGGGTCGAATCATAGTTACTCAACATATCGAGGTTTGATGAGATAGGCCCGACATACACATTTCTAGCACAAATGGAGGAGAGTGTGCCTAAGATCTAAAGGATTTAGGTCATGGACACAACAGTTAAAGGAATGCATGTGTGCTGGTGGGATACATACCATGTATATCTATAGGACTAGGCGGAGGTGGTGGAGTATATCAAAGTATGGTCCAGCCCATAACCAACATTGAATTAATGATCCAATACAAGGGTACCAAAGATCCTCAAGAACATATTTGTTTTTGTGAGCAGTGCTAGACATCCAAGAAAATTCCCAGCGCACAATGTATTCATAGGTCCATCCATATAATGGATATGGTACCTAAAAGTTGGTATATCCAGGAAGAGACAAGATGACAAATAGATGGATTTTTAGGCTATCACCAGGTGTGGATCACGGAAGAAGATAGAGCCAAGACAACGTTTGCAACCGAGTGGGGCTCATTTGCATTTATTGTAATGTCATTTGGTTTGAAGAATGCACCTATGGTGTTTTCTAGAATTGTGGTTGCATCCTTTAATAACTTCATTCATAAGTTTCTGGAGGTATACTTAGATGATTGGATGGTGTTTATCCTGCTAAAGAAGCATATGTAGGTACTACGATTGATGTTGGATACATGCAGGTAGTTTCATATCTCGCTAAACCTGAAAAGTGCATCTTTTTTACACCATTTGGAATGTTATTGGGACATGTCATGTGCAAGGAAGGCTTGCTAATAGATCAAGCAAAGATTGCAGCAATAGTGGAGACAGAGGATATTATATATGATTCATACAAATTTATACAAAGGTTGGTACGTTGTTGGAGAAGCTACTATGCAAAGATACCAAGTATGTCTGGACAAAAGAATTCCAGGAGGCATTGGACACACTGAAAGGGAGCTTCATGACTACGTTGATCCTAATATTTATAGATTGGGTCAAGATATTCCATGTGCATGTGGATGCGTCCTCAATTGCACTCGATGCAGTGCTTGTGCAGCTTGGAGAATACGACATTGATCACCCAATCTATTTTGTCAGCAGGAAGCTATCAGATTCTGAGAAGAATTATATAACCACAGAGCGTGAAGGACTAGTTATGGTTTATGGACTAAAAAAATTTCAAGATTACTTACTTGGCACTCCCTTCAAGTTTTTTCTTGACCATTCGACGCTCAAGTAATTGGCCAATAAGTCGGTTTTTTTGGGGTGGAGGGTATGCCAATGGCTATTGCTTTTCCAAGAACTTGAGTTTAAAGAACTAGTTAATCCCAACAAACACAGTTTTCGGCTTGACCGTCTTTCAAGGATAGTGTTATGGGAAGCTGGAAGTAGTTTAGACAATGATCTCTACGACACACAACTCTTCAGGGTCGAAGTGGTGCCAGATCAACTAGTAGAGATTGCTACATACTTAATAACAAGTCACGTGTCAGAGGGATACACTTAGAGAACTGGTTACCCAGAGTGTCAATTACCGGTTGATCGTGGGGAACTTGGACAAGGTTAGCCTAGATGGGATCCTACATAGGTGCGTATTAGAACATGAGTGCAAGATGGTACTCTATGAAGTGCACAAAGGTAATGCGGGCGGACACAATGCAGGGAACACAACTGTGTGGAAGGTGTTGTGCACATGTTTATGGTGGTCTTCAGTGTTTGAATATGCTATGGTATATTTCAAGCATTACAACATTTGCCAATGGATCAAGAATCCTTCAAGAAGAGATGAACTGCCACTTTTCCTGGTCACCATGCTAGAGTCGTTTGAAAAATGGGAAATTGATTTCATGGGTCCGATCAATCTGCTTGCACGTACAACTAGCTGATGATACATTATTACTTCAATATAATACTCGACTTGTTGGTCAAAAGTTGTGCCAATGAAAGATTGTACTATAGAGATGACCGTATGCTTCATCTTTGAAAATGTGATTAATAGGTTTGTCTGCCAAAAAGTGTTGATGATTGACCAGGGCACACATTTTTTGAATGACACCATCCATGCACTAACTCAGGAGTTCATGATCGATTACCAAAATAGTACACCATATCACTCGAAGGCCAATGGCATAGTCGAAGCATTTAGCAAGAAATTAGAGGATGCATTGACTAAGGTATCTAACATACAATGTGACGATGGGGATCAACAAATTCCAAGAGTACTATGGGTACCTAGAACAACCTACAAATGATTGACTAAGCATACACCTTTCAGGTTGGTCTAAGGTAAGGAGCTAATGATGCCCTTAGAATTTGTGGTACCAAGTTTGCGAATTGGCATTACGACACGATGTTTGATGATTAGTCCCTCTGGAAATGATTGGATGAGCTATTGAAATTGGAAGAGGATCGACTGATTATGGGTCATAACTAGATGGTTGAGAAACAAAGACATAAGTCTTGGCACGATCGTAACATTCAGTGAAAGAATCTACAACCTAGATATTTTGTATTATTGTATGATAGCAAGTTCTTCAAACACCTTGGCAAGTTGTGCATGTGTTGGTTGGGACCCTTTATACTAATAGACATTAGTGAGGTAGGCGCAACAAAGTTGGAAACGTTGCAGGGTCATCCCCTCAAAGTACTAATCAATAAAAGTCGGTTGAAGGTGTATTATGGCCCGCAGGGGTCGGCTGTAGTTTCACTTTTAATGTAAGGCAGGGTTAAGTAGGTAGGAGTAAAGGAAGGTATCTAGAAATAATGATTCATAGGATTGAACAGAGTTAGGTGATCCATGGGAAATGACATGTTTGTACTTCCTAGGATTTGGAAGATTCAACCAACTTGGTGTGATGATTATCGACGTACATGCTACAAGATGAACAACTGGCTCCCCACAGGTTGATGAATGGAAACACGGGTGAAGGCGATGACATGCAATTAGGAAGGTTGTGTGACAATAGACTAGGATGACATAGGGAATGGGAATACTTATAGAGTAGGTACAATTGATGGATGGGCATCATGACATACCGAGAATCAGATGCACATCTAGATAATTGGCATGGGCCACATGGGAGAAATCACCAACATGACTATTTATACTTACCATCACCTCACTACCAAGAACTTTTGGTGAGGATTAGACCATAAAGTCCAGATATCTTAAAGAGCAATGTGTAGTCCGAGACAAGTCAGAGAGTTGAACCTATTTCTCGTCTAATGACGAAGTTAGGCACAAATCCTAGAAGCTAGCGGTGTCGGATATTCAACCTACCCAAGGGTTCGTCTGAGCCATAGATACCTCTGACCCACAAAAGAAACATGCTAAATGTTGACAACAATAAATGCCCATATGCCAACAGTGGAGATTCTTATACGAACAAACCATATTCACAAATGTTTCGTGGGTAGGGGACCCAACTTAAAGGGTGCCAACAAAAACGCATGAGACATGACATGGTTCTTTGAATTTGACTTTGAAGCTTATGCAGAAGACATCCCAGACCCTAAGGGGTAGGACCAAATGATCCCCCAAAAATAAACCAACGCCAATTTTGAAGTAGGCGGTTCGTCGCTTGTAGTTGACCCCATGTATCAGGTGCAATTGCACTGATCCCAACCATTCTCTTGCAACCCATGATATACATGAAGAAGATGACGGGCAAGTGCAATGGTGATGCTAGATCCAGAACGAGATCGATGACGGAGAAGTCAATATCCCCAACTAACAAAAAAATAACATTTCGACCTCGAGGGTTGGCGAGACATTCAGAGGCCAACATATCCACCACAATGGCTAAAGATGGACATATTTCACCTGACCATAGGGTACTGCAGATACTTCGTTGGTTCGACTCAAGTGTTCTAAAAACTTCATCACAAAGATAACGATGAAGGAACATTGTTGGCTTGAGGACAAGCCAGCTAATAGTGTTGGGGGCCTATTGGCACCCTAGGGTTTTGGCAAGACCACGTGTGTACCACAAGTTGGAACTACATATGCGCCATGATTTTGCATCGCGCAATGCCAAGATTCAGTGCCTGCGCTAACCAATGTTCTACTAGGCGTGTGAGCAAGTTTTATACTGCACACAAGGACTTGTAAAGCTTACATGCTTTCCAAATCCTTGAAAATATTTGATAATGATTGTAGCCATTTTTGTAACAACTCGATTAGTCATGGTCAGGGTTGTGGGTGAAACAATTCCTTGGATATCCCTCAACAATATTCTATAAACCGAGACCTTTCCAATAGTGCAAGAATCGCCTCAAACAGAGCTCATATGCGAAAATTATGCCTCCTGCAATTTAACCTATGTTATTGACCACTATGGTATGAGTGGATGCCACATCAACCCCCATTACTCAAACATGTGGGACTAGCCACATGTGGATTTTCAAGAATATTTTAGAATGTCCAAACCTTATCACTGATTGAGGGTTGAGGAATTTAAAACTCTAACCCTAGATAACTATCGGGCTATGTTAAATACCAAGCCACTAGGAGAAGGGGTTTCATTCTTTCACATTGTATTTGTTCCACAGCTGAGAAAAACATCTAGGAGTGGTATTTTGAGAACATAATAGAGGAGGAGGAATATTTTGTAGCAGCTTTTCAGGCCACAATGTCATAGGCAACTCCATGGTGATTGTTTACATTTTGATAATTGAAGTAAAGAGAATAGAGCATAGGCCTAACCTTCTAGATGGGGTTTCTCCCATATCCAGTTTCCTAGGATATATATTGTGTTCATTTGTGTGGATGGTGTGTATATTTACATATTCTTTCATTTTCCCATTCCAGTTATTTTCTATAAAAATAGAGCAGTAAGCTAGAGATAACAAATTTGATATCTAAGGAAATAAACGTGCATAATAAAGATTTCAACATATTATCAAATCTTTTGTGATGATCTCTTCCATAGGAATATCCATGACAATTTATAGATTCAGAGACATGGACATGATCTGTCATCATTATGCACATTGTCTACCTCACCCCCACCCTTGTATGAGGATATAATGCGCAATGTCTTTTAGGTGGTGGGGACGGGATGGGGGGTCTCGAAGAAGGGGGGTGATGCAATGTGCATTATCTGTGACCTCGACAAACATAATGTACATTTCCTGCCCCCACCCCAACCCTCACCCTCATAATGCACATTGTCTCCCCCTACTCCCATAATGCATAGTGTCACCCCCCCTCCCCAACTCTCATATGAGGGTATAATGCATATTGTCTATATGAGGGTATATGAGGGTATATGAGGGTATAATGCATACTGTCTATATGAGGGTATATGAGGGTATGGTGCACATTGTCTCCCCCCACCTTGCCCTCATATTATACCCTCGTACGAGGGTATAATGCACATTTTCTACCCTGACCACCCTCATATGAGGGTGGGGGTAGGGGGAGAGAATGTGCATTATGGGGGTGGCAAATAATGGACATTGTCTGCCCCAACCCTAGCATCTTGAAGGTCGCCCTCGTAACATGGCATAATGTACATTATCCAACCCTATAAGTAATGGTATGACAATGTTAAATGGAATGCCTTTTTGTATGCATAAAAACCCAAATACACAATAATTGGTGACATTGCCCTTCACCTCAAATTAGGGCTTCTTAAAGGTATTTTAAGAGTTGTAACATCCTAATTTGACTTATGACCTACTAACGAAGTAGTGTACTAATTTCCCAATCCATGTATTGTAGTCATTCCATTAAAACATGTAAAATTCACAAAATGACAAAATATATCATAGGAAGTAAAATGGGTTAACATTTGTCCATTCTTTTATATTATAATAATAATAGTTTAATTTTAAGATTATAGTTTAGCTAGATGTTAAAATTCATGTATAGATTCCCTTGCTTGTGGGACAAGGGACCTTCTCTAGACAACAATTTCACTACTTAATTTATGGAGGTTTGTATACCCTACCCCCTCTAGATTCAAACTCGTGACCTTCAAGGAAAAAACACACGTTCTTAACTCTGAGCCCACTTATAATGTATACATGAATGTCCAATAAAACACTAAAAAAAACAATATTTTTTTAATGATGTCTCTAATTTATTTGCAAGTTTTTATGTTGATATCGTGATTGCTCTTGCAAGGAATTGAACTTGGGTGGGGAGGAGAACAATCATTCCTCCCAACCACCTGAACTAAACCCAATTGACATATATGTGTGTGTGTGTTTTTCAAAATAAACAGTTTTAAAGTTTTTTTAAGCATGTCAAACTTCCTCTCAGTGAATATATATTAACACATGTTATTCTTTCATAATGTCATAAATTTAACATATATCGATAGATACTTAAAATCTTAGATACTCTTCTTTAATAATATCACAAACTTAACAGGGGTGGCAGGGGCAGGGGGAGTCATCCTTGACTCTGATGGACAAAAACTAACGAAATTCTCATGGGGATTAGGGAAATCTAGTAACAACTGGTAGAAGTCCAGTTAGGCTAGTGGTAATAGGGGATTATGATTTGATAATTAAGGGACTTCGGAGGAACATTAAAAATGCCCATCTCACACTTGCCACAATATTCTTACACATTAGATAACTTGAAAAAATCTTTGAAATGGTTAGCTATTACCATGTTCTCAGATCACAAAACTCTGCAACAGACTCATTAGCCAAGGGAGCAAAGAAATTGGAGCAGAGTCTTTTAAAAGTCAATAACGAGATTAAATATGAGCTCATCCCCTAAGACAAAAAGGAGTGGCACTATGCACACAAGTTCGCTAGGAAAAATTTTGCATCAAACAAAGAGATCAATCATAGAAAATCAACAAGGATCTACTACTTCCTGTCATCCAACATGACACAATTCATAAGACTCTTGGGACCCATGGTAGACCTAGACTCCACGTCAAGGCTTGTTTAGACCCACTAGCTGGCACATTCCAACTATGGAATTGTGACATCCTCTCGCACAAGCATGTTCACTCCTCTCGCACAAGCATGTTCAAAGATTCTTCCTCAAACTTGTGCTTGTCGTCGTCACAATGTGGAATATCATTCCTCTAGAGCTACCATGTTTGAATCACCGGTCTCGTACAAGCACTGGTTACAAACTCTGAAGCAACTGCGTCAACAAGAGTCATTTCCTAGCCTTGTTTGCATAAACCATGGTGTCACCCTTCTGTTTGTGGGAATTAAACCCATTGGAGTTAATAAACAATACGAGAGGTGGCGACAACGAAATACATGGAATGTGAGGAAGATGACAAATTAGTATCAACCTTTGGAGCTCAAGCTGGTTCTTGGAGAAAGCAAAAATACAGTTTTATAAGGCCTTAAAACATGTAGAGGCGCAATAGAGATACATGTGAGTGCACCAACTGTGCCATAAACACATTGCAAGACCAAGTGAGAACGCAACAGGGAGAAATTGCGGAATTAAGGACCATGAACGCCTAGCTTCAACAACAACTTCAAGCTCAGAAAATTCGACGAAATGAGGAGTTGGCAGTAGTCTTGCGGGTTGTTAACAAAAATATTGGGCATATCCGGTCCATTCGTCAGCAACTGGAACATTTCCCATCGCATCCACAAAAGGCAGCAAGCACCAACCACTTCAGAAGAGTCCCGAGTGTCGCATGCAGTCCTTCTACCCTCTCCTGAGAGGCTACGTTTAGCACAAATCTAGCTGGATAGGAATAGGAGAAACATGATCAACCAGATGCAAAAGACATAGGAATATATGAGGTGGACATGTCTTTACACTTGCACTAGTAGTTAATGATTAGTAAATCTCTCATTTTGCTATTTTCCTTTGTAGCCATATACACTTGGCAAGCATGTATCAAATTGTATGGGATTTTAGGACATTTTCAAAGAGGTAGGAGGGAAGAACAATCTTTACTTTTTTATGCTGGGGCTAGACCCTCTAGACATTTTATACTTTTTAATGTTGTGGTCTGCACAACCCTTTTCTAATAAAAACCTTAACCGTTTCTGTCAAAAAAATATATCATAAACTTAACATATACTAAATTTTTTTAGTTTTTAAACAATTAAGGTTGGGCTTCCCCATTTGAATAGACATCTTACGTTGTTAACTTATTTAAAATTTGAAAAAATATCAATGAAGTTCTCAAAAACCCCCTTTTAATTCTCTACATATCCCTCGAAGGCTCTTGCACCATATGGATCACCACTACCGAAGTGTTTCACAAAAATATTAAGGATACCATGTAATTGTAACCCCAAGATAAACCACAAACTCTTATTTTATGGATTACTAACTTGGAAAGATAATTAAAATGAAATTTCACTATAACCATGTTGTACCCATCACTACTAGAAATTAATATTACTAATTTATAGTCATGCAATTCTTATTTTTTTCTTAATGATCATGGTTTCATTATATCTTAAGGGGATTCATCCTTGGAATTAATAAGATTAAATCACACTTTCTTAATAGATAAACACATCTTAAGGGGATTTTGGATTCCTTACCCCTTGATTCCTCTCTTTATTATACTTGTTGTCTGCAATGGTATATATAGTATTTGATATGCGATTGACTACTTATTAGTTTACTTTTGACAAAAAAATTTATGGCTTTTGTCGAATTTTGACATTATGTTTTTTTTTTTTTTTTAAAAACATTTATTGTGCACTTGATTGGTTAATAAATTTGGAGTGTTATTATAGAGCCGACAACAACTTCCTTGGGATTTACGCAATGTTTTAATCCCCACCCTTTTCAAACATTAATTTATGTTTCATTTCGTTAAAGAGACATACAAAACATAGGATTTTGTGGATTTTCTTTTCCTTGGAGCAATCCACGTATTGTACGCACCGTAACTTCGCATGCCCGACCCAGATCAAATATGGAAGGGGGAAGTAGGAATAATAGCTGGATCCATAAAAACATAATGATATTTCAAAGGTTGAGAGGTGGGAATATAGTATTTCTAACTATTCCAAAAGCAAGTACACCCTTGAGAGAGAGCAAGTTTTATTTAATTTAATTAAAATTAAATAAATTAAATCTTTTTAAATTTTAGGTCAAAGTTTTATCTATCACGTGGGTATAAGGCATTAAAGTTATAGGATCATCATCCTTGATAACAAAAATCATTGCCACAATGCCAAGTACTAGAAACTTCAATCATTTATGTCTACCATGTGGGCACATAAGTAAGAAGCAAAATCATTAATCAAGTATAAAGCTCCATGCATTAAAAGCTCCAGCTCCATGCATTAAAAATCACATGAAACTTGCCTTTTTAGGCTTCCATGAGAATTTTCATATCACTCAAAGTCAAGAGAGCCATGTGGAGAGCATTATATAGCCTCCAAATCCCATGGAGTCTCAAATATAGAAATATAGAGATATAGTTGAGTTGAACAATTTGTAACCATCTACACGACAAAGGGATTTTTACACCCTAACCCCAATCCTTCCCACAATTTCTTATAGGAGTGAATCCCAACTTAAACATTAAACATCGTAGCCAATCAAGAATTAGAGTTTGAATTTTATTAACTAAATATGCTTTAATTGATCCCTAAGAATCTAATATGATATCATGAATGGTTATAGTTATAATGCCTTTATGAAAGAAACTCAGAGTTGAGAAGCAAGGGTTATTAATAAAAGAATTTCTCTCATTTCATTGAGGATAACTAGCCACTAACATATGTGATGATCATTGATGATCATTGGCAAAAATGTCACTCTGGAAGTGCAAGCTCCTTTTCATCGAAGGTAAGGTTTTCCAACTTCTCAAGCCTTCTAAATGTTATTAGTTACAAATGAACACTTGATCATCACAAGGGCATGGATAATGTGAAGGGATTGTATATTAAGTCCTTAACATCATTTCATTTCTTGTTATAAAGAACTTTGAATGATATACACTTATGAAGGAACAACTTCAAAGGTTTGTCCCCTTCCATGGATTGGATAATCCATTTAGCATATTTACTAGATTTTTAGGCATATTTGATTTATAAATAACCTTGGATATTCTGATGGACAATTTGTCACCATAGATCTTGATATTACTATTGGAAATACATAGAAGCCATACTATTTTGTGTACTTATTTACCTATGGATGATATTTTAACAATATTGAAACAAATATTCTATACTCTTTAAATAACCAAGTGATCCAGGTGGACATCATTGTCCAACCACCTCTTCCATCGACTCAACAAGTTTCTCTATCTCAATAGTTAATTTATCTACAGTTTTTCAGGTCCTAAACTTCTAGGGCTATTTTGAGGCCTTAAACGATGTTTTTTTTACTATTCGAGGGCCTAAGATCTCCATGGCATGCTATGCTTGCCAAGGATTGTACTTATTAATTAGATCTTTCCAACGACCTATTGTGTGCTCCAAATGGAGATTGTATGCAAAATTGTGCCTCTGAGAAGTTGACGTATCAACTAACCACCTAAGGGCTCACAATGCTTTTGGAACTTTGTCTCCTAGGGTTGGGGTTTTGGATATTTAGGGTTTATTAATTTATGTTAAAAGGTCATTTCAACCTCTTGTCATGTCTTATGGCAAATGAGCATAGCCAACACCTCTCTTTTTAGATATAAGCTACCACAATTCTACTTAGTTTGTATTGCTTTGCATTTTACAATCTTTTATTATTTCATTTATTAATAGAATTTAGTTCTCACTGTAATACTATGCTCCCTACAATATTGTTGTGTGTGTGTTTCCATTCATGTTCATGCCTTACGTTTTTTCTCTATACAATCCATATCAATGGTCTCAGAGCAATCTGTTGTTTTTCTTTCTCAGTGCATGTCCTCGATGAAGTCAAGGCACAAAGAGTTGGGTCTCGAACTAACTTCGCTTGGGGAAGACCACTCTCACTGTCCCAAGTGGCCTCCCATAGTGGATGAAAAGAGAGATGACAAAGCAAGAGATCCTATCAAGTTGTTGATCGAGCAATCCCTCGTGCGAAAGAGGAATTAGATGATGGAAGGTTTTTCCCAGATCCTTCGACAACTACCAAGGACAACCAAGACACCTTCAACAAGCAACCATTTCAAAGGACTGACACACTTCAAGGTACATGTTAACTTTGACATTCCTTTATTTGAAGAAAAGATAGATGCACATACTTTGGAGA
Organism: Picea engelmannii; assembly: GCA_009831015.1. Classification (NCBI taxonomy): domain Eukaryota; kingdom Viridiplantae; phylum Streptophyta; class Pinopsida; order Pinales; family Pinaceae; genus Picea; species Picea engelmannii. Next base: position 1,597,877 of record ML776826.1, read on the forward strand.
AATGGTTAAATCTGTTAGAGGGTTATTAATTTGTTCAAAAAATTCCGAGCATTGAAAATATAACTTTTGCACTCCATACGTCCCTTCCCCATGTCAAAATTTTGTGGGAACTTTACTGGGAGAGACATGATGGAGATGAGCCTACAACATTTAGGACATAACCCATTTGGGAGACCTTTGTTGATGCCCTCAAGGACGAATTCTTCCTTGTTGGAGGCTATGATGACAAATACATGAGAAGGGCAACTTTGGGTTAGTAGAGAGATTAGACAGTGCCAAAGTATACCAAAATGTTCCATACCTTGCACTTGCAGATGGGTATCAAAGACTCAGAGCAAGACCTAGTTTTGAAGTACCGTAGTCACCTACATAGGTACATCCAAATAGAGATGGATTTCTTGGACATCTCCTCACTAGGAGCTAATTATTGATATGTTGTCAAAATCGAGCAAGAATTTAAGCAGAGGAATAAGACAGAATTTAGGTCTGTAAATCCATTGCAACATGAGCATGGTAAAGGTGGCTCCAACTCATATAACAAAGAACATAGCAAGGATAGAAATCCTCAAGAAAACCAATCGAAGATGCGTGCAAAAAAGTGTGATGGGAAGTCAAAGAAGGACACTGGAAAAGCGGCGTGAGTTCTACAAAATCCTTTTGCAGAACACTTATGAATATTGCTCAAAACAATCATTGTTGGTCGAGCTAAAAGAAAAAAGAATCAGACTCTGGCTAAAAATCTGATTTAGAACAAGATAATGGAATGTCAATCATTGATGCAGAACCCAGTGATACCATTGCAACTAAAAAGATCCAACCATAAGAGTCAGAGGAGCTTCAAGAGGGGGAGCACCTCTTCCATTCATAGATGTGGGTGAAGAGGAACTCACTACATTTCATTGTTGGCAACAATATCCAAAAGAATATGATCTTGAACGAGGTCATCAAGAGATTCAAGTTGTTGACAATGCCACACCCCAACCATACACCAACGACTGATTCTGTCATGGACAAGACCTTTGCATTAGCCAACAATGTCACCTACCCTACGACATCAATCCCTTCAAAGATGAGGTAATGTGTGATGTTTCCCCACTCAGAGTTTGTGATGTTCTTTTAGGACAACACCATATGTGAAAATGTCATGCTATTTATGATTCCAGGGCTCATAGTGTCATTGTTACTTTGGGAGGCTAACTGTACAAGGTACTAGAGGTAGTCTTGACTACTATAGTTTCCTTGATCTCGACAAAGCAATGCTGAAAGGTAATCTCTCAGACTAAATTTTTTTTCCTCTTCATGGTTTGGTCGAAAGGTGAATGGAATATCACTACGACTACTGCCACCTTAACACAGGGCCTCTCCGCACAAAATAAGCAGGTGGACAAGATTGTAGAGGAATAAAAAGATATATTCACTTCACATGTGGGGGTGCCTCTACATTTCTAGGTCAAACATTCAATTGACTTGATACCTGGTGCTCCTTTACCTAATGGCCCAATTTACAAACACTCTCTTATGGAGAATGAGGAAATAAAATGTCAAATTCATGAGCTCATCAAATGGGTCACAATCGACCAATCTTCCATCCTTGTGGGAGCCTAATTGTATCAATGCAAGAGGAGGATGGGACATGGAAACTCTATATTTATTACATATCCCTAAACAAAATCATCGTTAAGAACTGATACTCGATTCCCGAGATTGACAATCTTCTTGATCAACCTAATTCTGCCAAGTTCTTTAGTAAGATTTATCTGATTCAAGCTACCATTAGGTCGTGATTGAACAAATTGATGTATGGAAGACCACCTTCAAGTCTAAAGAAGGCCTCTTTGAGTGGTTGGTCATGCCTTTTGGCTTGAATAATGCTCCAACAATGTTCATGAGGATGATGGATGATAACTTGTGGCGGTTCACAAACTCTTTTGTGGTCGTATATTTGAATGACATCCTCATCTTCAGTAGAACATTTGCAACACATTAAACAGATCTTGAGCACTATGTGGCAACACAAGTTATAGGACAATCTAGAGAAATGCTCATTTTGCATATAGAGAATTCAGTATCTAGGATACATTATGGATGAACATGGGGTGCATGTGGACTAAGATAAGATCCAATTCATTCATGATTGGTCAGCCCAGACGACTCTAACAAAGCTCCATAGCTTCTTGGGCCTTGCCAACTTCTATAGTAAGTTTGTGTTAGGGTTCTCTCATATCGCTTGGCCCTTAAGCCAAGTGACCAAGGGTGGAGCTAAAGCCAAGTTTTCCTATTTTGAGTCAGAACATAAAGCATTCAAGGATTTGAAACACCACCTTTGCTTTGCACTAGTCCTCACTCTGCTAGACCTGCAATAACCATTCAAGATTGAGACAAATGTTTTGGAATATTCTATTGATGTAGTCCTCGCTCAACATGGACATTTGGTGGCCTATCACAGTAAGACACTCTTTGATATTGTTCGCAAGTATCCCATCGATGACAAGGATATGTACTCCATTGTGTAGGCATGTCGATAGTGGAAGCATTATATTATGGGAAAGGAAAGAAACATCCACACTGATCACAAGACTTTGCAATTCGTACAAACACAAGGAAAGTTATAGAATGAATACCATTACAAGTGGTCCACGTACTTATAACAATTCCACTTGAACATTAAGTAGAAGAAGGGAAACACAAATTGTTTTGTGGACTGCCTCAGTCAACCCCCATTTGTTGCACTAACCATAGTTCTTAACTTTTGTGGGCACAAGACCTTTAGGTGGCCCCAATTGTACGACAATGATCTTGACTTCATTGCTACATAATAGACACTAGGCATAGGTAACAAGTTCCAAAATTTCACCTCTAAAATGCATTTTTGTGCTATATGTGGCATCTTTATGTTCCTTCAAGTAAGAATGCAAAGCCAATGTGGGAGGCACATTACAATCGAGTGGCAAGGCACTTTAGTGTGGATAAGACAATAGTAGTAATTCAGAAGCATTTCTACCTGCCAAAACTCTATCATGACATCAACAAGTTTATTAGATTTTGCATTACATGTGCCATTGCCAAACCTACCATTAAAAAGCAAGGGATGTACACACCTCTACCTACCCCAGACAAGCCCTGGGAGTGAGCCTCCATGGATTACATGTTAGGTTTTCCCTTTACTAAGCATGGTAATTATTGAGTCTTTGTGGATGTCAATTGATTCTCTAAGATGGCCATTTTGGCACTGTGTAAGAAGAGTGTCACAATTGAAGCCACTGCTAATCTCTTATTTGAGAATGTTTAGGTTCTTTTTGGGCAACCACAAACCATTATTTTTGATAGGGACAATAGGTTCCTCAATACCTTCTGGTCCAACCTGTGGTCTCTGATGGACACCAAGATGACCAAATCAACTGCATTCCACCCCCAAACAAATGGACAAAAAAAATTGGTCAATAAGATGATTGTGCATATCCAGAGCATGTACAAATCTAAGCATCCATGTACATGAGATGAGAGCTTTCCATATGTTCAACATAGCTACAATAGTGCCCCCCATGGCTTTATTAGCCACAACCCTTTTCAAGTGTGCTTGGGGTTCTAGCTATTAGCCCCCATTGATGTAGCTCTTCCCATTGCATCTTCATAGAAAAAATCTTTCGATGCATAGACCGAGGTAGATAGAGCAACCAAATTTGTTGAATGGATCCAACACATCCAACACATCCAACAATAGCTTCATGATATCATGCAAAAATCCAGTGTCAAGTATAAGCAATGACATGTCTGACACCGAGTTCCACACAAGTTTCGGGTTCGTGATAAGGTGTGGTTTCATTTACAAAGAGAGAACCTCACAACCCCCCATATGAAGCTCAGGCCACTCCGATATGGGCCTTACACCATCACAAAGGCTATGGGTGAGAATGATTTTGAATTGAGTGTTCCCCCTTTCTTTGACTTGCATCTAGTATTTAGTGTCTAACTGCTTCGACCATATTTTCCACCCCTATCGGACACCTTGGAGGTGGTTGAGCATTTGACCCCTACAAAACTAAATCTGAACTACATTGAGCAAGCTATAGTGGATTGGATCAGGACACCAACACAAAGGGAATCTACCAACAAAAGATACAACTCTATTGAGTTGTCAAAGTCAGGTAACTTCTTCACTAACGCAAGTGGCTCACCAGGAGTCAAATTTAACAAAGGTTTCCCCATCTAATGAGGTAACTTGATGGAATCGGGACCACTAATTCCTAAGGGTGAAGGACTGTTCCAGGTGGACATTGGCGGACACCCACCTCTTCCACCAATTCAACACAATTCTCCTTCTCATCACTTTTTTTTTTATCTACAATGTTTCAAGTCTTGAACTTCTGGGGTTGTTTTGAGGCCTTAAATGATGTTTTTTTGCCATTTGGGGACCTGGGGTTGATATGGCAACTTAAGCCTGCCAACAATTGTACCTCTTAGTAATATATTTCCAACAAGATATTGTGCACCCCAAACAAAGAATGTATACAAAAGTTGCACACCCAAGAAGTTGACGTATCAACTAGCCACCTTGTGGCCTACAATCCTTTTAGTGCTTCGTCTCCTAGGGTTAGGGTTTTTGATATTTAGGGTTTAGTACTTTATGTTAAAAGTACATTTCAACCTCTTGTAATTTGTTTTGGAAAATGAGCATAACCGACACTGCTCTCTTCATAGATAATTGTGCTACCAACATTATAACTTGTTTGTATTCCTTTGCATTTCACAGTGTTTTCCTATTTTGTTTATTAATAGAATTTGGTTTTCATTGTATTATTGTTCTCCCTGTAATATTTCTTTGTGTGTGTGTTTCCATTCACATTCCTACTTTTCATTTCATCCTCTATACAAACCAAATCACCAATAAATAAGAATAGAAGTACAATAGTAAAAACATGTCATGGATGCAATATTTACTCAAGAAAAACCCGAGAGGGAAAAAATCTATACATAAATAAAGGATTGTGCCTTAGTCTTATTATTCATGGAAAGTAGGTATGGTTCATTGAATAATGATGTGTTTCTTTTTTTTGTGCGTGTACCAAAAAAATGATCTTAATAGGTTTCTAGGAGTTAAGGTAGAAAAATGTGAGTAACAAATACAACCAAACATACGAGGCTAACCCTTATCCATGAATACTAACTAACAAAACCATTCAAAACATGAATATAAACAATTTAAACAACACATGGGAGGGAAGAAAAGCAATTATTTATTAGCTAATGGAAAGGAAATAACTATAATAACTATGTAATACCCCAATTTTCATCCTCGTTTTAGTATTGTGTATATACATGATGAATGGTTATAAGCCAAGAAATGTAATTTGTAACTGAACATTGAATGTTAATAAAATACATCACTGGTTACAGAAGAGAAGGACAAAAGAATGGGGAGCTATGATTCCACAAGAGGAAAAGGCAAAGGGGGCTTAAGTAGGCTAAGGGAAAGGACCTTAGTAACTGACTTAACCCAAAGTCTTTGCACCATCTTAATTATGTCCCTCAATTATTAAAAAATCTTGTTTTATTAAGTTGTGGAGGGGTTAGTGCATGAAGGAGGTACGTGGGTCTCTTGAAGGATATGTGATCCCTTCATGCCATGCAATTCAAGCTTTGCTTTTTGCCATGCAATCAAACTATTATTTGGTTGAAGGAATCTGAAGAGAGTTTGAATGTTGGGTGTAGTTTCAATTATCGGATAACCAAACTATAAGAAGTTTGAATTACCCTGCGAACTACCATTTGGTTGGGGAATCAGGAGAATTATCCCTGAGAAAAGTAGAATGAGTATATTGTATTGAATTATGTAAAGATACAACCACCAATTATGTGAGAATTGTGGTTGTAGGGAAGATAATCAATGTGATTGATAAATTCTCTAAAGAAAGTCTTGATTTCGATTATACAACCTCTGGAGACATATTGGTACATATTGCCAATATAGATAGTGAGTTATGTACATTTGATCTTGATTTCGTCGTGAATGTATGATCCTCGAGTTAGTTATAGTAACTTGTTGGTCAATGTTCAAATGGATTTTTTTATCTCTCATATCAACTCTAATGTCAGTAACATTCAGAATGCAAAGGTGGGCCATTTCAACTTCAACTTTTCACTATCGTTAATAGTTCCATTATCATCTTGATGATGAAATGATAATCCCTGGAATCCTAGTAGTGATATTTCCTGGCCAACTTCTTTTGGAGCCCTAGAGGGAACTGGGATAACTTGAAGGACTGCTAAGTAGAGAAAGGGTTCCCATTCCTTGGGTTGTGCAGTCTAATGGGAAAAGGATTGTGGATTGAGATTGTTTTAAGTGTAGATATTGATTATGAACCTTGGAATTGGGTTGTGTGTCGAGAAATTAAAGCCAACCATAGGAAGAGTTCACCCTTGTGGATTCATAACCTCAGCTCAGGGGTGGCCTCCATTGTAGAGAGAAATGGTGTATCAAGGAGCCTATGGTTGGGTGGAATATTCCTCTTATGTATCTAGTTGTTGGACAATTCCAAGTAGATAAGTGTTTGTAGATGTATCTGTGAATTGTGTTGAATTAATATTGAATTGTTATGGTTTATGTCGTGGTTGAATTAATTTCCAGTTTGTTAAGTTTCAATTGCTTGTATTCGCCTACATTTATGATTTATGGTCCCATGAATAATTGAATGGTTACATTTATGTTGCATAAAATTGTATTGTCGTGCTTGCTTATGGCAAATAATTAATAATAGAACAATGAGATATGATAACATAGTTAAAAAATAGTGTGAATTTGGGTGGTTAAGTGAGTAGCTCATATCCTCAAAGTGCATAGAGGGTATTGGGTATGTTACAATATGGTATTAGATCTACTAGTTATAACACTAGGGTTGTATGGGCCAGAAGTTAGTTGTATAAAATTGTAGTTTGTGTGACAAGTGTTATGGAATTTCTCCATGAGAATAATTGGGGAAAATAATGTTTGAAGCTAGCTAATGTTGAATTGAGAGTTGAAATTGCCATATTGGAAGGATGTTAGAGTATTGGGTGGCTTATGGAGGCATAAATGAAGAAATGCTTAAATTTCAGAGTTAGCTCTGTGTAAAAATTGGGAAAACGTAGTTTGTAGGCTAAGTGTTTGACAAAATGTCCATGAAGAGAAAGAATTGTATAAAGCCATAACTTCCAGTTTAGAAGCACAAATTGGGTATGGGTGTAGTCATTGGAAAGTTAATTTAGAGGGGAATAATTTTGACGGCACAAATCTTAGATAATTACTTTAGAGTTATTCAAAACTTGAGTAGAAATAGGGAAATAGCCTCTATTTGATAAAATCAGTGAAGATGCATAATTACTAGTATTTGAAAGAAAATGCTACATACCTAGTATTGAGATGTATATAATAGTCGTATTAGTATTCACTCTTCTCAAAGAGTCATTTCTCTAGTAAGGATAGGTTATTATTAGCATCGAAGATCACCATTGAAGAGCTAACATTAAGGATGGACAAGATCCCCGCAGTCATGAAGAAGAAGATAGAGGCTTGAGTATCAATGTAGGAGATGAGGACACATAATCCAATTGGCACAAAGGAAGGATTTAGCTATTAGAGCTGATAGAAACCACGAGGAGCTTGATGATAGAGGTGAAGAACTATATAGATGATAATGAGAGAATGGTAAGGGCTCAAGAGAAGAAAAATCAATTGAACCCTCAGCGAGTGTAAAGCTTAAATAAGTTGTAGAGGCAAATGAAGAATGGGTCAAGCTCAAGGCATGAAGAAAAAGTCAGTGTTCATTAAAGAAGAAAAAATAATGAAAGATACAGGCACTCAAGAAGTGTTACCATTACTCAAATTCATTTTTATTCACCAACACGTTCAACTAGGAATCCATATGCATCAAAAGAATCATAAAGCAACCCAAAAGTTTCCCCAATCAGACCTCAAAGGAGAAGGTATGAACAAGACAATTTGCAAGGAGAGCTTAGGAAGATTAAGCCACAAATCATTGATGGTGAAACAAAATGGGAGAGGATGTTGAATCCTGGTTGCTAGGGACAAGGAAGGACTTTCTGTTGCATAATTACTCATCTAATATGGAAGCCAAAATTGTTGTATATGATTTACAAAGAAAATCCTCTATGTGGTGCAACCAACTAAGGCAAGTTAAGCATATTAATGAGAGGAGGATCTCTTGAATGTAGTTCAAGAAGCACTTGTAGCAGAAGTACCTCTTTGATCACCATTACAATAGAAGATGAATGAATTGTTTTAACTCAAACTAGGGAATATGATCGTTGGATAATATGAGAATAAGTTTTTGGAGCTAATGAGATATGTTAGCGATATTAAAAAGGAGAAGGTAAAGATACAAAGGTTCCTAAGTGGGTTTCATGCATTCTACAAAGATAAAATTTAGTTTGGTGAGCCTAAGACTCTTGAAAAGATAATTAGGAAGGTCAAATACTTGTATGACCAAAGAAAAGGTAGAGCATGATTGCAAAGGAGGAGGCCAAGGAGATCCTAGATGGTAAGGGAGAACTGCCAAGAAAAAGAGAACATGTAGGAAGTGATGGTTGAATCATATCTATGGTAAGTTGTATGTATGAATAGAAGAGTTACATGACACAATCCAACAACTTATGTCAATAATAGAGAGGAAATAGTTAAATTTCACTCACCTAGAACTTGCCAATGGAGGAATAAAACATCCCATAACAGGGAATTGTCTTATGACCGAGTTGATGTTGGTTTAGAATAATCCAATGGAATGGAGAGAAAATTCCAGAGGTAGATTAAGATTATGAAAACTAGAGATAAGTGCATGGAATGACATAAGATAGATGCTTAAGCCACTAGAAGATATTGCATCATTGAGGTAAATGATTCCAACAATGAATGTGAATTGTTGGATAAGAATTAGGGCAGGGAATGTTTAGTGCATTATGAGTGTACAAGGGCAACAAATTAAAGAAAGGCAGAACAATTGTAGTTGCTTCAAGAATGGGAGTATAAAGAAGGCACATGAAATAAGAAGTGTATTATGCTTGGTATTGGTTGCAAGAAGAATGGACTTTGAAATGAGGCCATGTGAAGCTAGAGTAATATAATTGCAACATTATGATGTGTTGGAGATGTTAAAAAATAAATTTAATGTTGGGACAATATTCACCAAGTAAAGGATGCATTAGATGAAGATTATATTGCTATTATGGGTTGCAAATGAGGAAAGGTCAAGTTGGCCTTGGTTGGATTTGTTCCAAGAAAGGAAGCAATGATGCACTAGATAGCTTATTGGAAAGACATCTCAAAATTAGAGTAGAGGATTGCTGCCATAGTCAAATGGGAGATGAGGGCATACTGAGATAGCAAAGGAATCTTCCCAACATAGTAGAGGAAGCTACAACGATGTTATAGAAAGCTATAGGAAATTGACGAATTTACAATATCGATAATTATTGAACATGGCTAGCAAGGCAGACATATTAATGAGGCCGATTTTCTCACCTTAACCTTTCTTCTATTGATAGAAGTAGATCTATATGTTCGTAACAATAGAAAATATGAATGCTTTCTTATGTTGTGAATTGCTACTTGGTGAGAAAATCACAGATAATGATCCATTGTGTGAATGGCAGACATGCCATGAATGGGATCGGTTATGTTGTGCAAAATCCATGCAATGTGGAAGAATTGAAAGGGGAAATTCCTTAAATTTTCTTTTGTTTATTTATTTATATGTTTTTAAGTTTTATATGTAAATATGATTAAGGCATGAGAATGCTATAAATGCAAGAGGATAAAATATGCACTAGTGGGCACGTTAAGAAATAATGCATGGTGCATATATATATATTGACCATGTAACAAAAGAGATGAGGATGAAAATCATGCACATATGAATTTAATATGCTTATGTTGCATATATACTAAAGAGAATTTATGTAATAATTCCTCGAGTCAATATTTGATATCATAAATTTATATGTTTGTGTCATTTGAATGCATTTATGTGAACAATATTCCACATGGTGTGGTAAAGACATGGATACTCAAAAATACAAAATTTGTTTAATATTTTAAATGCATTCATATGGGATAAAATGCTATGTCACGTGCGCTTCTTATGAACTAACAACCAAGGGAATGGAAGGTTTATGATCATATTGTGAGATCATCACGTGTGATTCCACAACGATGTTGGATATGGAGGCCATAGAGCTACCCAAGCGTCCAATGGTATCCCTACTTGTATTGGTGTCTTGGATTGTAACCTTCTTTCCAACATTGAGAGCACCAACATATGTGAAGGGTTTCTTGGGGATTGTAGAGCAAATAAATCAAACGACTTTTAGTATGCATGAGGGATTGTTTAACAAAGAAAGGGTATATTCTTGGTGTTGTGTCATACTGAGGAGGAATATGTCTAGATGGTTGAGCAAGTATTGGGGTGGTGGTTGGGTGATGTGTTGAAGTATTGGATATACCTTCCAACTCATCATGGTGGAATACATGACATAGGAATATGGTATTCTTGAATCAATGCCATAATGCATTAAGTAGACGTGCATTAATAAATTGATTGTGCAAGTTGTGGTTATGCAGACATACATCTTGGCATATAAGCTCGAATGCATTATTTGAATACATTGTGTGAATACATGCTTGTGTTATGTTTCATTGCAGTCAATATGATTACATATGAAATGATGGAATTAATGATAACTTCATGAGTTTTGAGATCATTTTAGGAGCTGTTGTGATGTTGTAATGAAAGAATAGTACGATGGAGTAGTCATATTTGGATGGAATACATAAAAGATCTACTAGGAGAATATAGTTATGGAAAATGATGATTATTGAAAGACGAAAATCCCTAGAAGATGGGCATTCTTATGACGCTGAAACCCTATGCTTTCCACAAGTTATTAATTGATTAGAGGTTACTGATGGATGCATGGAAGTAAGATGGAACTTTGATTGCACATGAAATCCTTGGCAAAATGGATCACATGTGGGACTTTTTAGCAGAGAAGAGGATGCTTGAGCTTAGAAAGGTGAGTGTGGCAAGGAAGAGGCAACTTAAATGAATCTCCCATGAGAGATTCATGTGACATGATAGATGGAATAAAGGAGGGCATGCAAGAAAGCTTAGTGAGCTGAACTCTTGCATGTGGAAACCTTGTGAAGCAAAAAAAAACCTATAGATAAGTATTGGGCTAGAATTACATACTCATTTTGTGTTACAAATATACACGATTACATTGTGGAGTTGAAAACTTCTTATGAAGGGAATAACTGTTGTATAAAAATGGATAAAACAAGTCTATTTTTCTTGATAATTTCTATAGGTACATGTTTATATACTAAGACCTGGGAGGTTATCAAGGTAGTGAAAGCTAATGCAGGTACATTTTGTATAAGATATCCAACAACTATGCAAATTTACAAAGAAGAGGATGACATTGCATATGCAACTAAAGAATGAAGAAGCAACCTGTGAGTTGGAGGATGCAATGTGGGAAGCATATTTGCAGTTGTTTTGACATTTTGATGTAAAAACATTATTGCATATAATGTTGATGTGCATTGAGTATAGTGCAAAATATAGGGTGAGGAGAATATAATACCCTGGTTTTGATCCCCAGTTCAATATTGTGTATGTACATGATGAACAACTATAAGATGACAAATGTAATTTGTAACTAAACATTGAATGTTAATAAAATACATCACCGGCTATGGAAAAGAAGGAGAAAATAATGGGGGGATGTGATTCCACAAGATGGGAAAGACAAGGGGGATTAAGTAGGCTAAGGGAAAGGACCTTAGTAAGTGAATTAACCCAAAGTCCTTACACCACCTTAATTATGTCCCTTGATTATTGACTAATCTTGTTTATTAATCCATGGGGGGACGGGGGAGGGGTGAATGCATGAAGGAGGTATGTGGGTCCCATAAGAATATGTGATTGCTTAATGACATGAAACTTAAGATTCACTTTTTTCCATGCAAGTGAACTATTATTGGTCAAATCAATTGGAAGACTGTTTGAATGTCGGGTGCCATTCAAATTATCAAAGAGCTAAAATATTAGAAGTTCAAATTACCCTGCGAACCACCATTAGGTTGGGGAATCGAGAGACTTATCCCCGAGTGAACTACCATGAGCATACTGTACTGAATTATGGAAAGATACATCCATGAATTATGTGAGAATTGTGGATGTAGGGAAGGTAACTATTGTCATTGAAAAATTCCATATAGTTAATAATCCTTGGAGCCCGAGAGGGAAGCGAGATAGCCTAAGGGATTGCTGAGTAAAGAAGGTGATCCATTCCTTAGGTTGTGCAGTTTGTTGGGGAAGAGGGTTGTGGATTGGGATAGTTGTAAGTGTAGATATTGATTGTGAACCCGATAATTGGGCTATGAGAAGTGAAATTAGATTGAACCATAGGAAGAGTACACCCTTGTGGATTCATAGCCTCGACTCATGTGAAACCTCATTTGTAACAAGAACTGGTGCAATAAGGAGCCCATGGTGGAATATCCCTCTTCTGTAGCTAGTTGTTGGACAATTCCACATGGATAAGTGTTCATAAATGTATTTGTGAACTGTGTTGAATTGATATTAAATTGTTATGGTTTATTTCATGGTTGAATTAATTTTTGGTTTTTTAGTTCTGACTACTCATGTTAGCTTGCATTTATGATTTATGGTCTCATGATTAATTGAACAATTATATTCATGTCGCATAAATTTGTACATTCATGCGTGCTTATGGTAAATAGTTAATAATAGAACAATGACATATAATAACAAAGTAAAAAATGAGTGTGAGTTTGGGTGGTTAAGAGAGTACCCCATATCCTCAAAGTGCACAAATGGTATTGGGTATGTTATAAACTAAATATCACCCGATTAGTGGCTTGCAAACGTGGTCTCTAATCTTTCTCCATGGGGGGGTGCTTTGTTTCCTTCAATGGGCTCTCTTTATTGAAGATGTAATTTGGTAGCACTTCCCCTTATGCAGTCACCATCTTGAAGAGGAATTCGAGCAACATGAGGCCAAGGCAAGGGAAGCAACTATGGGTGGAAGTAAGGGAATTCTCACTATTTGACCAAATCTCAACATCATAACCAAAGCATAACAAAAGTTTGAAGAACACATGGAAGAGGCTTGTATTTATCGAGCAAAGCTCAGCTTGCGGGTGAACTAGTTCCAATTGGAATACACCATAGTCAAGTATGGGCACCCGTGTGATAAAATTGACCCAAAGGAGGCCAAGTACCTTCCTATGGAATGAATAACAATGGTGAGTATGACCTCAAACTCACCCACTAAGATTTTGAAGTGACCTTTGGTATTAATGGGATGTGGAATTACTCAAATTACACTATAATAGAGATCATGTGAATATCGTAGGAGCTCTCACATGATTTCACGACAAATAAAGGTGAAATGTTGTGACCTCGTTGAAGGTAAAATTAGAGTTTTACTTGGATTCAAGGTTAGTAATTTCCACAAATTCCATGTTTTTGAGACTAATTAGTGTGGTTAATATTGATTTGGACTATCTCTAGCTAAAATCACTTAAGTGTCATAGGTGGATGAAATAAGAGTGATAACAAAGGTCATGAAAGTAATTATTCCTTTAAAATGGTCAAGTATCTCGACACCGAGATTTAAAATTACATTCAATTGTATGATGAGGGATTTTTGATTCGTGAGCTTTTGCGTGGGGGTGGAGGTTCACCCTTTATTCCTATTGAGTTACACAAGCCTCCCTCCATAACCAATTCTATATTAAAGTGAATTTCATATTATTTTGGGTCCACAAGGCTCGGTGGATCTTGTCCCTTATGGGTCCACATGACTCCCCACAAACTCGATGCAATATTGAACTTAATTTTATATGTTTTGAATTAGTGAGTTGAATGGAGACACTGCAAAGACCTTAGAAAGACTTTTGATATTCCCTCGATTTTTAGATACGTTGATAGTTGTCAACAAAGGAGTTTAAAGGGTGAATTATAAGGACAAATGGCATGCCAACAAATAATTACATCACCATAATATTAATAGAGCTCTCAAAACGATAATACTAAAAAAATTGGCTAACTCATTAGCTTAAATTGAGAGAAGTAAGAATGATAGAGAAAAAAAAGGGGACTACAATGATTTGACAAAGAACAATCCCCCACCACATGGCAATATTCCATTAGGTTCATATGACAAGCTATCATTAGTTGTAACCATGTAGGGAAATCTCATTGAAGTGACTATTGTACCATCACACGTTATATTCCATTGGTTCACGTGACAAACTTTTATTAGTTGTAATCATGAAGGGAAATCTCAATGAAGTGACTATTGTAGTATCACACGTTTGGTGCATTTAAAAGATACCATTTTGAAATGTTCTTATTCAATTGGTATTAAATAATATATTATTCATATTAAAAAGCCTAAAGTTATGGAATTAGTAATTTCCATAACTCTATCAACTTTTCCCATTATTAGCACTTGCTAGAGTCCCCGTTGAACTCTAGATTTAATCAACAATAGAACTACAAATGCATGAACTGATACATTATGTTATTAAAAAACCAACCTAACCTACCATTGCATGGGATTCTAGACTTGAAAAATGTGATTATTGAGATATCATACAATGGTGTGATAACCGTTATGACACATATGGATGCCTCATCCCTATGCTTTTCCCAAGAAAAAAACAATATCACCTTAATATTGGAGATGTTAATATAATTTTTTATTTATCTAGGGGAGGGATGCTCTTTGATTCTAAAGAAATTTAAATGTATTTGAAACCATAAAACGAGATGTTAATATAATTTTTTATTTATCTAGGGGAGGGATGCTCTTTGATTTATCTAGGGGAGGGATGCTCTTTGATTCTAAAGAAACTTAAGTGTATTTGAAACCATAAAACGGGTATGTGAGTTACTCAATGATTGCCAGAACGGGTATGTGAGTTATTCAACGATTGTAAGAAAACCTCTAAGAAGGGTGAATTCTACAATCCAAGTCTATGACTTAAGAATCTTCAAATATACTTATGTCAACCTTTCCTCGATGTTATAAGTTATGGGTACAATAAAACACCTTCAAATTCTCAAGGATTTTTATTTACATGATTCAAAAATTCGCATATTAGATGAACTCAATTACTTTTGAATAGGGATATACTATTTTAGATACTATTGATTATCAATTTAGGAACTTCAAAAAGATTTTTATTTACATAATTCAAAAATTCACATATTAGATGAACTCAATCACTTTTGAATAGGGAAATACTATTTTAGATACTATTGATTATCAACTTAGGAACTTCAAAAGTAGAAACTACTTTGTAACAACATAATTGATAGCAACCTCATGCTTATAGAATGACTACCCTATACTCCCAAGAGTAATTAAGAGAATCGTGTTGACCATCCAATCCAATTTTGGTATCCAATCCTCATGAAAGATAGAAAATTGGCTAGCTTTTATGTTGTATAGGATATATTTATTTTTGTGTTTAGGAGAATTTTATAGGGAGAGACCATGAAACATTGAAAAATGAATCCAAAGAGTTCCTTGAAGGAAGATTTGATTATTTTCTGGATTATTTACACACCTATATTAAGCTATATGGCTCACATGTCAATCATATAACCTACCTTGACATGTATGTGGCAATTTTGTACTTGTAGAGGTAGATATATAGTTGTGTACCTACCTAAAAAATCCATAATAACTATTAAGGTTTATGTACATGAGCCATTTTGTGTATAATCTCATGATTTTGTAAGTGTTGTAATTGAAAAAAGGTCACTTTGGTCTAATAAGGGCATAATAACTTATTTAGTGACTTAAGTTTTTAGTAGGGATTTATTAGGGTTTTTACCTCAGTATGGATATAAATAGAGCACCGCCCACCCTGCCCTCACATGTATCTCATTTTATCAACATAAATCAACCTAGTTTTGGAGACATCTTCCTCCATTACTCGTGTTTGTAGGGGAAATCCACTCCTACATGTGCAAGTTCTTGCATATTTTATGTTATTATTGTTCATTTTCTATTTATGTTGCAATAGTGTCCCCATTCGGTTATAGGATTATTGAGTTTGTAAAATAACTTATTGGATTTTCATTCTTTCCGTGTTTCATTCTTGAAAAATTTGTCAAGGACTAGACCTCAAGCTTATGTTAATAAGGAAGAGATGGATGAAACTTTCATGAAATTTGCAAATGAAATGAGGTAGTTAGTGCAAGGAAAGGGATTCATGAAACTCAAAATTTCATTTTACAACCCAATATTTTAAGAGGAAGACGAAGAGATAACCCTTTAGGGAATAAAGGGTAACATACTTTTGAGATCATCGTTGCCACAAATATCTCAATATAGACTTGCATATGACCTCCAAATGAAGATCCTATAATACAACTTTGACATCAGAGTGGAAGTGCATACCTAGTTAAGAAATGTCAAGCTCACATTAGAGGTGCAACACATGCATGACCAAGAAGAAAGTTGGAGGGGGCATTACAACATATGGGTTGGGTGGCTTATACGTGGAGAGAAATATGGATTGATAAAATAACTCTTGGTGGGATTTTAGTGAATTTGTAGATGCATTAACTAAAAGAGCAACATGCAACTAGGATGAGCCTTATGAAGTTCAACACATGCATTTTTCTAGAGGGACATGAATAATGAAGAATTTATAGAGTAGTTCTAAGTCATAAATTCTAAGGCCAAAATCCCTCTAGATTAGGTGTGGGACATCTATATTTAAAATCTATGATAATAAATTTGAATGAAGGTAAAAATGTTTAAACCTGACACTTATGAAAAAACCATTATTATAGCTAGAAGAGTTGCAAGTCATATTGATGTTGTTAAGAAAAACTCACTTAGTTTTTGGAAATAGGGTTATACATATGATGTAAGGGACAAGGAAGAGAGAAATCTCGAGTCTCCACATAACAAAATTCATCCTCGCCAACCCAAAAAATCCCCTAACCCTCCCACCTTAAATCCTTCTTATACATGCTCTCAACCTTGGTTCAAGAGTCATGTATGTCACACCCCCCAAAAAATCATGGTCTATCACCTACGTGACATTGACTCGTAATATGAAAACACCAAGGATACTCTTTCCTCTGAACTTGTAATGACTCCGGCTCGTAGGACCACCCCCTTCCACCATTAAAAATAGGAGAACCTTTGATCTCCCTTGTCCTCATGATTGGTTTGGGTAAAATTAATACTTTCAATTGTATGACCATACTAAAAAACAAAGGGTCATTGTTATGGTGGTACATTAAACATTCACTACAACCACAATCCCTTTTTTTAACCATATTTGACCCATAGACATTGCAAAATAATTCATTTTACCCTAGAATTTGTTAGAAAATGGCTTATGAAAAAGAACATCGAAATATATGTTTGAACAATTTTCAACCTCTTTTTTGTGTGAAAATTTGCTACAAATTTGAAAATATGGTCTCTATATAGGTTGAAATTTGTTAGGTCAATATTCTATTTGAAACAGAGGTCAAAATTGCTTGTCAAAATGTGTTAGATTGATATACATGTTGAAATGAAGGTTGAATAGATTTTTTTCTTCTCAAAATTATGGTTGACAAGTCCTCACCCCCGTCCACTTCAAATGAGAGTTGAATTTTCGATGGACACATTGATCAAAATTTGTGTTTTTATAGTTGAAAACATATTAAAAATGTTCAAGAATTTTGTCAAAATTTGGGTAGTTATGTCAAAATTCCTTACGATATATTGGTCGATTTTTTGTTTTTATTTTTAAATAAAAATTAGTTCATAGTCTTAAACTTAAGCAAGGTCCTATTCTTGACCTTAGGCAACATTGTAGTCTCAGAGTTTAGGTAATGTCTTGGTCCTGATCATAGGTAAGTTTCTGGTCCCGAGCTTTGATTAGGCCAATAAGGTGCTAGTCTTGAGCTCTACTTGGGTGGGTAATGTAATGGTCATGACCTCAAGGTCATAGTCCTAAGCTCTAATTAGGCATGGAAGGTCTTTGTCATGATCTCTATAGCTACTGCATGAGAAAACTTTACAAAAAAAATGAAACCATTCTTGTAGTCATAGAAAAACGATTTGTGCAAAAGGAAAAAAAAAACAATAACACTCAATGGAATATAGAGACCAAATCTTGTAATTATGGGTACAAAAATATGTAATGTATAAACTAAAATTGCACATCATAGAGAATATAAATGGAAAAATAAGAGTCACCAGTTTTTCAATGTCACTATGATACAAATACATTAATTTCACGAGTGATGCAACTCAATAATGTCATTAATAAACAACAATCATGATTAATTGTCCTTATTCCCATCATGACCATAAACAATAATAATAAAATTATTTTATAGAGGAACAAGATGTAGAAGTCAGTCATGTGCATCCCAATTGTGTACCTCTATAAAAATAAATGCATGGCAGTTAGAAGTATAGTAACTATATAATTTTGAAAATTGAATGCTTTAATATATTGTTTTATAAACATATATCACATACACACTTATACACACTTATTGTTAAGACCCATTTGATCTCATCACTCCATAATTTTGTGAACCTTTCCTCTACATCCTTGATCTTTTCCTTCTCCTTGGCCATTTAAGGTAATGTTAGAGTGGGTACTAAGCAATTCAAAACATTTACTTTATAAAATCCCTCTCCAGTTAAAACATTGTATCCTCAATAATAACCTTAGCGTCAACAACATGGACAAGTTTATTAAACATAGTAAAGACACATCTTCGCCTTTGCAATATATGTAATGCATAATTCAACAACTTTAATACAATATTTAATATCATTAAAGTACAGATGAAATCGCTTATAAAATGAACTAACTGTCGATATATATGATAATGACATTGCAAATTAATATTGATTACTCGTGCCTGCAATTATCAATGAATGAAGCTAACTAAACCTTTATAGTAGCAAACTTAGTGTGCAATTCATTATACTCGTGTTTTTAAAAAATAACAAAACTTGAATATTAACAAGGGATGCATGACAACACATTCCTTGCCGAGTTAGTTGGGAAATATATGCTCAACAATGAAACTTAATATAATGAATAGTTTTTGTCAAAAGATAATAATTAAACAATACATATAATAAAGAAGAATAACATTATTATTTATGTAACAAGACAATGATAAGAATAAATAAAAAACAAGTAAAAACATTTAGTATTGTTGACGCAAAAACATTTAACATAAGACTTCGTAAAAAAAACAAGCAAACATGTAAATTATTTAATGTGCAGTAAAACTTAGTAAATAAGTGAAATGTTCAATGGGGAGGTTAGCATATGAGGGAAGTAAATAAATGAAATGTTCAAAGGGAAGGTTAGCATATGCGAGAATCAATGTAAAGTGTTTGGACTAAAAACATTCAGGAAGAATCAGGATACAACTTTGTAAAATTTTGCAAGGTAAATTGTTCAATGTGAAGTAAGACTTCGTAAATTTTGTTGAGTAAAACTTAGTAATTAAATAGTAAATGTTCAATGTGGAGTAAAACTTAGTAAGTAAATAAGTGAAATGTTGAATGAGGGGGTTAACATATGCAGGAAGCAATGTAAATAAGTGAAGTGTTCAATGGGGATGTTAGCATATGCGAGAAGCAATGTAAAGTGTTTGGAGAATAGGATGGGAAAGAAAAAATTCTAAGTGTCTGTGCGTTAGAATTGCAAGAAGAAAAGTGGGTAGAGTTGTTAGAAGAAGAGATGACATTTAGATTATGTGAGAAGCAATGTTAAGCATGCAAAAGACATGATGTGCAGGAACTAGTGCAAAGTGTCCGCACCTTAGAATTGTAGGAAGCAAAGCGA
The DNA here is from genome assembly GCA_009831015.1 of Picea engelmannii. Lineage (NCBI taxonomy): Eukaryota > Viridiplantae > Streptophyta > Pinopsida > Pinales > Pinaceae > Picea > Picea engelmannii. The sequence goes on from ML776826.1 coordinate 1,617,798, forward strand.
GTATAATTGTACGCACGATATCTATGTCAATGTTGGTCAAGTTTACATGTGAGCAAATATACATTATGAAACCATCTTACATACATCATTTACTAAATTAAAATGTGTTATATACTTGAAATTTGTGGTTTTCAAATTTATTGTACAAGATATTGCCACTCTCTCTCTCTCTCTCTCTCTCTCTCTCTCTCTCTCTATATATATATATATATATATATATAAAGTAGAAATCAACTACAAATATAAGGCATCCTATATATATAAAGTAGAAATCAACTCCAAATATAAGGCATCAACTCAATCAATTATTTCCCATATTAAACTTTGCAACCTATATTTCATAGTTGTTCCATCTTTTGCAATTTCTACTTTTTCTCGACTTCTAGGATAGATACATCTAAAAATGTGAGGCTGCATAGGAAGCAATGTAAAGTGTGTCGATCTCAGGATTCGCTGGAAGCAATGTAAAGTGTGTCGATCTCAGGATTCGCTGGAAGCAATATAAAGTGTGCGGAGGATAGGATGTGTGGGAAATAAAATAAAGTGTGGACACTTTAAGTTACATAGGAAAACTGCTTTTTTAAACAAGAAGAATGGAGCATTAAATAGAATACCTATAAGAAAGGGGCAAAGATATCTAGAAACAAATATTAGCTTTTCACAGATCAGAAAACAAATAAGACTAAAGAATTACTAAGTGAACAAAGGGAAAGAAGAGGAGAAAAATATGTAATGGATGCTTGACTTACCAAGAAGGAAATGTTATGTTGATTTCTATTTAACTCGTTGAGTATGCACTTGAAAAATTATATTAAGATCGTAGTATATTCATAGCAACATGCCAAAGCACGATGAGGGGAATAAAATTTTGGAAAGGAAATCATAGAATAACTAAATGTTTGGATTGAGTCTTTGTTTTGTGCAGAAGTGAATGTGTTCGGAGAAATAGGGAAATCACGAAGCTGTCGAAGCCTCACACATAAAAGTCAACAAAATGAAGTGTGTGGAGGTCAGGATGTGCGAGAAGCAAACCACTTGTATTTTTCCACACAAGACATGGCATTTAGCATAGAACTATGTAAAAACAACTAAAAACATCTAGCATAAAACTTTGTAAAAAGTATGCAGAGATGAGCGTCGAGCTTAGGATGTGCTAGAAGCAATGTAAAGTGTACATAGGCTAGAATGTGAGGGAAACAATGTAAAGTGTGCACAACTTATGATTTGTGGAAAGCAAATGCGATATAGTTCTCTGTACAACATATGTTCCTTATGTAGAGGGTTGAACTTCGTAGTAGCACATCAAAAAGTGGTTACTAGTGTCACTATTTTTTTTTGCCAAAGTTTAGAAAAGACAATGTGCAAATGACCATTGACATGAAATAGAGTGCAAAAGAAAAGGAATTTTCAAACTTCCGGCTTAATAGGAAAACTGGTTTTTTAATCGAACCTCAGAAAAGACAATGTGCAGAGAATTGAACAGATCAAAGACAATGAAAAAACATAGGAATTATCAATGTTCAAACTTAATAGGAAAACTGCTTTTGAAAATGACACAAATAGAAAACAATAGTGTGCAGGAAAGTGTTGGTCTATTGGACAATGTTCAATCACTATTGTTGATCTCTAAGGGTGTTTAAGTCTGAAAAAGAACCCGAGCAAGACAAATCCTTTTGCATTTTTTATACCAATTAAATGGAGTAGCATAAATTGTCATCGTAAACAATTAAAACAAAACCTAACAATGGAGTTGGTTTGTTAAGTAAACATTCAAAAATAAATCAAGGTATGAAAAAGGACCAGGTTGTATTCTATTGAGTATTCACAATACGATACAAAATTTACAAATCATAGCATAAAGGTCAAAATAGCATTTTGCAGAATGAAAGTAAATATCTACATATGCAAAGAACTTAACATGATATTTCATGATATTTTATTGAAAAATCATAAAGAGTGAACACATAATTAACTATTCAGTTTAAAACTCAAAGCCTGGAAAATCAATGGTCGTCTATGCCAAAATAGTTATTTGTCAAGCGCAAAAAAATATACATTTTTTTTTTAAATAATGTTTGTAAAAAAGTATAAAAGTTAAAATAGTATTTTTCAGAATGAAAGTAAATATCCACATATGCAGAGAACTTAACACGACATTTCATTGAAAAATCATAAAGAGTGAACACAGACTTGAAAATTCAGTTTGAAACTCAAAGCCTTAGAAATCACTAGCCATCTATGCCTAAATTGTTCTTTGGCAAGTTAAAAAAAAATACATTTGTCTTTTAAATAACGTTTGTAAAAAGTAAAGGCGTTTGTCCAAACTAACTGGGATTGGGGCTCGTGTGGACTATTTAATAGAAGAAAGACTTGGAAGAAAGAAAGAAAGATAGTTATAAATGAGTGTTAGGTCTTCACAGGTCATAAAACAAATATTTATGAGCAATTACTAAGTCAACAAAAGAAAATGATAACATAAGCAAATGCAATGGATCCTTGACTATTTACCAAGAAGCAAAATTTTTGTTACTTTGGTTTGTGTGTTCTTGTTGTGTATGTGCCTTTATAAAATTTCTTGCTTTGGGATTTTGTTGAAGTAACTGTCTGTGGTGGTTATTCTGGGTTAACAATCTGTCCAATGCGTTCTTGACCCAGTGATCAATATAGTTCTTGATTGGTGGGATGGTGATTTCTTGCTTAACTTGAAGTGAAAAAATGTCCTCCTCTACTTCTTTGCATTCCACTTGCAATTGGTCAATGACTAACAAGTGGTATTCAATGTCATCAAAAAATGTAATAAGCCACTGTTTCAGTTCTTCCTCGGGAAACTCCATGAGGTTGTCAAAGTCGTTAGCTAATGAAGTCTTGATTGCCACCAAGTGACTATCAAGCTCCTCTTTAGTGATCATGGTTGAATTTCTGAAAAGTTGTGGACCCACAGTTCTTTAACAACATCAAACGCTTTTAAAATATCATCGACTCTCCTTTCATTTATTTTTTCGCAAGTAACAATTGCATCTTGTAGAAGTTTTACTCGTTGTTCCCAACCTACCTTTATTTGCTTTATTCTTCTGCTTGACTACAATCCCTGCTAATTTCTTTGATGGTCAATGATACTAGTGAGCCGTGCAAAAAATTATTTATCTCATTTTTGTAGTAGACATCATCATGTTTCAAGTCTCTTTGCAAAGCTTTAGTAAAACTTGAAATCCTTTGTGAAAGATCATGTAGATTGATGTTGACCTCCTATGCCTTTCTAATTATATCGAGCCTTATATTAATGTTATTAGCAACATAGAGTTTGACTCCATTCAACAATTGGAGTGCTTTCTTGATCAGCTTTGAGATTCATGGAGTACTTGGAAGAGTTTATTATGCTAAAAGTATGGCCATTTGTTGTGCAAGCAGTGGCTCGGGAGTCAGTGCCTCCTCAATTTCACTTATATTTTTCTTCAATTTAATCATTTGCAACTCTTATTCTGAAATTAAATTTGTAAGAGAATCTCATGTAGAATGATATAGTTGCATGAGTTCAGATGGTGCAACTCGTGAGACACCGACTACTGACCTTAATTTCTGAACGACCTTTTTGTTTTTGACACTGACCCTCTCTATCTGCAACTTCTTTTGTTGCTTCTTGTATTGAGTATTGTGCAATGTTAAGGACTGGTCATCAAACAACATGGGTTTCTTTGTTGCGAGGTTCTATGTAATATATTGGCTTTCGACAATTCTTCGAGCTATCCAGTCCGATGGCATTGTACTCTCGATTTCCATATCATCAAGATTTCCTGGGCTTCTTGGATCTTGTAAATTGTGTCTATTTGGGATTTGTTTCCTTTTTTGTTGGGACACTCTATGTGCCTGTTCAAGATTTGTATGAGGTGGTTTCTCTCCACCATCATCTCCAACACACCCATCATTACTCTCTTCTTTGTTTAGCTTCCATTGTTTTGTTCTTTGCTCAGAGGAGGAGCTCTTACGTGGTCGGGGATTGGAAGAAGACTGGAGATTAGTAATTCTTCTCCCCCTTTGTCTTACTTTGCCGTGGCTTCTAGTATTTGAACTTATTTTTGTTAAGAAGTCGTCACTGCATGCATTCTTGTACTTTTTTGACATATTCTCATCGATTTCTTCATTAAATCTTGTGAAAAGGTTACTCTACCTTATCGATGCTAAATGCTGCAAGAACAAACCCTTGGGATAAAAAACCCATAGGGGTTGTGCTTATTTTAAATCAAATAGAATAAGTGTCTCTGAGACTTATATCATATGTCCCAGATTCTTGACGATCGTATCCCAAGCTCGAAGAGGCAATGTAATGAATTGATTTTTCCTCTTCTTGTCAAATGGAATACAACATGATTTATACTAGCGGCAAATCTTCGTGACATAATATCTATCACAAAAAAATATAGGGAGTAGAAGGGGGTTTTCTTGAAAACTATACAAGCGGATGTAAGTATGGTTTTCCTCTTGAATGCAAATCCCTTTTCCCTTAAGAAAATCCTCATCTTCTTGGGTTATACTCTTGGGATCTGCCCCAACCAACATGTGTTTGAACTCTCTAACAAACTTAACTTGAACAATGTAAAAATTGAATGGTGCTTTAAGTTTGCATAACACTAGGTACTAGAATTGAACTTGTTTGTTGTGTGTATTTGCATTGGCTTTGACAAGGATATCGTCAAATAAATTGCAAAAGACAATTTTGAATACCAAATATGTGTCCATGAAAAATATGCGTGCCAAAGTAGTTACTTTACTGAAAACAAATTTCATTTGATATCACCTCTGCCCAATCAAAGATGGGATCCTTCCAAAAGGAAACTTATAGTGCATATAGAGATGACCTAGGTATGTGTGAAGTCGACTCGCGCCAAGCCACAAGCGTGAAAAACCATGAAAAGTCCTAGTATGGTACTTGTATCAAGGTCATATCGATTGCTGAAAGGTAGGTCGACATATTTGAAAAGGGTAGTAGAAAGTATCTCAATACATTGGAACCGCCTGCCTGAGAGGCCAGGTGGGCGTCTGCATCAACAAGATGAAGAGTTTTATTTGCAGATGAAAGATAGAGCATTTTATTGAACATATTCATAGTAAGGATGACCATATTCATTTTTTTGTTGTTGTTACTTTAATCATTCTTCTCATCGAATCGAACGTTCAAGCACACCAGGTTACAAGTTCTTTGAACTCGAAAATTTCAGGTATATAACCAACATTAACAAGGCCTATGGTCTAGAGTTTGTCATTTTTCTTTTCTTCTGGAGGCTTGTTCAAGAACCAATGGTATGAGGAAAACCACTGTAAATTCCTCTCTTCTCAAGCTAGTGAACTGACAATATCACCGCAAAAGGGATCTTTTCTTCTTCTATTTTCCATACCCCTGCTTTTTTAATGAATTTTGATATAGGTGAACCTTATGAATAGTATATTAGCGAGGTCCATTTTCTTTAAAGCCAACTACGTGCCACATATTCACTAGAAAGTCCTTTCCACACATATGAACTATCTTTGAAACACACATAATCATCAATAGAAACCATTATGTATCTCATAGAAAAGTAGGACATTTACTTCACACGAGTCCCAATCATTGTCATTTCTTCGTAAATTGGATCAAATAAACCTATCATAAATGCCTCAATTAAATTGCAAATTATGTGGCTTGTCAGAATCTGTGTTGCAAAACTATTGGATGTGCAGAGGGCATGAATTGCGACAGATATGGCTATGCTGAGTTCATAGATACGATGGTAGAAGAAGGTTCGATACAAGGTGGAAAATTTCCAAGTAAAAAGCCTTTTGATTACTAGTATTTTTGAACAGGGATACATCTTGAGTTAGTGCATCTTCTGCATGAGGGATATCTACAACTTCAATACCAATTAGCAATTTACAACGCTTGTCATCTGACATTTTCCATGAAGTTGATGTCCATGTCATGTTCTTGAAGTTTGGCAAGGGAGTTTGTTCATCGAGCTACTCTAAATTCTTGCTGAAGCAATATTTTTACTGAAGGATGTGGTGCATAGGCTATAGGAACAAGAACATATTTTTCTTTTCCTATCTATTGTACGCGTGTTTCTTTTAATGCACTTTGACATATTTGAAAGTTATGAATAACACATTATGGAGGTGCAATTGCTTCAAGACAAATTACATCTGACACATTTACTAAAATGTCGTTTCCATACGTGATTTAGCTACAGAATATGACGAATGATAAATAGAAACCATTGAGTAGGTCATAGAAAAGCGTGACATTTAGTTTACACAAGTCGTAAATAACTACCATTTGTTTTTTCCAAATCAGAGCAAATCAATGTGCCATAAATGACTCAGTTATCATGCAAATTACGTGGCTTGTCAAAATCGTTGGTGTAGAACCATTGGAAATGCCAAATTGTGGAAGTGGTAAGTGCACAAGGGTAAATGATGAATTGTGTGCACAAGGGTTGAAAATAAAAGTAGTCAAGTTTGAGTTGTGCGGGGGATATACATGTGCGGAGTGCGTGCATGCAAAAGATATAGGTGTGCGGAGTCTGTGGATATGGTAATGGAAAAAGACTTCACGCAATGAGAAAAGTGGGTAAGTAAAAACACTTTTGACTAAGAAACTTTTGAAGAATAGTGGATTGAAAGAAGAATTTTATACAAGATTTGTTTGGGGCTGTTGTATGGCAAGAGCCAGTACATGTGCGAGTAGCACGAAAGGCTCCTTCTTCTAATTGCAACACATCTACAAATGTTAGATACAATTATTACTACGATCCTCTATGTTTTAGAAATTTCGTTAAGAAATAGGTGTCTTCTACATAGCGATTGTTTTTGGCACTTTGTGTAGTGTTTTGCATTAGGTTTATGCACCCGCTTCCTGCAGTGATTTCTTCTACTTAAATGACTCACTTATCGTGCAAATTAGGTGGGTTCTCATAAAATATGGTACCTAACCATTACAAATGAGAAGGTGCATAAGTGCAAGAGTGTGGGAGGATCAATCATGCGGATTATCCGCACAGGGGTTGAAGAAATAAAATTGCCACCTAGTTATTATTTTGTTTTTTTTAGAAGCAATTCAAGTTGGCAAGGGACTGTTACAAAAACTGTGTAGGATGAAAACAATCAAAGGTGAAAATGGAGAAAAGGTGCGTTGTTTTGAGTATGTAGAGCTCACTTTGTTTTTTGGTTATTTAATGCATTTATCCACCATGTCATCTGTTATGGTTCATACATACGTAACTGTTTTGAATTTCCAAGTGCCATGACTTGCGACTTACATGAGTTCTAATTTTGGGGTTCTAGAAAGAATCAAAGTTACGCATAAACAAAAAAGGTTTTATGTTTTGAGGTTGTATTGTTATTTTTATTTTACAGTTGGTTGATGCTATGGAGATAACACAGGTATATAGTTACGGTGCAATGCATTATTTATCATGTATTGTAAAGAAATGTTGTTTTTAGGTTGGATGCATTTTAATTATGGTGTTAGGGATTGTTTAGTTGGAGCATTCCACAATCTGTTCCATCCATTCTTTTTTTGTGTTTGGTTATGGTATAAGTTGTTATAGTTCAGAAACACGGGGCCATTTTTCAAGTTTTAGGGAGGATTTTTCTATGATTTTATGGCTTCACTTGGTGCAACTATGTATTGCGCACCTCCGCACTTGGCAGAGCAATATCACTAGCCCACCCAAGAATGTGTATTTTGGATACTTGTGCAGAGAATCCACACACGTTATCGTGCTGCAATTTGGCACCTCCGCATGGTGAATTGTGATAGGAGATGTAATTTGGACAATATGCTAGTCATTTGTCACACATTATTTTTTCAAATTTACAAGGAGAGGGCATCGATTTAGAACTAATCCCAAGTAAATGTCATGCTTTTCTATGGGCTAGGTGGTGCTTTCTATTTATAATTATGCGTATTTTGAACGTAGTTTGTTTGGGTAAAGGACATTTTAGTAAACACGCGCCATGCATTGGTGCTTAGAGCAGTTTGTGCTTGGTGTTATATCTATCTTTTAGAAATTTCCTGGTCAAATGATTTTTTTACTTTATGTTTTTTTCAGATTGTGAAAAAGGATTATGCTATGTCCATATATTTGTAGTGGACATATCTATGTGTTTCATGCCTTTGCGTGTGCAGAACTATGTCACATGCATAGGAAACACTCGATCTAATTTTGAGCGTTGTGCTGCAAATCGATGCCACTAGTCCTTGCGGGGTGTTGTACTTCCATAGGTCTGCATTTCGAATAGTTCTACGACACGAGTTGTGAAAAGGTAGGTGATTTGGTTCATTTATCACGTGTTGATTTACTCGAATATAGGAGGAAACATGAGGGATTTAGAATTGATGCAAGCTAGATCTGTCACTTTTCTATGGACTACGTAGTGGTTTCTATTTATGGTGACCCGTGTGCCGGACATTATTCTTGTGTCTGGAAAAGACATTTCATTAAATATGCATTATGCATTTGGGATTGGATGGCTTGAAGCAATTTGATATATCTTATTTATTTATGTTTGGTAAATTTGGTAGTGAAATGAGTTTATAGATTGATATAGTGGATTTACAAGGACATGGTAGATATTTAGAACTATTGCCAAGTAAATATTACGCTTTTCTATGGAATGGGTAGTGCTTTGTATTTATAATTATGCGTGTTCTGAACCTAAGTTTTCCAGTGAGGAGACATTTTAGTAAACAAGCGTCATCTACTGGGGCTTAAAGAAATTTGTGCTCGATGCTATATTTATCTTTAAAAAATTTCCTGGTCAAACACTTTATTTACTTTATCTTTTTCCAGGCTGGAGGATTTTGCTATGAACATATCTCCATAGTTGACATAGCTATTTGTTCCATGCATCTACACTAGGGACATGTATGTTGCATGCATAGGAAACATTTGGTCTATTTTTCAAGCATTGTACGAAGGATTGATGCCATTGATGCTCGCGGGCTGAGTTGTGCTTACGCTAGTTCACATTTCAAATAGTTCCGCGGTACAAATTGCGACAAGAAATATAATTTGGGGGATGCCTGAGTCATTTATGACACGTTTATTTCCTTAGATTTAGGAGGAAACCACAGGGATTTAGACCTGATGCAATGTAGATGTCACGTTCTTATGGAATTCCTAGTGGTTTTTATTTATGGTGACCTGTGTTTAAGAGGCTATTAATGTATCTGGAAAAGACATTTGAGTAAATATGCATCATGCACCTGGCCTTGAAGTAATTCTAGTTGTCTAATTTATTTGTGTTTCATAAATTTTGTACTAAAATGCCTTCATACTCAGTGTTTTTTTTTCCAGGTTGTACGAAAGCTTTTGTTGTTGCGATATTCCGATGCTCTTCACTTGCATATTCTTGACAAAGCAAATGCTTACTCTATTTTTAATCCTTGCACGAGGAATCCACACTTTCAATCCTTGCGCTGAGAATTCACGCCACTTATGGTTTGGCATTGACGCACTTGGGTGGCTCGACACCAGTGCAGTTGGCAGAGCTATCACATTAGCACTTCCACACAGGTGTATACCCCACATAAAGGGTACTTGGTCTATTTATCACTCGATCTATTTTCAAACCTTGTGTGAAGAACTGATACGACTCCTCTTCCTGCACTCTTCCACTTCCACACTTATAATACTTCGAATAGTTGCAAATAAATATCTTCTCTTAGTCTTCTATTTGGAAGCCACCCAAGAGAGTAGAACTTCCATTTTAATTGATTTCTCGTGTATGTAAATTTAGCAATCATGGTAATGCGGACCAAGAAAATATGAGTGGTCAACTCAGGGGAGTTTTTACTTTTCCATTTTTAAGCGTGATTGCAGGATTTTCCTATTATCATATTTATGTAGTGCACACAACGATATCCTTGGTACATGTACAATCTACAGATATTTCTGCCAGACAGGAAAGAGTTGGTATTCTCAGCATATGTGCAGAGGATCCATATAACCGCTCCACTTGCATAGGTGGATATCAACACATGTGAATTTCTACATAGCACACAACCATATCTTTCACACTTATGAATTTCACATAGGTATGACGCCCACACATCCAAGACTTAGTCTATTTTCAACACCTGTTTGGAGAATCCATACAACTCACCACATTGTGTTGTTGCACTTCCGTACTTCCAATACTTCAAATAGTTTCTAAACGACACTTTTTATTTTCAACCTATGCAAGAGAGCATAACTTACATTTTAATTGATTTCCTGTGTATGTAAATTTAGGATTCGTAGTAATGCGCACCAAGAAAAAGTTGTTATAGTTACTAGTTGTTTTTCAGTTCTATTTGGTTGGTGGTTGCATACAAGTTACTGAACTGGGGCATAGCAATATGAATTGTTTGTTTTGAAATCCTGGCACCTGAAGTGTATTAACATTTTTCTCTGCAAAGCTATTAGATAGATTACCTGGAACATAAATGAACTATGGAAGCTATCTTATCACATGTTCAAGTGTTTAAAATGCATTGGAACAGTAGAATAAAACGATTGACCGAAGCCATATCCTTTGCACTTCCGCACTTCACATAGGTATGAAACCCACACAATTAAGACTTAGTCTATATTCAACACTTGTGCGGAGAATTCATACAACCCAGCACCGAGTGCTGCGACACTTCTGTACTTTCAATACTTCAAATAGTTTCCAAAGGAAACTTTCTATTTGAAACCTACCCAAGAGAGTAGAAGTTGCATTTTAATTGGTTTCCAGTGTATGTAAATTTAGGATTCATAGTTGCCAACTTTTTTCATTTCTATTCGGTTGGTGGTTGCATACAAGTTACTGGATTGGCGCATAACAATGTAAATTGTTTATTTTGAAATCTTGCACCGAGGTTGTATTAACGTTTTTCTTTGCAAAGCCATCAAACAAATTATCTGGAGTAGAAATGAACTATGGCAACTTTCTTATCACGTGTTCAACAGTTTAAAATGCATTGGAACAATAAAACAAAATGATTGGCTGAAGCCATATGCTACACACTTATGCATTTCACACAAGTATCATGCCCGCACAACCAATACTTTGTCTATTTTCAACACTTATGCAGAGAATTCATACAACCCACCCCGTTGTGTTGTCGCACTTCCATACTTCTAATACTTCTAATACTTCTAATACTTCTAATAGTTTCCAAACAACACTTTCTATTTGCAACCTACCCAAGAGAGCATAACTTGCATTTTAATTGATTTCCTATCTATGTAAATTTATGATTCATAACAATACAAACCAAGAAAAGTTCTTATAGTTTCTAGTTGTTTTCAGTTCTATTCAGTTGGTGGTTTCATATGATTTACTGAACTGGGGAAAAGCAATGTAAATTGTTTATTTTGAAATCTTTTCACCCACGTTGTTTTAACGTTTTTCTCTACAAATCCATCAAACAAATTACCTTGAACAAAAATGAACTATGGAAACTATGTTATCCCGTGTTCAAGGGTTTAAAATGCATTGGAATAGTAGAAGAAAACCATTGGCCGAAGCGCATGGAAAAAATAATGTAGAAACAAAGATGTTGTGTTGAGAAAGAACCGGGAAAAACTGTATTGAAGGCTTGCATAATGTTTCCAGATTTGCAATCATTGAACTGAAGCTCAAAACTTTTGCACAATTTTCTGCCATATAGAAATCTTAGTGAAACTGTGCAATTCACTATGTTTTTGGTTAGATATTTAAATTCTATTTAAATTCTATATGAAAGATTCAAGCCAAGGTAAGAAGGATTTGAGTAATGTAAAATGTTTTAGGTGTCACCAGAATGGACATTATGGTAGCCAATGTCCTAAGAAAAGGATGACCAAGCAACGAAAACAAGTTGGAAGGAGTGCAGGTACTGTAGTAGGAGTGGATGAGTTAGCATCCCAGAATTAGTGATCCAATACAAGGGTACCAAAGATCCTCAAGAACATAATTTTTTTTTTGTGATTGGTGCTAGACATCCAAGAAAATTCCTAGAGCACAATGGGTTCATAGGTCCATCCATACAATGGATATGATACCTAGAAGCTGGTATATCCAGGAAGAGACGAGATGACAAATAGAGGACTGGGAGAAAGTGAGTAGTCAGTTTTTTGCAACATTTAAGTTAATGTTGGAGGTTCCTGTGCAGAGGGAGATTTTGTTAAGGATGAAGCACAAAGGGATATTTTTTTAAGGATCAAAGATTTCAGCTTCCATTGGCAACCCAAAGACACTGAACAAAAATTTGTCTACGCATACCATAAGCCAATGGTGAAATCGAAGTAGCCAATATACTGTTGGAAGGTCGACAGTGATGACATGCAGGAAGAGGACTCTCGAGGCTTACAGGTAAATGAAACCAAGGGAGACCATGCAGTTCAAGGGAAGGCCTCTAGTAGTAATGCACTGGACTATATGCGTCCATTGAAAACAAAGAAACATAATATAGGCATAGAAGAAGCACCTAATATGGCCATAGTCAGTTATTATTGGGATCAGGAAATAGAAACACAAGTGGTAAACTTGTTGAAAGAATAGGAATACCAGTTTCTAAGGAGTTTTTTTAGATGAAAGGTATTGCAGGATCCCTTGGATAGATGAAGATTAAATTGAAGCTAGATGCTAAGCCGAACAAGAAGAGACCATGTTAATTGAACCTGAAGTACAAAGAAAAATTGAGCAAAGAGTTGGATCGAATGTTAGAGGTAGGAATCATTGTCCCTATAGAGGAGTTAGATTGGATTAGCCCAATGGTGGTGCCACCAAAGAAGAGGGGTGATCTAAGATTTTTTGTAGACCTACGTAGCTTAAACGCAACATGCATACACGACACCTTTCTGAAACCATTTATCAACGATGTATTGGAGAACATGGGTGGGTGCGAAGATTAATCTTCATAGATATATTTTTAGGCTATCACCAGGTGCGGATCATGGAACAAGATAGAGCCAAGACAACATTTGCAACAGAATGGGGCTCATTTTCATTTATTGTAATGCCATCTGGTTTGAAGAATGCACCTATGGTGTTTTCTAGAATTGTGGTTGCATCCTTTATGAACTTCATGCATAAGTTTCTGTAGGTATACTTAGATGATTGGATGGTGTTTATCCTAATAAATAAGCATATGCAAGTACTACGATTGATGCTAGATAGATGCAATTAGTTGCATATCTCATTAAACCTGAAAAGTGCATCTTTTTTACACCATTTGGAATGCTATTGGGACATGCCGTGTGCAAGGAAGGATTGGTAGTAGATCAAGCAAATATTGCAGCAATAATGGACACAGAGGATATTATATATGATTCATACAAATTTATGCAAAATTTGCTACGTTGTTGGAGAAGCTACTACGCAAAGATACCAAGTATGTCTGGACAAAGGAATTTCAGGAGGCATTGGACACATTGAAAGAGAGCTTCGTGAATGCGTTGATCCTGATATTTATAGATTGGGACAAGATATTCCATGTGCATGTGGATGCGTCCTCAATTGCACTTGGTGCAGTGCTTGTGCAACCTGAAGAAGACAACAATGATCACCCAATGTATTTCGTCAGCAGGAAGCTATTCAAATTCTGAGAAGAATTATATAACCATAGACCGCGAAGGACAAGTGATGGTTTATGGACTGCAAAAGTTTCAAGATTACTTACTTGGAACTCCCTTCAAGTTTTTTATTAACCATTCGACGCTCAAGTACTTGGCCAATAAGCCAGTTTTTTTGGGGGGGATGGTATGCCAATGGTTATTGCTTTTCAATAATTTGAGTTTAAAGTAATAGTTAAGCCCAACAAACACAATTTTGGGCTTGACCATCTTTCAAGGATAGCATTATGGGAAGACGGAGGTAGTTTAGACAATGATATCCACAATGCACAACTCTTCAGGGTCGAAGTGGTGCCAGATCAACTAGTAGAGATTGCAGCATACTTAAAAACAAGTCACGTGTCAAAGGGATACACTTAGACAACTGGTTACCCATAGTGTCAATTATCGGTTGATCGTGGGGAACTTACAAGGTTAGCCTATATGGGATCCTACATAGGTGCATATTAGAACATGAGTGCAAGATGGTACTCTAAGAGGTGCACGAAGGTAATGCGGGGGGACACAACGCAGAGAAGGAAACTGTGTGGAAGGTGTTGCGCACAAGTTTATGGTGGTATTCAATATTTGAATACGCTATGGTGTATTTCAAGCATTGCAACATTTTCCAATGGATCGAGAATCCTTCAAGAAGAGATGAACTACCACTTTTCCCGGTCACCATGCTAGAGTCGTTTGAAAAATGGGAAATTGATTTCATGGGTCCGATCAATCCGCTTGCACGTACAACTAGCTCATGATACGTTGTTACCTCAATATAATACTCGACTTGTTGGTCAAAAATTGTGCCAGTGAAATATTGTACTGTAGAGACAACCGTGTGCTTCATCTTTGAAAATGTGAATACTTGGTTTGTCTGCCCAAAAGTGTTGATGAATGAGCAGGGCACACATTTTTTGAATGAAACCATCCATGCACTAACTCAGAAATTCATGATCCATTACCAAAATAGTACACCATATCACTCGACGACAAATGGCATAGGCGAAGCATTTAACAAGAAATTAGAGGATTCATTAACTAAGGTATCTAACGTACAATGTGACGACGAGGATCAAAAAATTCCAAGAGTAATTTGGGTACATATAACAAAATAAAAATGATTGAATAAGCATACACCTTTTAGGTTGGTCTAATGTGAGGAGCTAATGATGCCCTTAGAATTTGTGGTACCAAGTTCATGAATTGGCATTACAACACAGATGTTGGATGACTAGTCCCTTTGGAAACAGTTGGATGAGATATTGAAATTGGAAGAAGACCAACTGATTGTGGGTCATAACTAGATGGTCGAGTAGAAAAGACATAAGTCTTGGCACGATCATAATATTCAGTGAAAGAATCTACAACCTGGATCTTTTGTATTATTGTATGATAACAAGTTCTTGAAGCACCTTGGCAAGTTGTGCATGTGTTGGTTAGGACTCTTTATACTGATAGACATTAGTGAGGTAGGCGCAACAAAGTTGGCAATGTTGCAGGGTCATCCCCTCAAAGTACTAATCAATAAAAGTCAGTTGAAGGTGTATTATGGCCCACAAGGGTCGGATGCAGTTTCACTTTTAGCATAAGATAGGGTTAAGTAGGTAGGAGTAAAGGAAGGTATATAGAAATAATGATTAGTAGGATTGAACATATTTAGGTGATCCGTGGGAAATGACATGTTTGTACTTCCTAGGATTTGTAAGATTCAACCAACTTGGTGTGATAATGATCGATGTACATGCTATAAGACGAACAATTGGTTCCCCACAAGTTGATGAATGGAAACATGGGTGAAGGTGATGACATGAAAGTAGGAAGGTTGTGTGACAATAGACCAAGATGACATAGGGAATGGGAATAATTATAGAGTATGTACAACTAATGGTTGGTCAACATGACAGACCGAGAATCAAATGCACATCTATATAATGGGCATGGGCCACACGGGAGAGATCACCAACACGACTATTTATACTTACCATCACCTCACTACCAAGCACTTTTGGTGAGGATTAGACCATAAAGTACAAATATCTTAGAGAGCAACGTGTAGTATGAGCCAAGTCAGATAGTTGAACCCGTTTCTCGTCTAATGAAAAAGTTAGGCAAAAATGCTAGGATCTAGTAGTGTCAGAGATTCAACCTACCCAAGGGTTCGCCTGAGCCATGGATACCTCCGACCCACAAAAGAAACATGCTACAGTATCGACAACAACAAATGCCTAAATGCCAACAATGGAGATCCTACAAACATACCATATTCACAAATGTCACTTGGGCAGGGGACCCAACTTAAAGGGTGCTGACAACAACGCATGAGACATGACATGGTTCTTTGAATTTGACTTTGAAGCTTATGAAGATGACATCCCAGACCCTAAGTAGTAGGACCAAATGATGATCGAACAATAAACCAATGCCAATTTTGAAGTAGGAGGTTTGTTGCTTGTAGTTGACCCCATGTATTAGGTGAAACTGTGCTCATCCCAACCATTCTCTTGCATCCCGTGAGATACAGGAAGAAGATGACGGGCAAGAGCAATGGAAACGATAGATCCAGAATGAGATCAATGACAGAGAAGTCAATATCCCCGACTAACAAAGAATTAACATTTTGAAATTGAGCGTTGGTGAGACATTAAGAGTCCAACATATCCACCACAATGGCTAAAGATGGACATACTTCACCTGACCATAGGGTACTAAAGATATTCCACCAGTTCGACTCAAGTGTTCTAAAAACTTCATCACTAAGATAATGATGAAGGAACATTGTTGGCTTGAGGACAATCCAACTAATAGTGTTGGGGGCCTATTGGCACCCTAAGGTTTTGGCAAGACCACGTGTGTACCACAAGTTGGAACTACATGTGTTCCATGATTTTTCATCATGCAATGCCAAGATTCAGTGCCTGTGCCAACCAATGTTCTACTGGGCGTGCGAGTCAATTTTATACTGCACACACGGACTTGTAAAGTTTACATGCTTTCCAAATCCTTGAAAATGTTTGATAATTATTGTAGCCATTTTTGTAACAACTCAAATAGTCATGGTTGAGGTTGTGGTTGAAAAAATTCCCTGGATATCCATTAAAAATGTTCTATAAACTAAGACCTTTCCAACAGTGCAAGAATCACCTCAATCAAAGCTCGTATGCGAAAGTTTTGCCTTCTGCAATTTGACCTATGTTATTGACCATTATGGTACGAGTGGATGCCACATAAACCCCCATTACTCAAACATGTGGGGCTAGCCACATGTGAATTTTGAAGAATATTTTAGAAGGTCCAAACCTTATCGCTAATTGAGGGTTGAGGAGTTTAAAACTCTAACCCTAGATATCTATTAGACTATGTTAAATACCAGGCCACTAGGAGGAGAAGGGGTTTTATTCTTTCGCATTGTACTTGTTCCATAGCTGAAGAAAACATCTAGGAGTGGTATTTTGAGAACATAATAGAGGAGGAGGAATATTTTGTAGCAGCCTTTCATGCCACAATGTCATAGGCAACTCCATAGTGAGTGTCCATTTGTTTTTAATTACATTTTGATAATTGAAATAAAGAGAAAAAAACATAGGCCTCACCTTCTAGATGGGGTTTCTCCCATATCCAGTTTCCTAGGATATATATTGTGTTCATTTGTGTGGATGGTGTGTATATTTACCTATTCTTTCATTTTCCCATTCTAGTTATTTTCTATAAAAATAGAGCAATAAGCTAGAGATAACAAATTTGAGATCTAAGGAAATAAACATGCATAATAAAGATTTCAACATATTATCAAATCTTTTGTGATGATCTCTTCCACAGGAACATCCACGAAAATTTAGAGATTCAGAGACATGCACATGATCTGTCCTTGTTATGCACATTGTCTACCCCACCCCCACCCTTGTATGAGGATATAATGCACAATTTCTTTTAGGTGGTGGGGACGGGTGGGGGGGGGGGGGGGGGGGGGGGGGGTGTGGGTGTCGAAGGAGTGGGGTGAGGCAATTATATGCGACCCCAACAAACATAATGTACATTTATTGCCCCCTACCCAACCATCACCCTCATAATGCACATTTTCTCCCCCTACCCCATAATGCATAGTGTCATCCCCCCCTCCCCAACCCTCATATGAGGGTATAATGCACATTGTCACCCCCCTTCCCTCCCAAACCCTCATACGAGAGTACAATGCACATTGTCATTTATGAGGGGGTGGGGAAGACAATGTGCATTATACCCTCATATGAGGGTAGAGGGTATAATGCATATTGTCTATATGATGGTATAATGCACATTGTCTCCTCCCACCTTGCCCTCATATTATACCCTCATATGAGGGTATAATGCACATTGTCTCCCCTCATCCCACCCTCACCACCCTCATATGAGGGTGGGGGTAGGGTGAGAGAATGTGCATTATGGGGGTGGAAAATAATGGACATTGTCTGCCCCCACCCTACCATCATGAAGGCCGCCCTCGTAACAAGGCATAATGCACATTATCCACCCCTATAAGTAATGGCATGACAATGTTAAATGGAATTCCTTTTTGTATGCATAAAATCCCAAATACACAACAATTGGTGACATTGTACTTCACCTCAAATTAGGGCTTCTTAAATGTATTTTCATAGTTGTGACATCCTAATTTGACTTATGACCTACTAATGAAGTAATGTACTAATTTCCTAATCCATATATTGTAGTCATTCCTTTCAAACATGTAAAATTCACAAAATGACAAAATATGTCATAGGAAGTAAAATGGGTTAACATTTGTCCATTCTTTTATATTATAATAATAATAGTTTAATTTTAATATTATAGTTTAGCTAGATGTTAAAATTCATGTATAGATTCCCTTGCTTGTGGGACAAGGGACCTTCTCTAGACAACAATTTCACTGCTTAATTTATGGAGATTTGTATACCCTACCCCCTCTAGATTCAAACTCGTGATCTTCAAGGAAAAACACATGTTCTTAACTGTGAACCCACTTATAATGTATACATGAATGTCCAATAAAACACTAAAAAAAGACAATATTTTTTTAATGTTGTCTTTAATTTATTTGCAAGTTTTTCTGTTGATACCGTGATTGCTCTTGATATCGTGATTTCTCTTGCAAGGAATTGAACTTGGGTGGGGGGGATAACAATAATTTCTCCCAACCACCCAAATTAAACCCAATTGACATATATGTGTGTGCGTGTGTGTGTGTGTTTTTCAAAATAAATAATTTTAAAGTTTTTTGAAGCATGTCAAACTTCCTCTCAGTGAATATATATTAACACATATTATTGTTTCATAATCTCATAAATTTAACATATGTCGATAGATACTTAAAATATTAGATACTCTTCTTTAATAATATCATAAACTTAACAAGGGCGACAGGGGCAGGGGGACTCATCCTTGACTCTCATGGACGAAAACCAACAAAATTCTCATGGGGATTAGGGAAATCCAGTACCAATGGTGCAAAGGCGTTGGCATTCTATACGGGCATGCACCTCATTATTGGTAGAAGTCAAGTTAGGCTAGTGGTAATAGGGGATTTTGATTTGATAATTAAGGCACTTCGGAGGAACATTAAAAATTCCCATCTCACCCTTGCCACAATATTCTAACGCATCAGAGAACTTGAGAAAATATTTGAAATGGTTAGCTATTACCATGTTCTTAGATCACAAAACTCTGCAACAGAATCATTAGCCAAGGAAGTAAATAAATTGGAGCAGAGTCTTTTAAAAGTCAATAACAATATTAAATATGAGCTCATCCCCTAAGATAGAAATGAGTGACACTATGCACACAAGTTCGCCAGTAAATTTTTTTCATCAAACAAAGAGATCAATCACATAAAATCAACAAGGATCAACAACTTCCTATCATCCAGCGTGACACACAATTCATAAGACTCCTGGGACCCACGGTAGACCTGGACTCCACGTCAAGGCTTGTTTATACCCACCAGCTGACACGCTCCAACTATGGAACTGTGACATCCTCTCACACAAGCATGTTCACTCCCCTCACATCAAAGCTTCTTCCCCAACCTCGTGCTTTCCATCGTCGCAATGTGGACTATCATTCCTCCAGAGCTACCATGTCTGAATCACCGGTCTCGTACAAGCACTAGTTACAGACTCTGAATCAACTGCATCAACAAGTGTCATTTCCCAGTCTTGTTTGATATTATTGCAAACCATGGTGTTGCCCTTCTGTTCATGGGAATTGAACCCATTGGAGTTAATAAAAAATACAAGAGGTGGCAACAACAAAATATAGGGAATGTGAGGAAGACAACAAATTAGTAACAACCTTTGGAGCTCAAGCTAGTTCTTGGAGAAAGAAAAAATACAGTTTTATAAGACCTCAAAACATGTAGAAGTGCAATAGAGATACATGTGAGTGCACCAACTGTGCCATAAAGACATTGCAAGACCAAGTGAGAATGCAATAGGGATAAATTGCGGAATTAAGGACCATGAATGCCCAGCTTCAACAACAACTTCAATCTCAGAAAATTTGAATGAATGAGGAGTTGGTAGTAGTCTTGCAGCCTGTTAACAAAAATATTGGGCATATCCAGTCCATTTGTCAACAACTTAAACATTTCCCTTCACATACACAAAGGCAACATGCATCAACCACTTGAGAAGAGTCCCGGGCATCGCATGCAGTCCTTCTACCCTCTCCCGAGAGATCGCGTTTAGCACAAATCATAGCTGGAGGGGAGGAGGTACAACGGGCTCACCCAAATGCAAAAGACACATGAAGCGATAAGGTGGACACGTCTTTACACTTGTACTAGTAGTTAATGATTAGTAAATCTCTCTTTTTGCTATTTTCCTTTGTAGCCATATACACTTGGAAAATATGTATCAAATTGTATGGGATTTTAGGACATTTTCCAAGGGGTAGGAGGGAAGGATAGTCTTTGCTTTTTTACGTTGGGGCTAGAACCTTTGGAGATTTTATAATTTTGAATGTTTTGGTCTGCACAACCCTTTTCTAATAAAAATCTTGACCGTTTCTATGCAAAAAAAATATCATAAACTTAACATATACCAATATATACTAAAAGCTTTTAGTTTTTGAACAATTAAGGTTGAGCTTCCCCATTTGAATAGACATGTTACGTTGTTAACTTATTTAAAATTTGAAAAAATCTCAATGAAGTTCTCAAAAACCCCTTTTTAATTCTCTACATATCCCTCAAAGGCTCTTGCACCATATGGATCACCAATACCGAAGTGTTTCACAAAAATATTAAGGATACCATGTAATTGTAACCCCAAGATAAACCACAAACTCTAATTTTATGTATTACTAACTTGTAAAGATAATTAAAATTAAATTTCACTATAACCATGTTGTACCCATCACTACTAGAAATTAATATGACTAATTCATAGTCATGCAATTCTTATTTTTTTCTTAATGATCATGGTTTCATTATATCTTAAGGGATTCATCCTTGGAATTAATAAGATTAAATCACACTTTTTTAATACTTGTAGCTTTGTCATGATAAACACATGTAAGGGGATTGTGGACTCCTTACCCCTTGATTCCTCTCTTTATTATATTTGTCGTCTACCATGGTATATATTTAAAATTGAACGAGAATAATATTTCTCTGCGGTTTTGAACGGGAATACTACTTCTCTATGGTTTTGTACGAGAATACTACTTTTCTGGGGTTTTGAAATTATTTCTCTGTGGTTTTTGAACGGGAATACTACGTCTCTGCTGTTTTGAACGGGAATAATACTTCTCTGTTTTTTTTTTTAAGGAGATATTTTATTTCTAAGATTATATATCTAGGGTTTTGAACGAGAATAATACTTCTCTTTGATTTTTACCTTTTTTTACCCAGGTTTCTCTGGACTTCTCTGGGGTTTTGAACGAGAATAATACTTCTCTTTGATTTTTACCTTTTTTACCCAGGTTTCTTCGGACTTCTCTGGGGTTTTCAGAAAGTATTTCTGGCTTCTTCAACGGGTTGAGCAATTGGACATCTAAAATGAGGTGAGTCACTTTTTACTTTGATTCGATTTTAATTTTACGTAAAGAGATTTAAATATATTTTATTTATTATTTATTTTAAGTTTCATAAGTAAAAGTGTAGACCGATTGACAAGTGTTGTGTAAATGGAAGGAAATGTAAAAAGGAGATCTCAAGTTCCATTCTCACCAATCCATTTCTGAATGTAGAAATAGAGTGGTTTTCAACATGCTATATGGCCAAATTCCAACTAAAAAAAACTCAAAAGTAGTTTAGCCAATTCTCGATGAAAAAAAATCAAATAAAAATCTTAAAGTTAATCAAAATATTAAACATAGCTCTTGACTCTAGAGTTAAAATTGAACGGGAATAATATTTCTCTGCGGTTTTGAACGTGAATACTACTTCTCTACGGTTTTGAACGAGAATACTACTTTTCTGGGGTTTTGAAATTATTTCTCTGTGGTTTTGAACGGGAATAATATTTCTCCGTGGTTCTACGGTTTTGAAATTATTTGCGGTTTTGAAATTATTTCTCTGCAGTTTTGAAATTATTTCTCTGCGGTTTTTGAACGAGAATATTACTTCTCTGCGGTTTTGAACGGGAATAATAGTTCTCTGTTTTTTTTTAAGGAGATATTTTATTTCTAAGATTATATATCTGGGGTTTTGAACGAGAATAATACTTCTCTTTGATTTTTACCTTTTTTACCCAGGTTTCTCCGGACTTCTCCGGGGTTTTGAACGGTAATAATACTTCTCTTTGATTTTTACCTTTTTTACCCATGTTTCTTCGGACTTCTCTGGGGTTTTCAGAAATTATTTTTGGCTTCTTCAACTGTTTGAGCAAATGGACATTTGAAATGAGGTGAGTCACTTTTTACTTTGATTCAATTTTAATTTTATGTAAAGAGATTTAAATATATTTTATTTATTATTTATTTTAAGTTTCATAAGTAAAAGTTGATTTGAGAGACAAAGTCAATCCATAATATTAATTGTTACATCTGTTTTCTCTTCTTTTCAATATGAGCACTCCACCACCTATTCCAAAAGGTCATCCTAACAAGGGGAGGCGCCCCAAAATCACCCTAGAGATCCTTTACGATTATATGGAATCAGTGGAAAAAAGAAGAGAAGAGAGAGATGCCAAAATCCAAATAGAGTTAGAAACATTAGAAAAAAGGAGTGAAGAAAGAGACGTAAAACTCCAAATAGAGATAGAGGCAATGATTGATTAAAAAAATTAAAGATACCATTCAAACTCAAATAGAGGATAGATTCTTAGGGTTCAAGAGTAAATTGCAGACAATGAATGATAGAATTCAAGAAATGGAAAAACATAAACAATCAACCCAAGAAGGAGGGATTGAAGAAAATCACAACTTGAGAGATAGGATTAAAGAGCTAGAAGAAAAACTAACCAACAATTTGACCCTCAGTAATATGGAAAACAAATTGGATATCAAACCCATCAAAGAGGAAATGAATAAGCTAATCGAACTAGACCATGAGCGTAACAAAAGAGCCTTGAACCTCATAATTTTTGGTATAAAAGAACAACAAGAGGAGGGTACACTAGCAATAGTAAAAGAAGAATTAAAAAATAAATCACAAATTGATACAACTTACATCATAGAAGCAAAGAGGCTAGGAAAAATAATTGATCATAAATATAGGTTGATCCGTGTCAAACTAAGTTGTAATGACCATAAATATAGCATACTTAGTAAATCTCTGAGCTTAAAAGGGTCAAGAATATTTATAAATGAAGGCCTCATTCCCGAAGACCAAGCTGAATTAAGGAATGAAGTTCAAAAGGTAAAAGAAGCCAGGAAAGAAGGAAAATGGGCAATAATTAGAAATCGAAAAGTTATTGTTAGGGACAGAGACCAAAAGGATAATAATAAATAGGAATTTGGGACACTCAGGATCCTTTTTTGGAATTGTCATGGCTTTCCATGGCGCAAAGGTTCTATGATAAGTTGGATTCCGAGTGATATTGATATTATCTGTCTAGTTGAAACTTGGGAGCATGAGGAGTCTAAGGTCCCTAACATGGAAGGATTTGTCTTGTGGTTGGCCTGGAGCAAAAAATCCCACCGTAGAGGGATAGGAGGCATAGCTTGTTATATTAGAAAGAGCATTTCTCCTCACATTCAACTTCATAAGATTGACCCTCTTAACCAATACATTTCGATAGAAATTTCAGACACCAATGCTAAGAAGATGTATATAACAATTTGTTATTTTGCACCTATTAATTCTACTTTTTATAAGAAACACAATCTAGATAAAAATTGTCCCTATAATAATTTAGAACAAGATATTTATAATTTGAAAAATGAAGGTAATATCCTTCTGCTAGGAGACTCTAATGCTAGGACTGCAACTAAACAAGCTACTCTTTTAAGTAATGACTCCAACCATAATCCTTTATGGCTAGATGAGGACCTTGTTTTATCTAATAGGTACAAAAGAAGATCTGAAGACCTAATTGAGAATTTGTTTGGTACTGAGTTGGTCAAGCTCTGCAACTCTCAAGACCTAATAATTTGCAATGGAGTAATGAAGTGGCCAAAATCCAACCAGATGACTTGTATTCATGGGCTAGGTAGTAGTGTTGTAGATTATGTGATATCTGATATCCCCGTTTCCAACCAAATAACAACTTTTGACCTTTTAAATGACCATGAGCCTGACTCTGATCATAAACCTTTAACCCTAACTCTAAAATTTTCCATGCATAGGAGAATCATTGAAGAGAATTATGATAATCAAAGCAATTTGCGTTTTGACAAAAGTAAAGTTGACATTTTCTTAAAGGATTTAAATAGTAATTTAAACCTCATAACTTATAAGGACAACATTGAAGAACTCTATCATAATTTTACAACTACCCTTTCCACTTCTATTAACAAGTTCTCTTTCGAGGTGTCCTATAAAAAGAAAAATAGAACGACCAACCGTTGGTATGATAAAGAATGTAAAATTGCTAGGAAAGCCATTAGGGATGCTTCTAATGAGTCCTTAAAACTCAATAATATCAATACGTATAAAGCCCTAATTAAAAGGAAAAAAAGATATTATATCAATAAAAGGCAAGAGCAACTTTCACAACTATACAAGTTGGATCCTAAGAAGTCTTGGAGCCAAATTCTAAAACACAATACTAAATAAAATAATAGGATTTCCTTAAGGGACTCAAATTCCTACCTTAAAAGTCTTTACGAGCTCCTTAATGCCATGGAAAACATTCCTATTGTCCCTATAAAGGAAGACGTTTTTTCTTTAGATGACATAGAGTTCAGGGTTAAGCGACTTGCAAATGGGAAAGCTAAGGACATTGAAGGCTACCAAGATGAAATTTTTAAAATCGGAGGGCCAATCCTTATCCCTCACATACACAAGCTCTTCAATTTAGCAATCAAGCAGGGCTTGCCTAAACCCTGGACGCAAATCCTTATTGTTCCTATTTTTAAAAATGGGGATAGAAACATTCCCTCTAATTATAGGACCATTATGATTAACCCGATTTTAGCGAAGCTTTATGGAATTATTTTGAAAAAGAAGATTAGCCTTTGGCTAGAAAGTCACGGTAAAAGAGCTAAAGGCCATGCCGGGTTTAGGAGATATCATTCAACTGTATACCATCTTGTTACCTTTAGGATCATTGCAGAGGAGTTACGTAATAATAAAACCAATCTTTTTTGTTGTTTTGTTGACTTTAGAAAAGCTTTTGACATGGTTCCTAGGAAAAACCTTTGGAATAGGTTGGAAGAGATAAAAGTGCCTCTCAAGTTGAGGGCTGCTGCAATAAGGATGTATGAAAAAGTTATTGATAAGTTTAAAAACACTGAGGGCTGGTCAAAAGAGATTAACTGCAATATCAGAGTTAAACAAGGTTGTCCCTTGTCCCCTACCCTATTTGGAATATACATTGGCAAGTTAGAAGAATGCTTGGAAAAAGCAGGTTGTGTCAGCCCTACTCTCACTGGTATAGTCATTAATCTTCTTCTTTATGCCGATGATATCGTTCTTATGGCAAGGAGTCCCATGATCTTGAAAACCAACTAAGAATCCTCAAGGATTTTTGCTCCAATATGGGTATAATTGTTAATACTGATAAGACTAAGGTCATGATTATGAAATCTAATAAGATCCCTTATGATACCTTTGTATATGGCAAAAAAAACTTGGAGGAAGTGACTTCATACAAATATCTTAGAATTGATATTCACCACAAACTCAATTGGAATTATAGCATTGAGAAAAGGATTATTGGGGGATGGAAAGCTTATTATGGGCTTGAAAACAATTGTAAATCAGCCAATCTTTGGAGTTGGGATAAGAAGAAACTCCTCTTTGAGACTCTTGTTACACCTGTTATTCTTTATGGATGTGAAGTCCGAGCTTTTAGTATCTCTCGTGAATCGTGGAGAAAGATAGAGCAAATACAAAAGAATTTTATAATCTATAATCTCAAAATTAAAGGAAATACACCCTATCCCATCCTCCTCTTAGAAACAAGCCTCTCCCCCATTGAGAGCATGGATATGAATATATACCTAATGTATAAGAACAAGTTAAACGATATGGAAGACAAGAGGCTACCTAAAATTGCTTCAAAATCAAGTCATAACCACCATCGACTCAAGCGAGGATGGCATAAAGACACCCAGTCTTGGCTAAACTATTGGGGAATCATGGAAGAAACCATTTTGCAAAATAAAGATACTATTAAAAAAAACATCAAATCAAAATTTAAGGAGAAATTGTGGTGTGATAAAGAGTTAGTGGAAAAAAGAAAATTAAAGTAATATAAAGATGTAATCAACCCTAATCTAGAAGGTCAAAATTATCTATCTGTTTTTCCAAGTGTAAAGAAAAAAATAAGCATTGCTAAGATAAGAACAAATTCTCATGAGCTCCATAGTGAAATTGGGCATTGGTCAATTCCTAAAACACCTTGGGATGAAAGAGTGTGTCACCTTTGTGACACTAAGAATGTTGAAGATGAAAAGCACTTTCTCTTAGATTGTCCAACCTATACCCATATTAGATCTCATTTTCAAAATGTTTATCACACTACCAACCTTCCTAATCTCTTAACTCAACAAAAGTATGGTGATCTTGGAAAGCTTCGCTTAATGCTTTTCGAGCACATAAACAAAATTATAAAGAATCACAAGTAATCACCTACCCTCTTAAGGTCCGATAGACCAATCCAATCTTAGTGGACGTTAATCATCATCGTCATCATCAATATTTGATATGTGATTGACTGCTTATTAGTTTACTTTTGACCAAAAAATTATGGTTTTTTTCGAAATTTGACATTACGTATTAGTTTTTTTTTACATTATTGTTATAGTTTCATCTCAATCTTTTGCTTTATAAATATTTTTTATAATAAAAAATAACAATATGTATAATTATTATTTAACAAATGAAGGGGTCAGAAAAATAAAAATTCACCGACGAGGGGTCATAAAGAAGCATTAACAATTGTCATGGTCGTCTTCATAATCACCAAAATACAAGGAATTAAGAATGCCACAATGCCAAGTACTATAAAGTTATAGGATTAGGCACAATGCAAAGTAAGAAGCATAATCATTAACCAAGTATTAGGCACTAAGGTTATAGGATTATCATCCTTGAGCTTGGGTCCTGCAGTGATATATGAGTTTCAACAATAATGAACCATAATATGTGGTTCTCCTCATAGGGCACATTGCCTAAGTGATGCCATCATCTTGTCCATGTCACGAGCTCTACGTTTGTTCATGCACATGTTTACCAATGTGACGATGGGTCTTTATTGGCCCCATGACGGGACAACCACCAAGAGGGTATTGGCGATTGGAGTTTGAATGTCTGCGTGACACACGACTCATAGTGTGGGGTCCAAGATAGAAAATTTATTAGCTTAGGGCATGAATCTACAAAATTACAAACAAATTATTGTTAATTTAGAGAAAGGAAATCAATTTTAAAATTTCATAAAATGCATAGTTTTCTAGAGATGGAAGAGAAATTCCACTCTACCAAATACATGTCAATCTACATTTAAAAAAACACTATCCAAATTCACTGGTCCCAAAGTGGAGCATATTTCTAGGTCACTTTAGGTTGAATGAATCACTTGCAAAGCCTATCTACCCATTACAAAGTAAATTGGGTATTTCAATAGTTCCAAAATATGCGCTTTAGAGTTTTAAAGTCACATCTAGATGACTAATGTATGTTGACTAGTGGCTAAAGCTCCATGCATTAAAAACCACATGAAACTTGCCTTCTTAGGCTCCCATGAGAATTTTCATATCACTCAAAGTCAAGAGAGCCATGTGGAGAGCATTATATAGCCTCCAAATCTTATTGAGTCTCAAATATAGAGATAGAGTTGAGTTGAACAATTTGTAACCATCTACAAGCTATTATTTGACAAAGGGATTTTTACTCCCTAACCCCAATCCTTCCCACATTTTCTTATATAAGAGTGAATCTCAACTTAAACATCGTAGTAAATCAAGAACTAGAGTTTGCATTTTATTAACTAAATATGCTTTAATTGATCCCTAAGAATTTAATATGAGAAAAACTTATCATGAATGGTTATAATGCCTTTATGAAAGAAACTCAGAGTTGAGAAGCAAGGGTTATCAATAAAATATTTTCTCTCATTTCATTGAGGATAACTAGCCACTAACATATGTAATGATCATTGACAAAAATGTCACTCCGGAAGTGCAAGCTCATTTTCATCGAAGGTAGGGTTTGTCAACTTCTCAAGCCTTCTAAATGCTATTAGTTACAAATGAACACTTGATCATCACAAGGGAATGGATAATGAGGAGAGATTGTATATTAAGTCCTTAACATCATTTCCTTGTCATAAAGAACTTTGAATGATATACACTTATGAAGGAACAACTTCCAAGCTTTATCCCCTTCCATGGACTGGATAATCCATTTAGAATATTTACTAGATTTTTAGGCATCTTTGATTTATAAATAACCTTGGATATTCTGATGGATAGTTCGTCACCATAGATCTTGATATTGTTATTGGAAATACATAGAGGACATACTATTTTTTGTACTTATTTACTTATGGATGATATTTTAACAATATTGAAACAAATATTATATACTCTTTAAATAACCAAGTGATCTAGGTGGACATCACTGGACACCCACCTCTTCCACTGACTCAACAAGTTTCTCTATCTCGATAGTTAATTTATCTACAATTTTTCAGGTCCTAAACTTCTCGGGCTATTTTGAGGCCTTAAACAATGTTTTTTTACTATTTGAGGGCCTAAGATCTCCATGGCATGCTATGCTTGCCAAGGAGTGTACTTATTAATTAGATCTTTCCAACGAGCTATTGTGTGCTCCAAATGGAGATTGTATGCAAAATTGTTCCTCTGAGAAGTTGACGTATCAACTAACCACCTAAGCGCTCATAATGCTTTTGGCACTTCGTCTCCTAGGGTTGGGGTTTTGGATCTTTAGGGTTTATTACTTTATGTTAAAAGGTCATTTCGACCTCTTGTAATGTCTTATGGCGAATGAGCGTAGCCAACACCTCTCTTTTCAGATATAAGCTACCACAATTCTAGTTTGTTTGTATTGCTTTGCATTTTACAGTCTTTTCCTATTTCATTTATTAATAGTATTTAGTTCTCACTGTAATACTATTGTCCCTACAATATTTTGTGTGTGTGTGTTTCCATTCATGTTCCCACCTTCCATTTCGTTCTCTATACAATCCATATCAGTGGTATCAAAACAATCTATTGTTTTTTCTTTCTTAGTGCATGTCCTCGATGAGTTCAAGGCATAAAGAGTTGGGTATCGAACTAGTTTCGTTTGGGGAAGACCACTCTCACTGGCCCAAGTGGCCTCCCATGGTGGATGAAAAGAGAGATGACAAAACAAGAGATCTTATCAAGTTGTTGCTCGAGCAATCCCTCGTGCGAAATAGGAATTAGTGTCAAATAGTTGGCTTAGGTTGATGGACAATTGGTATGGATTGTTGGTTGTCATTGATGTCAACCATTGGAGAGTGATATTGTAGATTGATGTCAACCCTTAGTGATTGATATCAACCCTTGGAGAAAGTCCGGTAGCGAATTCCGGTAGCACAAAGGTTTAGGTAATGGACCCAAATCTGTTTGATGTATAATGGTATGAGTTTTGATAAATTTGCAGGTAAGACTATTCTATATGGATAGTACATGTCATGCCATTTCCGGTGGTATGTTGAACGTCACATAACTCATCACGGTTTGAGACTTATGGCCTTATGAAGTTGAAGGACCCTCATATGATTGGCTTGAAACCCCAAAAGGTCAAAGAAGTCATAGTGCTTGCAAAGAAGAAATTATTTAAATAATAAAGTGAAGTGACATAGTCAAAGAGGATTATTTAAATAATAAAGTGAAATGACAAAGTCAAAGAGGATTATTTAAATAATAAAGTGAAGTGACAAAATCAAAGAGGATTATTTAAATAATAAAGTGAACTGACAGAGTCAAGGAGGATTATTTAAATAATAAAGTAAATGGAGAACTTTCTAATTATGGAAAGTTGTTATAAGAAGGTTAACCCTAAAATGAGGAAAATGGGTTAAGTGGTCAAGTGTTTATTGGATAGATGGACAAGTGGAAAATTGGGCAAAGTTGGACATAGGTGACTATGTGGACAAAGTGGCCTAGAAGATGCTTCTAAGGAAGCTACTTGGAGAGTATAAATAAGAGGCAAGGCTCTCTCATTTTAATCACATTTGAGCATATTGAATATCTATAGGTGGCTGAGGTAACCAAAGGATATGTAAGCCGAATTTCAGAGGGAAGGTGAAGTAAACAAGGCCAAAATTCAAGGGAGGATAAATTCTTTTGATGATGCTTTCTAAGGTATGTTATTTATAGGTCATCTCACCATTTTCGCAATATTTTTTTTTTTCTAGAATGATTCAGACCGTGAAATTGCAAGGCCATTGAGAAAACATATCCAAGTAGTTGTGGTACGAATTTCAGCTTGTGGGTCATTGTATTTTTGGAGTTACACTCCGTGGAATATAGGGTTTGTGGCTAGTCCTGAAACTAGTCTAAAACATGTGTTTCGGGTAAAAATGTCATAACTTCTTCATAACAGATCAAAATTTAGTAAGACCAAATGTGTTGGTTAGAGTGCAGTCTGTAGTATTCTGTGTATAATTTTTATATGCATACAAGAAATATGCCGTGCGGGGCACACTCTTCAAGTTCACTCTCTAGAATAAGTCAGAATTCAACAAGGTATGCCATTTTTGCTATAAATCCTTTTCTG
Source organism: Picea engelmannii (assembly GCA_009831015.1). NCBI lineage: Eukaryota > Viridiplantae > Streptophyta > Pinopsida > Pinales > Pinaceae > Picea > Picea engelmannii. The sequence continues at coordinate 1,648,749 of ML776826.1, forward strand.
AGAGGTTCCAAGTAGTGACACCTCGAGGAATTGCATAAAACACATTGAAGAACATTGTGTACTATTTTCATATGTTTATTCATTACATGTACATAGTTATGATTATTTCAAGTTAGCGTTGTTGACTAATCCAAAACTACTCTTGTGAGACTAAAGTAAAGTTTGATGAATATGCTAGTCTCTTGTTGTTAAAGTTAAGGAAGGTTTGCATGTATGTGATCATATACACCAGGTCTATTACAGAGTTACAAATTACATTTCGATGATGAAATTTATGAGGGATTTTGGTTGAAGTACATGTTGGGTACATGGTTGAGACAAGTAGTTGATGAGTTGGCACATACATGAAGTGTATAGTTGATGATGTTGGTACATATTGATGAGTAGTTGATACATGATTGGTACATACTTGGTACACAGTTGGAGGCACTTGTTAGTAGTATTGTTGACACATGGTTTATGGATGATGTAGCATACTTGTATTGGTATATTATTAGAAGCACATAATGATCTTGGTGATGATTATGAGTTGTTGTGTTATGCTTGGTTAATGCACATATTTGAGAGTTGTCTTGGTGATTGATATTGGTGAGTAGATCTGATTTGGTTGATAATATTGATGAGACAGGTTGTTGTGATAGGTTGTTTGGACATGTTGTTGTGATAGGTTATTTGCACAAGTTTGGTGCATGGTTGATGCACTTGTTTATGGTACAGGTTGAGGTACATGTTGATGTATGGTACATGTTGGCACATGCTATTGGTACATGTTGTTTACATGTTATTGGTATAGGTTGTTTATAGGTTATTGGTACATATTGATTACAAGATGTTTGGTACATGTTTTTACAGGTTGTTTGGTGCAGGTTGATTGGTACAGGTTTACAATAGTATATCTTACAGTGATAATGTGACAGCGGTTCCATCATTCTACTTATATTTCAGGGAGGTTGGACGAGGTAAGGATAGGTGGTTGTAGCCACCTTCTAGTTGTAGCCAGAGAACATAGCGGGTTGTAGCCAAGGAATTGGGTAGTTGGAGCTTCCCTCAGGTTGTAGCCAAGGAATTGGGTAGTTGGAGCTTCCCTCAGGTTGTAGCCTGAGAAACTAGGGGGTTGGAGCCTCCTTCCAGTTGCAGTTGGAAAACAAAGAAATTTGGTGCTTCCAATGAATGCAATTCTTAAAGACATATAAGAATAAGCATTACGTGGTTTTCTCCCACTTTGGGTTTCCACATAAAACACTGGTGTACTGTCTATGTGCGTGATTGCTCATTTTTTCATTGTTTATTTACTCTGCAACTATTGGATGATAATGCTACATTGATATAACACTTACACTTTATGGTGAAAAAGGATTTTATTTCTCTATTACTGATTCACCCCCCCCCCCTTTCAGTAATCCAACAATTAGATGATGGAAGGTTTTTCCCAAATACTTCGACGACTACCAAGGACGACCAAGACACCTTCAACAAGCAACCTTTTCAAAGGTGTCACACACTTAAAGGTACATGTTAACTTTGACATTCCTTTATTTGAAGGAAATATAGATGCACATACTTTGGAGAAATGGTTAAATCTATTAGAGGGTTATTAATTTGTTCAAAAAATTTCGAACATTGAAAATATCACTTTTGCACTCCATAAGGCCCTTCCCCATGTCAAAATTTTGTGGGTACTTTACTGGGAGAGACATGATGGAGATGAGTCTACAAAATTTATGACATAACCCATTTGGGAGACCTTTGTTGATTCCCTCACGGACAAATTCTTCCTTGTTGGAAACTATGACGACAAGTACATGACAACTTTGGGTTAGTAGAGAGATTAGACGATGCCATATTATACCAATATGTTCCATACCTTTCACTTGAAGATGGGTATCAGAGACTCAGAGCAACACCTAATTTTGAAGTACCATAGTGGCCTACATAGGTACATCCAAATAGAGATGGATTTCTTGGACATCTTCTCACTAGGAGCTAATTATTGATATGTTGTAAAAATTGAGCAAAAATTTAAGTAGAGGAATAAGATGGAATTTAGGTCTGTAAATCCATTGCAACATGAGCATGGTAAAGGTGGCTCCAACTCATATAACAAAGCACATAGCAAGGATATAAATCCTCAAGACAACCAATTGAAGATACTGGCAAAAGAGTGTAATGGGAAGTCAAAGAAGGACAATGTAAAAGCAGTGTGAGTTCCACAAAATCCTTTGGCACAAAACTTATGAATATCACTCAAAACAATCATTGTTGGTTGAGCTGAAAGAAAAAAGAATCATACTCTGGCTAAAAATCTGATTTAGAACAAGATAATGGAATGTGAATCATTGATGCAGAACCCAATGATACCATTGCAACTAAAAAAATCCAACCATAGGAGTCAGAGGAGATTCAGGAGGGGGAGCACCTCTTCCATTCATAGATGTGGGTGAAGAAGAATTCACTACATTTCATTGTTGACAACAATATCCAAAAGAATATGATCTCGACCTAGGTCATCAAGAGATTGAAGTTGTCGACAATGCCACACCCCAACCATACACCATCGATTGATCTTGCCATGGAGAAGACCTTTGCATTAGCCAACAATGTCACCTACCCTACGAAATCAATCCATTCAAATATGAGGTAATGTGTGATGTTTCCCCCCTCGGAGTTTGTGATGTTCTTTTAGGACAACCCCATATGTGAAAATTTCATGTTATTTATGATTCCAAGCTTCGTAGTGTCATTGTTACTTTGGGAGGCCAACTATACAAGGTACTAGAGGTAGTCTTGACTACTGCAGTTTCCTTGATCTCGACAAAGCAGTGCTAAAAGGTAATATCTCAGAACAAAATAATTGTCCTCTTCATGGTTTGGTCAAAAGGCGAATGGAATATCACTATGACTTCCACCACCTCAACACGGGGCCTCTCTGCAAAAAATAAGTTGGTGGACAAGATTGTAGAGGAATACAAAGATATCTTCACTTCACCTGTGGGGGTGCCTCTACATTTCTAGGTCAAACATTCAATTGACTTGATACTTGATGCTCCTTTACCTAATGGCCCAATTTGCAAACACTCTCTTATGGAGAATGAGGAAATAAAGCGTCAAATTCATGAGCTCATCAAATGGGCCACATTTGTCCAATCTTCTTTCCTTGTGGGAGCCCAATTGTATCAGTGCAAGAGGAGGATGGGACATGGAAACTCTATATTGATTACAGAGCCTTAAACAAAATCATTGTTAAGAACTGATACTCGATCCCCCAGATTGACAATCTTCTTGATCAACTTAATTCTGCCAAGTTCTTTAGTAATATTTATCTAATTCAAGCTACCACTAGGTCATGATTGAAGAAACTGATGTATGGAAGACCACCTTCAAGTCTAAAGAAGGCCTTTTTGAGTGGTTGGTCATGCCTTTTGGCTTGACTAATGCTCCAACAATGTTCATGAGGATGATGGATGATAACTTGTGGTGGTTCACAAAATCTTTTGTCATCGTATATTTGGATGACATCCTCATCTTCAACAGAACATTTGCAACACATTCAACAGATCTTGAGCACTATGTGGCAACATAAGTTATATTCCAATCTAGACAAATGCTCAATTGGCATATAGAGAATTCAATATCTAGGATACATTGTGGATGAACATGGGGTACATGTGGAATAAAATAAGATCCAATTTATTCACGATTGGTCAGATAAGATGACTCTAACAAATTTCCATATCTTCTTGGGCCTTGCCAACTTCTATAGTAAGTTTGTGTTAGGTTTATCTCATATCGCTTGGCCCTTAAGCCAATTGACCAAGGGTGGAGCTAAAGCCAGGTTTTCCTATTTTCAGTCAGAACATAAAGCATTCAAGGATCCGAAACACCACCTTTGATTTTCACTAGTCCTCACTCTACTAGACCTGCAATAACCATTCAAGATTGAGACAAATGCCTTCGACTATGCTATCGATGTAGTCCTTGCTCAACATGGACATTTGATGGCCTATCACAGTGAGACACTCTTTGATATTGTTCATAAGTATCCCATCGATGACATCGATATGTACTCCATTGTGCATGCATGCCGATAGTGGAAGCATTATATTATGGGAAAGGAAAGAAACATCCACACTGATCAAAAGACTTTGCAATTCATACAAACACAAGGAAAGTTACAGAATGAATACCATTACAAGTGGTCCACGTACTTATAACAATTCAACTTGAACATTAAGTAGAAGAAGGAAAACACAAACCGTGTTGTGGACTGCCTCAGTCAGCCCCCATTTGTTGCACTAACCATATTTATTAACTTTTGTGGGCACAAGACCTTTGGGTGGCCCCAATTGTACGACAATGATCTTGACTTCACTGCTACATATTAGACACTAGGCATAAGTAAACAAGTTCCAAAATCTCACCTCTAAAATGAATTTCTGTGCTATATGTGGCATCTTTTTGTTCCTTCAAGTAAGAATGCAAAGCTAATGTGGGAGGCACATTACAGTGGAGTGGCAAGGAACTTTAGTGTGGAGAAGACAAAACTAGTAATTCAGAGGTATTTCTACCTGCCAAAACTCTATCATGACATCAACAAGTATATTAGATTTTGCACTACTTGTGTCATTTCTAAACCTACCATTAATAAGCAAGAGTTGTACACTCCTCTACCTACCCCATAAAATCCCTAGGTGTGAGTCTCCATGGATTACATGTTAGGTTTTCCCTTTACCAAGCATGGTAATGATTGAGTCTTTGTGAATGTCGATTGATTCTCTAAGATGGCCATTTTGGCACTGTGTAAGAAGAGTGTCACAACTAAATCCACTTCTAAGCTCTTATTTGAGCATGTTTACATTCATTTTGGGCAACCACAGACCATTATTTTAGATAGGGAAAGTAGGTTCCTCAATACCTTCTGGTCCAACCTGTAGTCTCTGATGGACACCAAGATGACCAAATCAACTGCATTCCACCCACAAACAGATGGACAAAAAAAAATGGTCAATAAGATGATTGTGCATATCCCGAGCATGTACAAATCTAAGAATCCATGTACATGAGATGAGATATTTTCATATGTTCAACATAGCTACAATATATCCCCCCATAACTCTATTAGCCACAACCCTTTTCAAGTGTGCTTGGGGTTCTAGCTATTAACCCCCATTGATGTAGCTCTTCCCATTTCATCTTCACAGGAAAAATCCTTCAATGCACAGACCGAGGTAGATAGAGCAACCAATTTTGTTGAACATATCCAACACATCCAACAATAGGTTCATGATATCATGAAAAAATCCAATGGCAAGTATAAGTAATGACATGTCTGACACCAAGTTTCACACAAGTTTCAGGTTCGTGATAAGGTGTGGTTTCATTTACAGAGACATCACCTCACAACCCCCCATAGGAAGTTCAGGCCAGTCTAATATGGGCCTTAAACCATCACAAAGGCTATGGGTGAGAATTATTTTGAATTGAGTGTTCCCCCTTTCTTTGACTTGAATCTAGTATTTAATATCCAACTGGTTCGACCATATTTTCCACCCCTATCGGACACCTTAGAGGTGGTTCAACATTTGACCCCTACAAAACTAAATCTGAACTACATTGAGCAAGCTATAGTGGATTGGATCAGGACACCAACACAAAGGGCATCTACAAGAAGAACATACAACTCTATTGGGTTGTCAAAGCCAGATAACTTCTTCACTAACACAAGTGGCTCACCAGGAGTCAAATTCAACAAAAGTTTTCCCATCTAATGAGGTAACTTGATGCAATCAGGACCATTGATTCCTAAGGGGAAAGGATGTTCCAGGTGGACATCGGTGGACACCCACCTCTTCCACCAATTCAACACAATTATCCTTCTCAATACTTTTTTTTTATCTACAATGTTTCAAGTCCTAAACTTCTGGGGTTGTTTTGAGGCCTTAAATGATGTTTTTTTTTTTTTTTTTTTTTTTCCATTTGGGGACCTGGGGTTGCTATGGCAACTTAAGCTTGCCAACAATTGTACTCCTTAGTAAAATATTTCCAACAATCTATTGTGCACCCCAAACAGATATTGTATACAAAAGTTGCACACCCGAGAAGTTGACGTATCAACTAGCCACCTCGTGGCCTACGATCTTTTTGGTGCTTCGTCTCCTAGGTGTAGGGTTTTTGATATTTAGGGTTTAGTGATTTATGTTAAAAGGCCATTTCAACCTCTTGTAATTACTTTTGGAAAATGAGCATAGCCGACACCTCTCTCATCATAGACAAGCACACTACCACCATTATAACTTGTTTGTATTCCTTTGCATTTCACAATCTTTTCCTATTTCATTTATTAATAGAATTTGGTTCTCATTGTATTATTGTGCTCCCTGTAATATTTATTTGTGTGTCTGCTTCCATTCACATTACTACTTTTCATTTCATACTCTATACAACCCAGATCACCAAGAAATAAGAATAAAAGTACAACAATAAAAACATGCCATGGATGCAATATTTACTTGAGAGAAACACGAGAGGGAAAAAATCTATACATAAATAAAGAATTGTGCCTTAGTCTTATTATTCATGGAAAGTAGGTATGGTTCATTGAATAATGATGTATGGTTCATTGCATAATGATGTGTTGCTTTTTTTTGTGCGTGTACCAAAAATTGATCTTAATAGGTTTCTAGGAGCTAAGGTAGACAAATGTGAGTAACAAATACAACCAAACATACGAGGCTAACCCTTATCCATGAATACTAACTAACAAAACCATTCAAAACATGAATATAAACAATTTAAACAACACATGGGAGGGAAGAAACACAATTATTTATTAGCTAATGGAAACAAAATAACTATAATAACTATGTAATACACCATTTTTATCCTCATTTTAGTATTGTGTATATAGATGATAAATGGCTATAAGCCAACAAATGTAATTTGTAACTGAAGATTGAATGTTAATAAAATACATCACTGGCTATAGAAGAGAAGGAAAAAAGAATGGGGAGCTATGACTCTACAAGAGGGGAAAGGCAAAGGGGGCTTAAGTAGGCTAAGGGAAAGGACCTTAGTAACTAACTTAACCCAAAGTCTTTGTACCATCTTAATTATGTCCCTCAATTATAAAAAATCTTGTTTTATTAAGTCGTGGAGGGGTTAGTGCATGAAGGAGGTACGTGGGTCTCCTGAAGGATATGTGGTCCCTTCATGCCATGCAATTCAAGAATTACTTTTTGCCATGCAATCAAACTATTATTTGGTTGAAGGAATCTGAAGAGAGTTCGAGTGTTGGGTGTAGTTTCAATTATCAGATAACCAAACTATACGAAGATTGAATTACCCTGCAAACTACCATTTGGTTGGGGAATCATGAAAATTATCCCTGAGAAAACTAGAATGAGTATATTGTATTGAATTATGTAAAGATACAACCACCAATTATGTGAGAATTGTGGTTGTAGGGAAGATAATCACTGTGATTATAAATTCTCTAAAGAAAGTCTTGATTTCCATTATAGAACCTCTGGAGACATATTGGTACATATTACCAATATAGATAGCGAGTTATGTAAATTTGATCCTGATTTCGTCGTGAATGTATGATCCTCGAGTTAGTTATAGTAACTTGTTGTTCAATGATCAATTGGATTTTTTTATCTCTCATATCATCTCTAATGTCAGTAACATTCAGAATGCAAAGGTGGGCCATTTCAACTTCAACTTTTCACTATCGTTAATAGTTCCATTATCATCTCAATGATGAAATGATAATCCTCGAAATCCTAGTAGTGATATTTCCTGGCCAACTTCTTTTGGAGCCCTAGAGGGAAGTGCGATAGCTTGAGGGACTAATAAGTAGAGAAAGGGTTCCCATTACTTGGGTTGTGCAGGCTAATGGGGAAAAGGATTCTGGATTGAGATTGTTTTAAGTGTAGATATTGATTCTGAAACTGGGAATTGGGTTGTGTGTCGAGAAATTAAATCCAACCATAGGAAGAGTTCACCCTTGTGGATTCATAACCTCAGCTCAGGGGTGGCCTCCATTGTAGAGAGAAATGGTGTAGCAAGGAGCCTATGGTTGGGTGAAATATCCCTCTTATGTATCTAGTTGTTGGACAATTCCAGGTAGATAAGTGTTTGTAGATGTATCTGTGAATTGTGTTGAATTAATATTGAATTGTTATGGTTTATGTCGTGGTTGAATTAATTTCCAATTTTTTAAGTTTCAATTGCTTGTATTATCCTACATTTATGATTTATGGTTCTATGAATAATTGAATGGTTACATTTATGTTGCATAAAATTGTATTATCGTGCTTGTTTATGGTAAATAATTAATAATATAACAATGAAATATGATAACAAAGTTAAAAAATAGTGTGAATTTGGGTGGTTAAGTGAGTAGCTCATATCCTCAAAGTGCACAGAGGGTATTGGGTATGTTACAATATGGTATTAGATCTACTAGTTATAACACTAGGCTTGTATGGGCCATAAGTTAGTTGTATAAAATTGTAGTTTGTGTGACAAGTGTTATGGAATTTCTCCACGAGAATAATTGGGGAAAATAGTGTGAAGCTAGCTAATGTTGAATTGAGAGTTGAAATTACCATATTGGAAGGATGTTAGAGTATTTGGGTATCTTATGGAGGCATAAATGAAGAAATGCTTAAATTTCAGAGTTAGCTCTGTGTAAAAATTGGGAAAATGTAGTTTGTAGGCTAAGTGTTTGACAAAATGTCCATGGAGAGAAAGAATTGTATAAAGCCATAACTTCCAGTTCAGAAGCACAAATTGGGTATGGGTGTAGTCATTGGAAGGTTAATTCAAAGGGGAATAATTTTGACGGCACATATCTTAGATAATTACTTTAGAGTTATTCAAAACTTGAGTAGAAATAGGGAAATGGCCTCTATTTGATAAAACCAATGAAGATGCATAATTACTAGTATTTGAATGCAAATGCTACATACCTAGAATTGAGATGTATATAATAGTCGTATTAGTATTCACTCTTGTTGAAGAGTCAGTGCTCTAGTAAGGATAGGTTATTATTAGCATCGAAAATCACCATTGAAGAGCTAACATTAAGGATGGAAAATATCCCCGTAGTCATCAAGAAGAAGCTAGAGGCTTGAGTATCAATGTAGGAGATGAGGACACAGAATCCAATGGGCACAAAGGAAGGATTTAGATATTAGAGCTGATAGAAACTATGAGGAGCTTGATGATGGAGGTGAAGAACTATATAGATGATAATAAGAGAATGGTAAGGGCTCAAGAGAAGCAAAATCAATTGAACCCTCAACTAGTGCAAAGCTTGAATAAGTTGTAGAGGCAAATGAAGAATGGGTCAAGCTCAATGCATGGGGAAGAAGTCAGGGTTCATTAAAGAAGATAAAACCATGAAAGATACAAGCACTCAAGAAGTGTCACCATTACTCAAATTCATTTTTATTCACCAACGCGTTCAACTAGGAATCCATATGCATCTAAAGAATCATAAAGCAACCCAAAAGTGTCCCCAGTCATACCTCAAAGGAGAAGGTATGAACAAGACAATTTGCAAGGAGAGCTCAGGAAGATTAACTCACCAATCCTTGATGGTGAAAACAAAATGGGAGAGGATGTTGAATCTTGGTTTCTAGGGATAAGGAAGTACTTTCTGCTGCATAATTAGTCATCTAATATGGAAGCCAAAATTGTTGTATATGATTTACAAAGAAAATCCTCTATGTGGTGAAACCAACTAAGGAAAGTTAATCATATTAATGAGAGGAGGATCTCTTGAATGTAGTTCAAGCAACACTTGTAGCAGAAGTACCTCTTTGATCACCATTACAATAGAGGATGAATGAATTGTTTTAACTCAAACTAGGGAATATGATCGTTGAATAATATGAGAATAAGTTTTTGGAGCTAATGAGATATGTTAGCTATATTAAAAAGGAGAAGGTAAAGATACAAAGGTTCCTAAGTGGGTTTCCTTCATTCTACAAAGATAAAGTTTGTGGAGCCTAAGATTCTTGAAAAGATAATTAGGAAGGCCAACTACTTGTATGACCAAATATAAGGTTGAACATGATTGCAAAGGAGGAGGCCATGGAGATCCTAGATGGTAAGGGAGAACTGCCAAGAAAAAGAGAACATGTAGGAAGTGATGGTTGAATCATATCTATGGTAAGTTGTATGTATGAATAAAAGAGTTACATGATACAATCCAACAACTTATGTGAAGAATAGAGAGGAAATAGTTAAATTTCACTAACCTAGAACTTGCTGATGGAGGAATAAAACATCCCATAACATGGAATTGTCTTATAAGACCGAGTTGACATTGGTTTAGAATAATCCAATGGAATGGAGAGAAAATTCCAAAGGTAGATTATGAAAACTACAGATAAGGGCATGGAATGACATAAGATAGATGCTTAAGCCACTATAAGATATTGCATCATTGAGGTAAATGATTCCAACAATGAATGTGAATTGTTGGATAAGAATGAGGGTAGGGGATGTTGAGTGCATTATGAGTGTACAAGGGAAACAAATTAAATCAAGGCATAACAATTGTAGCTACTTCAAGAATGGGAGTATAAAGAAGGCACATGAAATAAGAAGTGTATTTATGCTTGGTATTGGTTGCAAGAAGAATGGACTTTGAAATGAGGCCATGTGAAGCTAGAGTGATATAATTGCAACATTATGATGTGTTGGAGATGTTGAAAATTAAATTTAATGTTGGGACAATATTCACCAAGTAATGGATGCATTGAATTAAGATTATATTGTTATTATGGGTTGCAAATGAGGAAAGGTCAAGTTGGGATTGGTTGGATATGTTCCAAGAAAGGAAGCAATGATGCACTAGATAGCATATTGGAAAGACAACTCAAAACTAGAGTAGAGGACTGCTACCATAGTCAAATGGGAGATGAGGGCATACCGAGATAGCAAAGGAATCTGCCCAACATAGTAGAGGAAGCTACAACAATGTTATAGAAAGCTACAAGAAATTGACGAATTTATAGTATCAATAATTATTGAACATGACTAGCAAGGCAGACCTATTAATGAGGAAGATTTTCTGACATTAACCTTTCTTCTATCGATAGAAGTAGATCTATATGTTCATAACAATAGAAAATACGAATGTTTGCTTATGTTGTGAATTGATACTTGGTGAGAAAATCACAGATAATGATTCATTGTGTGAATGGAAGACATGCATTGAATTGGATTGGTTATGTTGTGCAATATCCATGCCATGCGGAGGAATTGAAAGGGGAAATTCCTTAACTTTTGTCTGGTTTTTTTATTTATATGTTTTTGAGTTTTATATGTAAATATAATTAAGGCATGAGAATGTTATAAATGCAAGAGAATAAAATATGCACTAGTGGGCACGTCAAGAAATAATGCATGGTTAAGATTAGTATATATCGATTAAGATTAGTATGTTGTTGCAGATGCCATGATGATTAAATATGATTGATGTAGATGTGTAACCAGAAATGGTGCTAATGATGCAAGAGCATCGCCTTCAAAGTCAAAGATGCAAGCGTGGAGACAGGGACATGACATCTCAACATTAAATTAAGAGATAAATCGATTGTTGAGATATTTTTGTAAACAACATTTTAAAAATGTAAATTGTTTGTAAAGTCTTAAGGACAGTAAGGGGTTGCAAATATGGAGTGTTGACTCTTAGCTAGCAATAACTGTTAGTTATTGTAATAGGACAAAGTAGGTAACCGCTAAGAGCTTGATAGGATATGTTGCAGACAGGATGACGAGAGCTCGTGGAGCCAATCCTTAGATAGTTGTTGTTGCATTGTAATAGATAGATTATGATGATCTGAGATAGAGATAGAGATCAATAGAACATAGTAGAGTAGAAGAAACACTATGTAATTTTCTTTCATGAATGAATAGAACAAACATAATTGTCCCAAATCTTGGATTGTGTTCATTTTACTGTGTGATTAAATGAATATTACATTATGTATGTGTTCTTTAGTTTATTTCATTCATGTATGATTGTCGAGAGGTTGATTGTATGAGTTTGTGACGAGACTGAATGAGTTTCAATTGTTTCTATTATGACACTCGTATGCAAGCTATGCATCTAGACCACAAGGAGTGCGTCGATTGAGTCTCAGAGTGACTCAGAGAAGTTCAGAGAGAACAAAGGAACTTAGACCAGGTGCAAGGAGTGCACAACGTCAAGGAGTGACCAAGTGTCGAAGAACCAGAATAGAAGAACGCCAGGTGGGGGAGAAGAATTTATTTTCAAAGAAACCCTTCGATCTGAGTTATCAAAATCCCGAGAACGCAAGGTGTGCGTGGGAAATCGAAATCCTTTTAAGGACAAATCTCATAAGGGATAACACTTTCAAAAGTGTTAACGAGATCCAAGAGTCGGACTCCTAGGAGGAGCAAAGGTTCGAAACCTTTGAATACTTAGAAAATATGTTAAGCCAGAGAGATCAAAAGCTCAGGAGAGAGGATCGACAGTGGCCGTTGGATCACAGAGTAGGGGATAAACAACCATCTGATCGGAGCAAGGTGCACAAGCCTTAGCAATTCACACACAGAGGAGAGAGAACCTATCAAGGTTTGAGACTTGAGGTTTCCGAAGCCCGAAGAGCCGAAATCCCAAAGTAGAATATCAGTCGTCCGATCGCAGGAATAGATCGGAGCCGTCAGATTGTTCGGGGTAAAATTCAAGTGTCGGATCGCCAGAGTGGATCTGAGCCGTCACATACCATGAGTCTGGGAGGAGGCAAGTTTGAAACTTTATATTTCCGAAGCGCGGAGAGCCAAAGGACTAGAGCAAATCTGGACCGTTGGATCCAGCGGGACATGTGTTGACAGGTTGGTAGATCAAGAGGAAGGCGAAAGCTGAAGTGTTGAAACACCCAAAGCCCGAAGAGACAAAGAGCCAAGAACCGTCGATCTATAAGTGGACACTTTTCAACAAATCCTGAGCTCTGGGTAAAGTTGTTGTGGAGTTTCGGTTGAGAACTTAGACTACCGAACCCCGAAGACCTGAAGTGATTCAGAGCCGTTGGATCTAGGAGAGACGTGGCATAGATCCATGCACTCTGAGCAAAGTACCAAAGTAATCCTTGATCGTTAGATCAAGAGGACATGTGACAAAAATCTACATACTTTGCGGGGAGAGAAAAGTTGAGAGTTGAAAAGTCCAAAGTCCAGAGACACGAAGGGATCGCAACTGTTGATCCAACAAGGACACGAGTCAGTGGATTAGAGTCTTCGGATAAAATCCAAACAAGGGAAGGGTTGAAATTTGAGAACTCTGGACTTCCAAAGTGATCAGCACCGTTGATTTCGCGGGGCAGGTGTCCACAGATCGTCAACTTTGGGGGATTATAGTACAGAAGAGAGATGGGTTTGAGATTTAAAAACCCCGAAGTTCAGAATCACGAATAGATCACATCCATTGATTCCAAGAGAGCAGATCTAATCCGTCGATTGGGAAAGAGCAGATTTGAATCGCCAGTTTGGAAGTACCTTCAAGATCGGGAGATCAATGGTCCCGTAATATTGTGAGGATAGGAGTTGCGCGGAGTTTAAAATATTAAGGACGAGCCGCAATTCAAACCGTGGGTTCATCAGAAGGACACATGGAAGCTTGAGGATAATTGGGGGCCCAAAAGTAGTTTGACTCAAAACCGCTTATGTCCGCGCTCACAATCGCGTGGTCACCACCCAAGGTCAAATTTAGAGAGGGCTCATCTGGAAGGGAGATAATGCCAATAATCTAAGATTTTGCAGGAGCACGAAGAGAAAGGTCGCGATTAAGACCACACCAGAAGGCCGAAAGGACCCGTGTTTGATAAATACATGGGACTATTAAGGTCCTAAAGAGTCATTTGACTTAGCGAATCGGAGAGCCTTTGATCGGGAGGTCACGCAGCCCTACAGGGGAGTAGGGGGGATGCATAAGGTGGTATCAGAGTTGATATTGAATTTGTTTGCAAACAACAAATGAAAGGATAAAGGAGGTAAATTGATATTATTTGTGGTATCAAGAATTTTATTTCTGTTTGTAGGTCACACAGTGGAATCATGCCACCCATAAGGCGTAGAGTGAATGCATAAATGGAATAAGAAATGAGGCTACTTCGAATGAGGATGGACGCCATGGAAACAACACAGAGAAGAGCACCAGACACTGGAGATATCAATGAATTTGAGAGCAAAGAAGTAGAAGTCAGAGAAAATGTAGCAGAGGATGTTTCACAAGATCGCTTAATAAAATTTGTTTCAAAGATAGGAGCTAGAGAAAGAATAGAGGTACCAATGTATGAATGCAATTTAGAAGTTGAAGAATTGTTAGATTGGGTATGTGCTATGGAAAAATACTTCGATTATGAAGATGTCGAAGAAGACAAAATGGTGAAGCATGTAGTGACAAGACTGAAAGGTCATGCAGTGCTATGGTGGGATGAACTGCAAGTTGAACGTAGGAGCAATGGTAAGAAGAAAATTAAAAACTCAGATAGGATGGTAGCTAAGTTGACATCCAAATTTATCCCGAAGGACTATCAAATGAATCTGTTCAGGAGATTGCAGAACCTGAGACATAAGAGCTTATCAGTGAAGGAGTACACTGAGGAATTTTAACGACTGAACATCAGGGCTGGACAAAAAGATAATGAAGATGAAAAGACAGCCAGATATATCAATGGGATGAGATATGAAATACAAGAGGAGATCAACATGATGTCTGTCAGTAAAGTTGAGGATGCTTATCAAGCAGCCTTGAAAGATGAAGAAAAATTGGCCAGGAAGCAAAGCCAATGAAGCAGAGGAGGAAATTCAAGCAGAGGTAAGGGAACCAACAAAGAGAAGTTCCAGAAGCCGAAGCATGAAGCTGATAAAAGACATAGTCACCCAGATAAGGGTGGAAGTTCTAAAGAAGGACAACATGGAGGAAGAAGTTCTTTTTCCAGAGGAAAAGGAAGAGGAAGAGCCAGAGGAGGCGTAGTTAAATGTTATACCTATGGAAAGCAAGGGCACAAGTCTTGGGAATGTCCTGAGAGAAAGGAAGAAGGAGGAGGAGAAGCACACATTGCCGAAGCACAGAAGCATGTGGAAGAAGAAGCAACAGAAGGAGGAAGGAACCTCATGATGAGGAAAATTCTTCTTAAACCACAGAAGGAACCAGAGGAACCAGTTCAACAAACAAGTCTATTCAGAACTGCTTGCAAGGTGATCATAGACAGTGGGAACACTGACAATCTAGTATCCACAAATATGGTGGAGAAGTTGGAGTTGAAGACAACTGCACATCCAAACCCATAAAAGGTATCATGGTTGCAGAAAGGACACCAAGTAATGGTAAGTCAACAATGCCAAGTTGAATTTAAAATAGGAGGTTATAGGGATGAAATATTATGTGGTGTAATTCCTATGGATGTCTGTCATATTTTATTGGGGAGACCATGGCAGTTTGATAGAAAGGTTATTCATGATGGAAGGAAGAATAATTATACCCTAGAAAAAAATGGTAGGACACATATGTTGTTATCCATAGAAGACAAAGAGAAAAAGAGAGAAGCTAGTTCAAGTATACTTCTTCTGTTTGGGAAGGAAATCTTGAAAGAAGTCAAGGAGGAGAAAGAAATGCAATTTGTTGTAGTGAGGAAGCCTAGAGTTATCCTTACAAACACTTTCGTGGAATATTTTCTTGAAGAAATCTAGGAACTGTTAGAAAACTTTACTGACATAGTAGTGGATGAGTTACCTCACTCATTGCCACCCATTAGGAGTATAAGCCATCATATTAACCTTATTCCAGTAGTTAGTTTACCAAACAAAGCAGCTTATAGGTTGACACCTAGAGAGAATGAGGAACTCAAAAAGAAAGTCCAGGAGTTTTTGGATAAAGGTTGAGTCAGGGAAAGCCTAAGTCCATGCGTAGTACCGACTGTGTTAAATCCAAAGAAGGATGGAGGATGGAGAATGTGTACAGATTCCCGAGCCATCAACAAGATAACCATTAGGTATAGATTCCCTTTACAAAGGATGGATGATTTGATGGAATGTTTGAGTGGAGCCAGTTATTTTTCCAAGATATACTTGAAGAGTGGATATCATCAAATCAGAATGAGAGAGGGAGATGAATGGGAAACAACATTCAAGACAAATGAAGGTTTGTTTGAATGATTGGTCATGCATTTGGGTTGACAAATGCACCAAGCACATTCACGAGATTGATGAATGAAGTATTGAAAGACTTCATAGGAAAATTTGTCATCGTATATCTGGATGACATACTAATCTTCAGTAAGACAAAGAGAGAACACTTAAGACATCTGACATCAGTGATGGAAAAGTTGCAGCAAGAGAAATTGCTGATAAATCTGAAGAAAAGTTATTTTATGAAGACATAACTCATATACTTGGGTTTTGTGATATCTTCAAATGAATTGAAGATGGATCCAGAAAAGGTGAGAGCAATCAGAGAATGGCCATCACCAAGCAACATATTTGAGGTAAGAATTTTTCATGGGTTAGCAAGCTTTTATAGGAAGTTTATCAGAAATTTCAGTGGTATATGTGCACCCATGCTAGACACTATGAAGAAGAAACACAAGTCTTTTAAATGGACAAAGGAAGCTGAAAAAACTTTCAAAGTGTTGAAAGAGAAGATCAAAGAACAACCAATTATGGTCTTGCCAGATTTTGGAAAAACATTTCAAGTGAGATGTGATTCAAGTGGATTAGCTATTGGAGCAATCTTGAGTTAGGATAATAGGCCAGTTGCTTATTTCAGTGAGAAGCTGAATGACACCAAGCAAAATTATTCCACATATGACAAAGAATTTTATGCAGTGAGTCAATATTTGAAGAAGTGGAGGCACTATCTAATTCCTAAAGAATTTGTCTTGTACAGTGATAACCAAGCTTTGCAGTTTATTACTAGGCAAGAAAAGTTGAATCAGAAACATGCAAAATGGGTAGAATTTATGCAAAATTTTACTTTTGTTATTAAACATATTGTTGGAACTGCTAACAAAGTTGCAGATGCTTTGAGCATGAGGAGTTTGATTGTATAAGAATTTCAAGTGCAGACCTTAGGGTTTGAACACCTCAAGGAGATGTACCAAGAAGATGCAGATTTTAAGGAAGCTTATGAGGCATGCAAGAATCCTTTGTTAGGAGACAAAAGCCCATGGACTGAATATTTGATCTGGGATGGATTATTGTTCAAAGGAAGCCAATTATGCATACCGAAATGATTAATGAGAGGCAACTTGTTGAAAGAGAAACACAGTGGAGGTTTAGCTGGACATTTTGGTCATGATAAGACATTTGCACAACTAAGTCATTTTTATTATTGGCCGAGCATGAGGGATGAGGTGAAAAGGTTTGTGAACAAATGAAGAATTTGTCAGTATGAAAAGGGAAGGCAACATAACACTGGTTTGTATCAGCCATTACCAATTCCAAAAAGGCCGTGGGATGCAATCAATATGGATTTTTTTTTGGGATTGCCTAGAACTCAGAAAGGGAGCGATTCCATATTTGTTGCGGTGGACATATTTTCAAAAATGGCACATTTCATACCATGCTAGAAGACAAACGATGCTACACACATAGCCAATTTTTTTCCATAGAAGTAGTGAGACTACATGGATTTCCCAGGAGCGTAGTCCCAGACAAGGACACCAAATTTGTAGGACACTTTTGGAGGACTCTATGGAAGCGACTAGGGACAAACTTTTCCTTTAGTTCATCATATCACCCTCAGACAGATGGATAGAATGAAGTAGTAAACAAGAGTCTAGGAAACTTGTTAAGAAGTTTAGTCACTGAGCAAGGTCGTCAATGGGATCAAATTCTGGCACAAGCAAAATTTGCATTCAACAATTTAGTGAACAGGAGCAAAGGAAAAAGTCCATTTGAAATTGTGTATGGTATACATTCAAGAGGGATTACAGACTTGAGAGATCTGAATCAAGATGAGTTCAGAAGTGCTGGAGCAGAGGATTTTGCAACAAATATGTAGAAACTCCATGACAGAGTCAGAGAACAGCTACAAAGCAACAACCAAAAATACAATAACAGAGTTGATCAAAAGTGGAGAGAAGCTCAATTCGAAGTTGGAGATGAAGTTTTAGCTCATTTGAGAAAAGAATGGTTTCCAAGGGGAACATATAACAAGTTGAATATGAAGAAGATAGGACCATGCAATATTCTCAGAAAATTCGCAGCCAATGCTTATGAAATTGAGTTGCCAGACAATGTTGGGATATTGCTGATATTCAATGTTGCGGACTTGTATCCTTACGGGAGAGATGAGGTAGGAGAATCAGACGATCGGAAAGAAGTTCAGTGGGAAGAACAATTGCCCATAACAGAAAAACCTCAGATGGAGAAAATCATTGAACAAAGAGATGGAAAGAAGACCAGGAGGAAGACATATCCTGAATACTTAGTGAAGTGGAAAGATTATCCAATGGAAGATGCAAGTTGGGTCATAGAACCTGATATTTTGAAGCATGGAAAAACAGTGCAGGAGATCATGGATAGGAGTCCATGAAAATTTTAACCAGGGGAATATGATGCAAGACCATCGCCTTCAAAGTCAAAGACACAAGTGTGGAGGTAGGGACATGACATCTCAGCATTACATTCAGAGATAAATCAGTTGTTGAGATATTTTAGTAAACAAAATTTTAAAAATGTAACTTGTTTGTAAAGTATTAAGGATAGTAAGGGGTTGCAGATATGGAGTGTGGACTCTTATCTGGCAATACCTATTAGTTATTGTAATAGGAAAAAGTAGGTAACTGCTAAGAGTTTGATAAGATAGGTTGCAGACATGACGATGAGAGCTTGTGGAGCCAATCCTTAGATAGTTGTTGTTGCATTGTAATAGATATATTATGATGATCTGAGATAGAGATAAAGATCAGGAGAACATAGTAGAGTAGAAGAAACACTATGTAATTTGCTTTCATGAATGAATAGAACAGACATAATTGTCCAAAATCTTGGACTGTGTTCATTTTACTGTGTGATTGAATGAATATTACATTCTATATGTGTTCTTTAGTTTATTTCGTTCATGTATGATTGTCGAGAGGTTGATTGTATGAGTTCATGACGAAACTAGATGAGTTTCAATTGTTTCTCTTTTGACACTCATATGCAAGGTGTGCATCTCGACTACAAGGAGTGCGTCAATTGAGTCTCAGAGTGACTCAAAGAAGTTCAGAGAGAACAAAGGAACTTAGACCAGGTGCAAGGAGTTCACACCGTTAAGGAGCGACCAAGCGTCGAAGAACCAAAATAGAGGAACGTCAGGTGGGCGAGAAGAATTTCTTTTCAAAGAAACCCTTCGATCCGAGTTATCGAAATCCCGAGAATGCAAGGTGTGTGTGGGAAATCAAAAATTTAAAGGTTCGAAACCTTTGAATGCTTAGAAAATACGTTAAGCCAGAGAGATTAGAAGCCTAGGAGAGAGGAGCAACATGGTCGTTGGATCATAGAGAAGGGGATCAACAACCGTCTGATTGGAGCAAGGTGCAGGAGCCTTAGTGCTTCACACACAGAGAACAGAGAACCTATCAAGTTTTGAGACTTGAGGTTTACGAAGCCCGAAGAGCCGAATACCCGAAGTAGAATCTCAGACATCCGATCGCATGAACAGATCTGAGTCATTAGATTGTTCGGGGTAAACTTCAAGCATTGGATCACCAGAGTGGATTTGAGCCGTCAAATACCGTGAGTTTGGGAGGAGGCAAGTTTGAAACTTGAGATTTTCGAAGCACAGAGAGCCGAAGGACCAGAGAGAATCTGGACTGTTGGATCCAGAGGGACACGTGTCGAGAGGTCGAAAGATTGAAAGATCCAAAGGAAGGTGAAAGTTGAAGTATTGAAACACCTGAAGCCCGAAGATCCAAAGAGTTGAGAGTTGTAGATCTATAAGTGGACACTTGTCAACAAATTGCGAGCTCCGGGTAAAATTGTTGTGGAGTTTCAGTTGAGAACTGAGACTGCCGAACCCCGAAGACCCGAAGTGATTCAGAGTTGTTAGATCTAGGAGAGACATGGCATAGATCCATGCACTCCGAGAAAAGTCCTGAATTAATCCTCGATTGTTAGATCAAGAGGACACGCGACAAAAATCCGCATACTTCACGGGGAGAGAAAAGTTGAGAGTTGAAAAGTCCGAAGTCCAGAGACACGAAGGGATCGCAGCTGTTGATCCAACAAGGACACGCGTCAATGGATTAGAGTCTTCAGATAAAATCCAAACAAGGGAAGTGTTGAAGTTTGAGAACTCCGAAGTCCAGAGTTCCGAAGTGATCAACACCGTTGATTTCATGGGGCAAGTGTCCGCAGATCAGCTCCAGGGGATTGGATTACGGAAGAGAGTTGGGTTTGATATTTCAAAACCCTGAAGTCTGGAATCATGAATAGATCACATCTGTTGATTCCAAGAGAGCAGATCTGATCCGTCAATTGGGAAAGAGCAGACCTGAACTGCCAGTTTGGAAGTACCCTCAAGATCGGGAGATCGACGGTCCCATAACATTGCAGGGATAGGAGTTGCATAGAATTTAAAATATTGAGGGTGGGCCGCAATTCAAATCGTGGTTTTGTCAGAAGGGCACGTGGAAGCTTGATGATAATTGTGGGCCCAAAAGTAGTTTGAATCCAAACCGCTTGTGGCCGCACCCACAATCACGTGGTCACCTCCCAAGGTCACATTTAGAGAAGGCTTATCTAAAAGGGAGCTAACGCCAATACTCTGAGATTTCACAGGAGCACGAAGAGAAAGGTCGTGGGTATCGTAAGACAGCACCAGAAGACCGAAAGGACCTGTGTTTGATAAATATGTGGGATTATCAAGGTCCTAAAGAGTCATTTGACTCAGAGAATCAAAGATCCTTTGACCGGGAGGTCGCGCAGCCCTACAGGGGAGTAGGGGGGTTGCATCAGATAACATGGTTGAAGATGTTGATGATACTATTGCATATGGAATTCATGCTTATGAAGAAGGACCTTGATTAAAAATGTTGATCAAGAGAATGGTGAAAGGAGTATGTGAGCCTCCACAAGACACCAATTGACCAGGTAACAACAAAGATGAGGATGGAAATCATGCACATATGAATTTAATATGCTTATATTGCATAGATACTAAAGAGAATTTAGGTAATAATTCCTCTAGTCAATATTTGATCTCATAAATTGATATGTTTGTGTCATTTTAATGCATTTATTTGAACGATATTCCACATGGTGTGGTAAAGGCATGAATCCTTAGACATATAAAAATTGTTTAATATTTAAATGCATTCATATGGGATACAATGCAATGTCACATGTGCTTCTTATGAACTAACAACCAAGGAAATGGAAGGCTTGTGATCATATTGTGAGATCATCACATGTGATTCCACGACGACTTTGGATATGGAAAGGCCATAGAGCTATGAAAGCGTCCAATGGTCTCCCTACTTGTATTGGTGTCTTGGATTGTAACCTTCTTTCCAACATTGAGAGCACCAACATAGGGGAAGGGTTTATTTCTTTCTAATGATGAAACACTATGCTTTCCACTAGTTATTAATTGATTAGATTTTACCGATGGATGCACGGAAGTAATATGGAACTTTTCTTGCACGTGAAAGCCTTGGCAAGATGAATCACATGTGGGACTTTTTAGTAAAGAAGAGGATGCTTGAGCTTGGAAAGGTGAGTGTGGCAAGGAAGAGGCAACTTAAATAAATATACCATGAGAGATTCATGTGATATGATAGATGGAATAAAGGAGGGCATGTAAGAAATATTAGCGAGCTGAACTCTTGCATGTGGAAACCTTGTGAAGCAAAAACAATATCTATAGATAAGTATTGGGCTAGAATTGCGTACTCATTTTGTGTTACAAATATACACGATTACATTTTGGAGTTGAAAACTTCTTGTGAAGGGAATACTTGTTGTATAAAAATGGCTATAACAAGTCTATTTTTCTTGACTAAATGATTTGACAAAGAACAACCCCCCACCACAAGTTGTCATTAGTTGTAACCATGTAGGGAAATCTCATTGAAGTGACTATTGTACTATCACGCGTTATATTCCATTGGTTCACGTGACAAGCTCTCATTAGTTGTAACCATGAAGGGAAAACTCAATGAAGTGACTATTGTACTATCACACGCTAGGTGTATTTAAAAGAGTAATAGTCTAAATGTTCTACCTTTTGGATGTTTTCTAGTAACTTTTTTTGTTTTATTTTGCTCGAAATCCGGTGATGAATGGTTGGATTTGCAGTTTTGAGTGGCTAAGTTTGTATAATTCGAGTGTCCCATGGGTTTTTCA
Organism: Picea engelmannii; assembly: GCA_009831015.1. Taxonomy (NCBI): domain Eukaryota; kingdom Viridiplantae; phylum Streptophyta; class Pinopsida; order Pinales; family Pinaceae; genus Picea; species Picea engelmannii. Next base: position 1,671,123 of record ML776826.1, read on the forward strand.
GCACGCTGAATCCATTTATGCATTCAGAAATACAATTTAAACAACAAAAAATAGTGATTTTATCCAAATTTACTTCATCGGATTCGAACCAATAAACTCAAAAGGTAGAACGTTTATCCAACGCCTTTAAAAGATACCATTTCAAAATGTTCTTATTCAATTGGTATTAAATAATATATTATTCATATTAAAAATCCTAAAGTTATGGAATTAGTCATTTCCATAACTCTACCAACTTTTCCAACCCTTGTTACATTATTAGCACTTACTAGAGTCCCTCTCTACCATGTTAGAGCTTATATAGTATTGCAAACCAATACCCTTTAAATGACTTCACCCATAATTTCTCATCTTCTTACCCAAAATCCTATTCAAAATCCTATTATGTTGCATAAACTAAGATAGTTGTTCACTGGAGATACCAAGAACTCTAGATTTGATCAACATTAGAACTACAAATGCAAGAACTGATAGATTATGTTATTAAAAATCCAACCTAACCTAGCATTGCATGGGATTATAGACTTGAAAAATGTGATTATTGAGATATCAAACAATGGTGTGATAACCATTATGACACATGGATGCCTCATCCCTATGCTTCCCCCAAGAATAAAACAATATCACCTTAATATTGGAGATGTTAATATAATTTTTTATTTATCTAGGGGAGGGATGCTCTTTGATTCTAAAGAAACTTAAATTTATTTGAAACCATAAAACATGTATGGGAGTTACTCAATGATTGGAAGAACGGGTATGTGATTTATTCAACGATTGCAAGAAAAGTCCTCTAGGAGGGGTGAATTCTACAACCCAAGTCTATGACTTAAAAATCTTCAAATATACTTATGTCAACCTTTCCTAGATGTTATATAATTTATGGGTACAATAAAACACCTCCAAATTCTCAAGGATTTTTATTTACATAATTCAAAAAATCACATATTAGATGAACTCAATCACTTTTGAATAGGGAGATACTATTGATTATCAACTTAGGAACTTCAAAAGTAGCAACTACTTTGTAACAACATAATTGATAGCAACCTCATGCTTATAGAATTACTACCCTAGACTCCCAAAGAGTACTTAAGAGAATCGGGATGACCATCCAATCCAATTTGGTACCCAATCCTCATGAAAGATAGACATTTTGCTAGCTTTTATGTTGTATAGGATATATTTGTTTTTGTGTTTAGGAGAATTTTATAGGGAGAGACCATGAAACGTTGAAAAATGAATCCAAAGAGTTCCTTGAAGGAATATTTGATTATTTTGTGGATTATTTAAACACCTATATTAAGTTATACGACTCACATGTCAATCATATAACATACCTTGACGTGTATGTGGCAATTTTGTACTTGTAGAGGTAGATAGATAGTTGTGTACCTACCAAAAAAATCCATAATAGCTATTAGGGTTTATGTACATGAGCCATTTTGTGTATAGTCTCATGATTTTGTAAGTGTTGTAATTGTAAAAAGGTCACTTTGATCTAATAAGGGCTTAATAACTTATTTAGTGACTTAAGTTTTTAGTAGTGATTTGTTACGGTTTTTACCTCACTATGGATATAAATAGAGCACCCCCTACCCTGCCCTCACATGTATCTATATCATTTTATCAATATAAATCAACCTAGTTTTGATGTTTAATGGAGACATATTCCTCCATTACTCGTGTTTGTAGGGGAAATCCACTCCTACATGTGCAATTTCTTGCTTATTTTATGTTATTATTGTTCATTTTCTATTTATGTTGCAATAGTGGCCCCGTTCGATTATAGGATTATTGAATTTGTAAAATAACTCATTGGATTTTCATTCTTTCCGTGTTTCATTCTCGAAAAATTTGTTGAGGACTAGACCTCAAGATTATGTTAATAAGGAAGAGATGGTGAAACTTTCATGAAATTTGCAAATGAAATGAGGTAGTTAGTGCAAGGAAAGGGATGCATGAAACTCAAAACTTCATTTTACAACCCAATATTTTAAGAGGAACACGAGGAGATAAATCTTTAGGTAATCAAGGGTAACATACTTTTGAGATCATTGTTGCCACAAATATCTCAATATTGACTTCCATATGACCTCCAAATGAAGATCCTATAATACAACTTTGACATCAGAGTGGAAGTGCATACCTAGTTAAGAAATGTCAAGCTCACATTACAGGTGCAACACATGTATGACCAAGAATAAAGTTGGACGGGGCATTACAACATATGGGTGGGGTGGCTTATACTTGGAGAGAAAGATGGATTGATAAATAACTCTTGGTGGGATTTTAGTGAACTTGTAGATGCATTAACTAAAAGAGAAACATGCAATTAGGATGAGCCTTATGAAGTTCAACACATGCATTTTTCTAGAGGGACATGAATATTGAAGAATTTATAGAGAAGTTCTAAGTCATAAATTCTAAGGCCAAAATCCCTCCAGATTAGGTGCGGGACATCTATATTTCAAATCTATGATAGGAAATTCGAATGAAGGTAAAAATGTTTAAACTTGACACTTATGAAAAACCCATTATTATAGCTAGAAGAGTTGCAGGTCATATTTAGGTTGTTAAGAGAAACATACTTAGTTTTTGGAAATAAGATTATACTTATGATGTAAGGGACAAGGAAGAGATAAATCTTGAGTCTCCACATAACAAAATTCATCCTCGCCAACCCAAAAAATCCCTAACCCTCCCACCTTAAATCCTTGGTATACATGTTCTCAACCTTGCTTCAAGAGTCATGTATGTAATACCCCACAAAAAAACATGGTCTATGACCTATATGACTTTGACTCATAATATGAAAACACCAAGGAAATGCTATGTTGATTTGTATTTAACCGGTTGAGTATGCACTTGAAAAATTATATTAAGATCATAGTATCTTCATAGCAACATGCCAAAGCACGATGAGGGGGATAAAATTTTGGAAAGGAAATCATAGAATAACTAAATGTTTGGATTAAGTCTTTGTTTTGTGCAGAAGTGAATGTGTACGGAGAAATAGGGAAATCATGAAGTTGTTGAAGCCTCACACATAAAAGACAACAAAATGAAGTGTGCGGAGGTGAGGATGTGCGAGAAGCAAACCGCTTGTAGTTTTCCACACAAGACATGGCATTTAGCATAGAACTATGTAAAAACAACTAAAAACATCTAGCATAAAACTTTGTAAAAAGTATGCGGAGATGAGCGTCGAGCTTAGGATGTGCTAGAAGCAATGTAAGGTGTACGAAGGCTAGAATGTGCGAGAAACAATGTAAAGTGTGAACAACTTATGATTTTTGGAAAGCATATGCAATAGAGTTCCCTGTACAACATATGTTCCTTGTGCAGAGGGTTGAAATTTGTAGTAGAACATCAAAAAGTGGTTACTAGTGTTAGTATTTTTTTTTTGCCAAAGTTCAGAAAAGACAATGTGGAAATGACCAATGACATGAAATAGAGTGCAAAAGCAGAGGATTTTTCAAACTTTCAGCTTAATAGGAAAACTGGTTTTTTAATCGAACCTCAGAAAAGACAATGTGCAAAGCACTAAACAGATCAAAGACAATGAAATAACAGAGGAATTGTGAATGTTCCAACTTAATAGGAAAAATCCTTTTGAAAATGACACGAATAGAAAAAAATAGTGTGCATGAAAGTGTTGGTCTATTGGACAATGTTCAATCACCATTGTTGATCTCTAAGGGTGTTTAAGTCTTAAAAAGAACCCAAGCAGGACAAATCCTCCTGCATTTTTTTATACCAATTAAATGGAGTAGCATAAATTGTCATCATAGACAATTAAAACAAAACCTAACAATGAAGTTGGTTCGTTAAGTAAACATTCACAAAGAAAACAAGGTATGAAAAATGACTAGACTGTATTCTATTGTGTATTCACAATACGATACAAAATTTGCAAATCATAGCATAAAGGTCAAAATAACATTTTGCAGAATGAAAGTAAATATCTACATATGCAAAGAACTTAACATTATATTTCATGATATTTTATTGAAAAATCATAAAGAGTGAACACATAATTGACTATTTGGTTTAAAACTCAAAGCCTGGAAAATCAATGGCCCTCTATGCCAAAATAGTTATTTGTCAAGCGCAAAAAAATATACAATTTTTTTTTAAATAATGTTTGTAAAAAAGTATAAAAGTTAAAATAGCATTGTTCAGAATGAAATTAAATGTCCACATATGCAGAGAACTTAACATGATATTTCATTGAAAAATCATAAAGAGTGAACACAAACTTGAAAATTCAGTTTGAAACTCAAAGCCTCGAAACTCACTAGCCATCTATGCCTAAATAGTTCTTCGACAAGTTAAAAAAAATACAATTGTCTTTTAAATAACGTCTGTAAAAATTAAAGGCATTTGTCCAAACTGACTGGGATTGGGACTCGTGTGGAACATTTAATAGAAGAAAGACCTAGAAGAAAGAAAGAAAGATAGTTAGAAATGAGTGTTAGGTCTTCACAGGTCACAAAACAAATATTTATGAGCAATTACTAAGTCAACAAAAGAAAAGGACAACATAAGCAAATGCAATGGACCCTTGACTATTTACCAAGAAACAAATGTTTTGTTACTTTGGTTTGTGTTTTCTTTTTGTGTATGTGCCTTTATAAAATTTCTTGCTTTGGGCTTTTGTTGAAGTAACTGTCTGTGGTGGTTACTCTGGGTTAACAATCTATTCCAATGCGTACTTGACCTAATGATCAATATAGTTCTTGATTGGTGGGATGGTGATTTCTTGCTTAACTTGAAGTGAAAAATGTCCTCCTCTACTTCTTTGCATTCCTCTTGCAATTGGTCAATGGATAACCAGTAGTATTCATTGTCATAAAAAAATGTAACAAGCCACTGTTTCAGTTCTTCCTCGGGAAACTCCATGAGGTTGTCGAATTCGTTAGCTAATGAAGTCTTGATTGTCACCAAGTGACTATCAAGCTCCTCTTTAGTGATCATGGTTGAATTTCTGAAAAGTTGTGGACCCACAGTTCTTTAACAACATCAAATGATTTTAAAATATCATTGCCTCTCTTTTCATTTATTTTTTCGCAAGTAGCAATTGCATCTTGTACAATTTTTACTCGTTGTTCCCAACCTTCCTTTATTTGCTTTATTCTTTTTCTTGATGACAATCCCTGCTAATTTTTCTATGTTCACTCATACTAGTGAGTCATGCAAAAAAATTATTTATCTCATTTTTGCAGTAGGCTTCATCATGTTTCAAGTCTCTTTGCAAATCTTTAGTAAAAATTGAAATCCTTTGTGAAAGAACATGTAGATTGGTGTTGACCAGCTACACCTTTATAATTATATCGAGTCTTCTATTAATGTTATCAACAACATAGAGTTTGACTCCATTAAACAATTGGAGCGCTTTCCTGATTAGCTTTGAGGTTCCTAGAGTACTTGGAAGAGTCTATTATGTTTTGACTCCATTCAACAATTGAAGCACTTTCCTGATTAACTTTGAGGTTCCTGAAGTACTTGGAAGAGTCTATTATGATAAAAGTATGCCCAATGGTTGTGCAAGCAGTGGCTTGGGAGTTAGTGCCTCCTCAATTTCACTTATATTTTTCTTCAATTTAATGGTTTGCAACTCTTATTCTGAAATTAAATTTGCAAGAGAATCTCATGTAGAATGATATAGTTGCATGAGTTCATATGGTGCAACTCATGAGACATCGACTACTGACCTTAATTTCTGAATGACCTTTTTGGTTTTTGACACTGACCCTCTCTCTCTACAACTTCTTTTCGTGCTTCTTGTATTGAGTATTGTGCAATGTTAAGGTCTGGTCATCAAACAACATGGGTTCCTTTGTTGCGAGGTTCTATGTAATATCTTGGCTTTCGATAAGTCTTTGAGCTATCCAGTCCGATAGCATTGTACTCTCGATTTCCATATATCAATATTTCCTAGGCTTCTTGAATCTTATGAATTGTGTCTATTTGGGATTTGTTTCCTTTTTTTTTGGGACACTATATGTGCCCGTTCAAGATTTGCATGAGGTGGTTTCTCTCCACCATCATCTCCAACAGACCCATCATTACTCTCTTCTTCGTTTAGCTTCCATTGTTTTGTTCTTTTCTCAGAGGATGAGCTCTTACGTGGTCGAGGATTGGAAGAAGAATGGACATTAGTGTTGCTTCTCCCCCTTTGTTTTAATTTTCCATGGCTTCTGGTATTTGAACTGATTTTTTCATGAGGCCATCACTGCATGCATTCTTGTCCTTTTTTGACAGATTCTCATCGGTTTCTTCATTAAATATTGTGAAAAGGTTACTCTACCTTATCGATGCTAAATGTTGCGAGAACAGACCCTCGGGATCAAAAACCCATAGGGGTTGTGCTTATTTTAGATCAAATAGAATAAGTGTCTTTGAGACTTCTTTCATATGTGCCAGATGTGTCCCCAACTCGAAGAGGCAATGTAATGAATTGCTTTTTCCTCTTCTTGTCAAATAGAATACAACATGATTTATACTGGCGACAAACCTTCGTGAAATAATATCTATCACAAAAAAATATAGAGAGTACAAGGGGGTTTTCTTGACAACCATACAAGTGGATGTAAGTATGGTTTTCCTCTTGAATGCAAATCCCCTTTTCCCTTAAGAAAATCCTCAGCTTCCTGGGTTATTCTCTTGGGATCTGCCCCAACCAATATGTGTTTGAACTCTATAACAAACTGAACTTGAACACTGTAAAAATTGAATGGTTCTTAAGTTTGCATAACACCAGGTGCTAGAATTGAATTGGTTTGTGTGTGTATTTGCAATGGCTTTGACAGGGAGACCGTCAGATAAATTGAAAAAGAAAATTGTGAATACCAAATATGTGGCCATGAAAAATATTTGTGTGCTAAAGTAGTTACTTAACTGAAAACAAATTTCATTTGATATCACCTCTGCCCAATCAAAGATGGGATCCTTCCAAAAGGAAAGTTATAGTGCATATAGAGATGACCTAGGTACGTGTGAAGTTGACTCGCACCTAGCCACATGTGTGAACAACCATAAAAATTCCCGGTATGGTTCTTGTATCAAGGTCATATCGATTGCTGAAACGTAGGTCGACATATTTGAAAAGGGTAGTAGAAAGTATCTCAATACATTGAAACTACTTGCCCGAGAGGCCAGGTAGGCGTCTGCATCGACAAGCTGAAGAGTTTTATTTGAAGATGAAAGATAGAGCATTTGATTGAACATATTTAGAGTAAGGATGACTAGATTCTTTGTTTTTGTTGTTACTTTGATCATTCTTGTCCTCGAATCGAACATTCGAGCACACTAGGTTACAAGTTCTTTGAACTCGAAAATTTCAGGTATACAACCAACATTGACAAGGCTTGTGGTCTATAGTTTGTTATTTTGCTTTTCTTATGGAGGCTTGTTCAAGAACCAATGGTACGAGGCAGACCACTGTAAATTCATCTCTTCTCAGGCTAGTGAATTGATAGTGTAATTGCAAAAGGGCTCTTTTCTTCTTCTATTTTCCATACCCCTACTTTTTAAATGAACTTTGATATAGGTGAAGCTTATGAATAGTATATTAGCGAGGTGCATTTGCTTTAAATCCAATTACATGGAGTGTATTCACTAGAAAGTCATTTCCACACATATGACCTATCTTTGAAACACAGATAATCATAAATTGAAACCATTATGTAGCTCATAGAAAAGTGGGACATTTACTTCACATGATTCCTAATCGTTGTCATTTCTTCGTAAATTGGAGCAAATCAACCTGTCATAAATGATTCAATTAAAGTGAAAATTATGTGGCTTGTCAAAATCTCCGGTACAAAACTATTGGATGTGCAGAGGGCACGAATTGCGATAGATAAGGATATGTTGAGTTCATAGATACGATGGTAGAAGAAGGTTCAATACAAGGTGGAAAATTGCCAAGTAAACAACCTTTTGATTACTAGTTTTTTTGAACATGGATACATCTTGAGTTAGTGCATCATCTGCATGAGGGATATCTACAACTTCAATACTAGTTATCAATTTACAACGCTTTTCATCTGAAAGTTTCCAGGAAGTTAATGTCCATGTCATGTTCTTGAAGTTTGGCAAGGGAGTTTGTTCATCGAGCTTCTCTAAATTCTTGTTGAAGCGATATTGTTACTCGAGAATGTGGTGCATAGGCTATAAGAATAAGAACATTGTTTTCTTTTCCTATTTGTTGTATGTGTGTTTATTTTAATGCACTTTTACATATTTGAAAGTTATGAATAGTACATTATGGAGGTGCAATTGCTTTAAGACAAATTGCATCCGACACATTTACTAATATGTCATTTCCATATGTGATTTAGTTACAGAATATGATGAATAATAAATAGAAACCATTAAGCAGGTCATAGAAAAGCGTGACATTTACTTTACACAAGTCGTAAATAACTACCATTTTTTTCCAAATAAGAGCAAATCAACATGCCATAAATGACTCGGTTATCATGCAAATTACGTGTCTTGTAAAAATCATTGGTGCAGAACCATTGGAAATGCCAAATTGTGGAAGTGGTAAGTGCGCAAGGATCAATAATGAATTGTGCGCACCAGGGTTGAAAACAAAAGTAGTCAAGTCTTAGCTATGTGGGGGATATACATGTGCGGAAGATATAGGTGTGCGGAGTGCACACGTGCAGAAGATATAGGTGTGCGAAGTGCACACGTGCAAAAGATATAGGTGTGCGGAGTCTAGGGATATGGTAATGGAAAAAGACTCCATGCAATGCGAAAAGTGGGTAAGTAAAAACACTTTTGACTAAGAAAATTTTGAAGAATAGTAGATTGAAAGAAGAATTTTATACAAGATTTGTGTTGAGGCTGTTGTATGGAAAGAGACAGTAAATGTGCGAGTAGCATGTAAGGCTCACACTTCTAATTGCAACACATATACAAATGTTAGATAAAATTCTTACTACGATCCTCTATGTTTCAAAATTTTCTTTATGAAATAGGTGTCATCTACATAACGATTTTTTTGGCACGTTGTGTAGTGTTTTGCATTAGGTTTATGCACCTGCTTCCTACAATGATTTCTTCTACATAAATGACTCACTTATCGTGGAAATTAGTTGGGTTCTCAAAAACTATGGTATCTAACCATTACAAATGCGAAGGTGCATAAGTGCAAGAGTGCGGGACGATCAATCATGTGGATTATCCACACAGGGGTTGAAGAAATAAAATTGGCACCTACTTATTATTTTGTTTTTTTAGAAGCAGTTCAAGTTGGCAAGGGATTGTTACAGAAACTGTGTAGGCCGAAAACAATCAAAGGTGAAAATGGAGAAAAGGTGTGTTCTTTTGAGGATGTAGTGCTCACTTTGTTTTTTGGTTACTTCATGCATTTATCCACCATGTCAACTGTTATGGTTCATACATACATAACTGTTTTGAATTTCCAAGTGCCACGACTCGCGACTTGTAGGAGTTCTAATTTTGGGGTTCTATAAAGAATCAATGTTATGCATAAAATAAAAATGTGTTATGTTTTGAGGTTGTATTGCTATTTTTATTTTACAGTTGCTTGATGCTATGGAGATAGCGTAGGTATAAATTTATGGTGCAGTGCATTATTTACCATGTATTGTAAAGCAATATTGTTTTTAGGATGGATGCATTTTAATATGGTGTTGGGGATTGTTTAGTTACCCAAAACTGTGTATTTTGGATACTTGTGAGGAGAATTCACACACGTTATCGTGGTGCAGTTTGGCACCTCTGCATGGAGAATTGTGATAGGAGATGTAATTTGGACAATATGCTAGTCATTTTCCACACATTATTTTTTCGGATTTACAAGGAGAGGGCATCGATTTAGAACTAATCCCAAGTAAATGTCATGTTTTTCTATGGGCAAGGTGGTGCTTTCTATTTATAATTCTGCGTATTTTGAACGTAATTTGTTTGGGTAAAGGAAATTTTAGTAAACACGCGCCATGCATTGGTGCTTAGAGCAGTTTTTGCTTGATGCTATATCTATCTTTCAGAAATTTCCTGGTCAAATGATATTTTTACTTTATGTTTTTTCAGCTTGTGAAAAAGGATTATGCTATGGACATATCTCTGCAATGGACATAGCTATGTGTTTCATGCCTCCGTGTTGTGCCGAACTATGTCACCTGCATAGGAATCACTCGGTCTATTTTCAAGCGTTGTGTTGAGAATCGATGCCACTAGTCCTTGCAGGGTGTTGTACTTCCACATGTCTGCATTTCGAATAGTTTTGCGCCGCGAGTTGTGACAAGGTAGGTGATTTGAATTGTGGTCGAGTAATTTATCACATGTTGATTTGCTTGAATTTAGGAGGAAACTCAAGGCATTTAGAACTGATGCAAGCTAGATATATCATGTTTCTATGGAATGCGTAGTGGTTTCTATTTATGGTGACCCGTGTGCCGGGCATTATTCATGTTTCTGGAAAAGACATTTCATTAAATATGTATTATGCATTTGGGATTGAATGGCTTGCAGTAATTTGAGCTATCTGATTTATTTATGTTTGGTAAATTTTGTAGTGAAATGAGTTTATAGATTGATATAGTGGATTTACAAGGAGAGGGTAGATATTTAGAACTATTGCCAAGTAAATATTACGCTTTTCTATGGAATGGGTAGTGCATTGTATTTATAATTATGTGTGTTATGAACCTAAGTTGTCCAGTGAGGAGACATTTTAGTAAACAAGCGTCATTTACTGGGGCTTAAAGCAATTTGTTTTCGATGCTATATTTATCTTTCGGAAATTTCCTAGTCAAACACTTTATTTACTTTATCTTTTTCCAGGTTGGAGGTTTTTTCTATGAACATATCTCCATAGTCGACATAGCTATCTGTTTCGTGCATCTACACTAAGGACATGTATGTTGCATGTATAGGAAAATTTTGGTCTATTTTTCGATCATTGTGCAGAGGATTGATTCCATTGATGCTCGCGGGCTGAGTTGTACTTACACAAGTTTACATTTTGAATAGTTCTGCAGTACGAGTTGTGACAAGAAAGATAATTTGGGGGATGGTCGAGTCATTTATGACACGTTTATTTACTCAAATTTAGGAGGAAACCACATGGATTTAGACCTGATGCAAAGTAGATGTCACGTTCTTGTATGGGATGTCTAGTGGTTTTTATTTATGGTGACATGTGTTTTAGAGGCTATTAATGTATCTAGAAAAGACATTTGAGTAATATGCATCATGCACCTGGCATTGAAGCAATTCCATTTGTCTGACTTATTTGTGTTTCAGAATTTTTGTACTAAAATGCCTTCATACTCAATGTTTTTTTCAGGTTGTGTGAAATATTTTGTTGTTGCGATATTCCGATGCTCATCACTAGCATATGCTCGACAAATCAAATTCTTACTCTATTTTTAATCCTTGCATGAGGAATCAACACTTTCAATCCTTGCGCTGAGAATTCATGCCACTTATGGTTTTGCATTAGCGCACTTGGGTGGCTCAACACTTGTGCAGTTGGCAGAGCTATCGCATCAACACTTCCGCACAGGTGTATACCCCACAGAAAGGGTACTTGGTATATTTATCACTTAGTCTATTTTCAAACCTTGTGCGAAGAACTAATACAACTCCTCTTCCTGCACTCTGCCACTTCTGCAGTTCTAATACTTCAAATAGTTGAAAATAAATGCCTTCTATTTGCAATTTACCCAAGAGAGTAGAACTTCCATTTTAATTGATTTCCCGTGTATGTAAATTTAGCGATCATGGTAATGCGGACCAAGAAAATATGAGTGGTCAACTCAGGGAAGTTTTTACTTTTCCATTTTTAAGCGTGATTGTAGGATTTTCCTATGATCATATTTATGTAGTGCACACAAGGATATTCTTGGTACATGTGCAATCTACAAAGATTTCTTCCAGATGGGAAAGAGTTGGTATTCTCAACATCTGTGCAGAGGATCCATATAACCGCTCCACTTGCATATGTGGATATCCACACATGTGCATTTGTACATAGCGCACAACCATATCTTTCACACTTTTGCATTTCACACAGGTATGACGCCCACACATCCAAGACTTAGTCTACTTTCAACACCTGTGTGGATAATCCATACAACTCACCGCATTGCGTTGTTGCACTTCCGTAGTTCCAATACTTCAAATAGTTTCTAAACGACAATTTCTATTTGCAACCTACCCAAGAGAGCATAACTTGCATTTTAATTGATTTCCCGTGTATGTAAATTTAGGATTCATAGTAATGGGCACCAAGAAAAAGTTGTTATAGTTTCTAGTTATTTTCAATTCTATTTGGTTGGTGGTTGCATACAAGTTACTGAACTGGGGCATATCAATATGAATTGTTTATTTTTAAATCCTGGCACCCGAAGTGTATTAACTTTTTGCTCTGCAAAGCTATTAGATAGATTACCTGGAACATAAATGAACTATGGAAACTATCTTATCACGTGTTCAAGTGTTTAAAATGCATTGGAACAGTAGAAGAAAACGATTGACCGAAGCTATATCTTCCGCACTTCCGCACTTCGCATAGGTATGACACCCGCACAATCAAGACTTAGTCTTTTTTCAACACTTGTGCGGAGAATTCATACAACCCACCACGCCGTGTTGTGACACTTCTATACTTCCAATACTTCAAATAGTTTCCAAAGGACACTTTCTATTTGAAACCTACCCAAGACAGTAAAACTTGAATTTTAATTGATTTCTCGTGTATGTAAATTTAGGATTCATAGTTACTAGTTGTTTTCAGTTATATTTGAGTGGTGGTTGCATACAAGTTACTGGATTGGCGTATAGCAATGTAAATTGTTTATTTTTAAATCCTGCACCGAGGTTGTATTGACTTTTTTCTTTGCAAAGCCATCAAACAAATTACCCGGAATAGAAATGAACTATGGCAACTTTCTTATCATGTGTTCAAGGGTTTAAAATGCATTGGAACAACAGAACAAAACAATTGGCAAAAGCCATATCCTCTGCACTTATGCATTTCACACAAGTATCATGCCCACACAACCAATACTTTGTCTATTTTCAACAATTGTGCAGAGAATTCATACAACCCACTGCGTTGTGTTGCCGCACTTCCGTACTTCTAATACTTCTAATAGTTTCCAAACAACACTTTCTATTTACAATCTACCCAAGAGAGCAAAACTTGCATTTTAATTGATTTCCTATCTATGTAAATTTATGATTCATAACAATACAGACCAAGAAATGTTCTTATAGTTGCTAGTTGTTTTCAGTTTTATTCAGTTGGTGGTTGCATATGATTTATTGAACTGGGGCATAGCAATGCAAATTGTTTATTTTGAAATCTTTTCACCCACTCTATATTAACATTTTTCTCTACAAATCCATCAAACAAATTACCTGGAACAAAAATGAACTATGTCAACTATATTATCCCGTGCTCAAGAGTTTAAAATGCATTGGAATAGTAGAAGAAAACCATTGGCCGAAGCCTATGGAAAAAATAATGTAGAAACAAAGATGTTGTGTTGAGAAAGAACTGGGAAAAATTGTATTGAAGGCTTGCATAGTGTTTCTAGATTTGCAATCATTGAACTGAAGCTCAAAACTTTTGCACAATTTTCTGCCATATATAAATCTTAGTGAAACTGTGCAATTCACCATGTTTTCGGTTAGATATTTAAATTCTATATGAATACGCATATATGTGAAACATATAACTTATGATTTGGAACCTTATGTGCATATATGTATACAATATGCTACTGAATAAGAAATATTTCACTTAATGCAACGATTAAACATTGTGTTCCTTATTGAAGTTTGATTGCATTTGGTTCTATCTAGGCACATTAGAAAATTATTATTAGTGTTTATTGTTAGAGTGTATCATAGATATTATAGACATAGAATATGTTAGGGACCTAACCCCTGACGTAGATAGAATAATATATTTCCATGTAATAAAGGTCAATATTAATAAGGCCTAGAAATAAGGAAGAATAAGTCCAATATAAGAAGACCTAATAGAAGCTTTCGCTTCTAGAAGGATCTTCCTCTAGATGGTTCTTTTGATAGACATATTTAGTATAAATAGGAGTCGAGGGTATGAGAACTTTTGTCTTGGGTATTATTGTAATAGAGCTCTGCTCTGCTGGAGGTTTCCCCCTCGAAGAGGCAAGTGAACATTTCTCTCAGTAATCAAAGTGCTCTTTCTAGTATTATTTTGGTATCATTTGGTATTATTGTGGTGTTGTTCTGGTTATATTGTTGTTCATCTGCCATTTCTAGCTATTTATTTATGTTCTAAATACTTTTTATATCTGGAATATTACAGAATATATCCAGTTACAACAACTTGCTTAGATTAATAGAAAGCATATTTATTATTCCATCGTAGGTGACAAGCAAGCCAATATATATGCACACACAAATATCTCAAAGAAGACTAGATACTATTGTGGTTTCTTGTGGAAGGATTGTGTGAGACTTTTTCTTGTAGTAATTTCTGATGCTATGAACATATGCATATGGCGTTTGCAAACAACTTCAAATTTGTCAAAGATGTCAAGGCTGGAGCACAAATTTCATGTCAAGAGAAATTATGCAAACAACTAACAATAATTTTTTTTTTTCCAATTGCAATAAAACCCTACCTACAATATATAAAGATCGCAAGCTAACGACAATAACAATCTCTAAACACCTAGTTCAATGTTCATTAAAATATTGACATAATTTAATTGAACAAATTCAATACAACGACACTAAAATATTAACAATGGCTAGTAAATACTTTGGAGTCAAAATGCATATACAATGGACACGCTATTGCTGCCATGAAAACTACATAAATAATATGTATATACCATGCATATAATGTTATGCATCAACATTTAGATCAATATAAAAATTAATTAAATTATGGTTCTAGTTTCTACACAAAGAAATGGAAAATAAGACATATAACTCATGGTAGATGTAGCATGACATTGTTTTCATTTAATGTCTATCCCATATGCAAGGTGACGTTGTCATCATTCAATGCAAATTTTCCATGCACTCAGAAATCAAGTAGCATATAAACAAGACTTGCGTCTTTTTTGCAACTATATTTCATATTACATTTATGTTAAGCTAGGAAGCATATCACGTAGTATAAATTCTCTGGTAGTGCATTTTTAACATTATTATTTTCTATCGTCTGTGTAATAACACCTAGGCAATGCTTATATAAAAAAAGGCATCTGTGATTACATCTTGCATAGTCAAACATTGCATTTTTTATCGAAGCAGATGCGTTTGCAGGAGAACTACAGATTGCACAGATAGGTTGAAATGGAGTAGAATATGTATTTATTGTTATCAATGTACCTTGAACCTATTTATATAGTACAAAATTCAACACACACACACACACACATGTTTTTAAATAATCTTGTATACCAAAATTTGTAGATAGAATTGTCAATCTATACTTACAACTTTTATTGAGGCACCTAGTTTTTTCAGATCTTTAATTGTTTCTCTTGTGACTTGCATTATAATTGTCGTTTTTCTTGCACATAATCCATTTTATTTTGCATGTCTTATGGTTATATTTTTAAATAGGAAAATGAGAATTTTTCTTATTTGCAATTGTTGTACCGACAAAGCAAATAAATGTTCATATGTCTCAATCATCTGCAACAGACATATAAAATATTGTAATTGTTATATAATTTGACTTAAGATATACTAGAATATAAACGATAAATCCTTGACCATGGAAAAGCATACCCTTCCTTTGTCATTTTTGCGACTGTCCAGGTGCTCTATTGAGACAATATTCTGAGTTGAGCTACATCATCGTATAACAATTATAGAAAATAAGCAATATGAAGAGTAATTTATACATATTTCTTGCCCAACTGCATAATTTACATATTTATATACATACCTTTCCAATTGTTTCTATTGCACATTGATAGTTTCTTCACCTGGTCATGTTCCTGTTGCACTTGGGTCTACAACATTGGTTGCTTCAATTCCAGGTATTCCCTCTTTGCTTGAACTGAAAATAACAAATTCCAAATTGCATAGGTGCCGAGCGCTATTTATTCACCATTTATAAAAGAGGCTGCCTATAAATATCTGCCCATGTCTTGGTTACTATCAGGTTGTCTAGAAGAAAAAAATAGCTTATGGATATTTTCCTCTAACTCTGTTGTTGGGCCGATGTTTCCAATGGACGAGTACTAATACGCCCCTGACTGGTTGAACTTATTCTACTTGCAACACCAAATATGTGAGCGCCAAGTACATACAATATATTATATACTATGTTTACATTGACATATGCTCTTTTTTTTTTCCTTTCTTTGTTTTTTCTCACCAGATGCATATTAACCATGCAATACACAAAATTACATTGTACACCACACAATACATAATACTACAAAAATCTAAGTGGTTGAGTAGCATACAGAGAAAGCATAACAGGATTCTAAGATTCAACACAACATATTATAGCTAGGATATTTGGCGTTGTTATATCGTAGCAAATTACTCAAAGAACCTTTGAAGTTGTTGATGCATTGAGTAGCTCCATTTGGCTCAGTACACATCAACAAAGCAGGAGCAACAAAGTCAACAACAATGAAGTGTCAACAACTCAAAGGATTTATGGATGGAAGACTACTAGAGGGATACTTTAATGAACACAGATCAAATTCATTGCGAGGTCTCAAAGCATTGCACGAGTCACTATAGCATAGCCCCATATTAACACACTAAGCAGATAACAATGCACAAAATAGGTGTAATTGTAGATCCATTAGCGGGACATGACCTTCTCTAATCACACAAGAGAACAAGACAAGTTTACAGGTTGACATATTTGGCAGATATCAACTAAAAAAGAAGTTATGGGTAGCACACGGGACACAAGACATGACGATATGCTTGCACAAGTGGTGCAAGGGCTAGACAATGTTTCATAGCACTGAAGCATCAAGTAATTTGATCCATCTATATCACATAGTTGCGATGGAGGGGGAAAGTTATGATGCCACACTATGTAAGGGCTATCAACAATACAAAGAATTGTTGTCGTTAGACACAGCATTAAAGAAACCTAGAACCGAATTACAACGTATCACTTTAGGAACACTGATGCATGGAGTTGGACATAAAATGGGAACATCTGGGCACCAATTTCTGGTTGTCTTCCCAACTATTTATACGAATTGCAAGGACCATAGTATTCACACCCAACCTCCATTTCTCCACAAATAGAGCTCCCATCAACTATCAATTGAGCAGTTTTAACATTCGTTTAGTCATAAGGTCCATTTTTCCCAGGAATTCTAGTTCCATCACAAAGTCCCTACATCCATGGCTTTTCCTAGCATGCATGCGATTTTGTATAGTCCTCAATTCATGCAAACGACTTGCACTCCTAAGGTTTCTTTCTCACATTGGTTGATGCTGAGAATGCAATTGTTGGGAAGGGAACCCAACCTATAGTTCATGAGTAAGATGCTATCCTAGCCAAACAATTGCTTGAAATATGCTTTGAATATCCTGCGATACGCCAACTCTCTAAGACAACATCTATTATTTGTGTCACCATGGATCAACACCTTTGTTGAACTTGGCTGCCCCATTCTATGGACTGTTCTCTTTGTCAGTTCTAGTTGGCCACATCTTCCCCATTATAAAGCAAGATGAACCAGACACAAGGATGATTGTGGCCCTGTCCATTGGAGCAATTAGTCGATTCTAATCCTATGCATGCCCGAGTAACTAGGCCAAGTTCTAGCTGCAAGACTTGGTCTAGTCATTGTTTGGATTTCTGGGCTGTAGGATGAAAGACATTTGTCCTTTGTATGTCCAGAGCGAACCCAAGAAGAGAGAGGTCGAGACCTGAGAAAAATGTAGACCAAATCCAACTGGCACCTCCAGGAATACTATACTCATTGGAAAAACTGTGTCAGGTTTCAACCACAATCCAAATAAATGATTTGCATTTACTCAAGAATTGTGTGGGTATCCAACCTAGTCACATTTAGAACTCTCACAATTGAAGATAGCATTTGTCTAATGTGGCAGTATAAGTTCACTCGAGGAAAACCAACCTAATAGTGTTGGAGTTATGTTAAGCACCAAATTCTAGTATTAGAAGTTTGTAACAGGGTGCAATCTATGTAGAGAAATAAACCATAATTGACCAGTTGTAAACATTATCCTTGTTTTCTCTTCTTTCTTATTTGTACTAGTTGATGCGTCAAGTCATGGGATGACTAGATATAAAAAAATAAGATCATCTTGTTCACAAATATTATTACGCTTTTCTAGATAAGTGTCAAATGATAGGATGACCACATATTAAGAGGGCATAGTGCATGGTGCAGAGTAATGTAACCATTATTGAAATAAGTAGAATATGTAGTACAATTCTATGAAATGTACTAGTCTACTCTTATATGTATTCTTGGTATCAAATGAAAATAATACAAAGTGTAGTTTCTTTTCTTCAAGTCAACATGTCTTTTTTTAATTCAATGGATATCTATTTTAATGCCTTATGTTTATTACCGTGTTACTAGACTATCATCCAATTAGTACAAGTCTAAGAATTTTTCTTGAATCATTCACATTTGAGAGAAGGCTAAGTGATCCACTTGGTTATTAGGTCCTCTTGGGTGACAATTTTTTAAGTGTGATACTACACATTTAATATGCAGACGCCTTTGAGTTTTGTTCATGAAATCTTGACAAACACTGGATTTTCAACCCGCTAGGGATAGGATACCCACATATGCAATATGCAATTTGGATTATACATATTACCATGCAATATGAAATTTGTATTATACACATTGCAATGCAATATGAATATATATTACTACATATATATAATTTACCATAAAAAAAAGCGTTTGTTGCATTATTGTTATGGCCATACCTCATGTTCAGACATTGTCCATGAGTTTCTTCTCATGTATTGCTTTCAACTTCTTTCTCTCCTGCATTTCTTCTATTTCATTTTGATGTCAAAGTAGTACATGAAATGCAATGAACATGCAAATAAACCCCTATGTCAAAATGACATGAAATATACAATATTAACAAATAACAGATGAAAAGCAAATCAATACTATACACATAAAATTAGAAATATGTACCTTCTAAATTCTTGTTTGATGTCCCTTTTTTTGCCCTATTTTATTTTTAATTATTGGTGATAGCTTCGATGTATTGTACATCGAAAAACACAAATAGAGATGCAAGCAGATGTTACCAAAATGTAAACATAATGTGAATTGTCCATGTTTTGTTTTCTCTACGATCAAGATATGTTCTATGGCACCTGCTTGTCATGTTCAACACAATTTATTGAACCAACATAGACACAAGAAGTTTCTAAATATGCAACGCGAATATGAAAACATGCATTGGTTCAACACAAAGGAAATAAAATTTGTATTCCAATGTCCATGTACTCCAATATGCCAATGTTTATTATGATTTACATGCATTTCAGATTGAAGGTAGAAAACAAATTGTATCATGATCACTCGAATATGTATTTAATATAATATTTTTGGATTGTTCATATTTAGAATTTGACCAGATATGATCAATTAACGTTCTTTGTACATGTTTTTTTTGTCCAAGAAGAAATGCACATTGTGATCGTGCATTTAATTTTCCAAATTTTTTGTTTTCTCGTTGTGTTGGCACATGTCAATATTGAGGTCTCCTAGAACAACTATGATTTCATTCGAATGAAAATTACACAATGTTTTTGCCATTGCACTCACTATGCTCGCCAACATTGCAGATGAAGTTGCATAGATATTCATTATTGCAATATGCAATCCTTTGATTGTTACTCTTGCTACAAACACCTCTACATTCAGTTCTTCAAAATGGGTATGTTCCAATATTGGTAGATGTTTTTTGTTAACTGAAATGGTTAATTTTTATTGAAAGTAGAGTCTGTTGGATCATGGCCAAATCAACCAGTATTACATATAGTCTTGGTCTCTCTTTCCTTGATACAATCTATTCTTTTCTTGTTATTGCATGGAACTGAAACTTGTAGCTATGGAATGGGACTGAACATAGGTGCCTCATCATTCTTCTGAAAGCTCCTTGTGACCAGCTGCAACCCTCATTTTCCTTTTTGTCTGCTTCTTTGTTCAAGTTGTGTAGGATGTGATAAAAGTCGATGGAGGTGAAGCTTTGGAAGGAACCCTAAAGTCCTTGAAGAGCCTTGTTGAGAGCTAGATTGGTGAAATGCTCCTCTGCGTTTAAGGTTTTTATCAAAATTTCTGAATCACGGAAGACTTGGAGAGCTTTGTTTCCATGTTCCTGGGTGATCTAACAACCTTCTAACAACCCAAGGATTTCATCCTAGTTATTTGTGCTTTTCCCTATTCCCCAGCTGAAGCTGTCTTCACGGGAACCATCGTGGGAGCAGATCACTCTGCCTGCTCCTGCAATCCCAGGATTTCCTTTAGAGGCGTCGTCGAAGAAGACTATTACCTTATTTTGCTTTCTCCACCAGACTTGGAATTCTTCATCCAGAGTTCTTATGCGCCAAGTGGGATTGGTAGATGGGAGAGCTATGTTCTTCATCCTACCCTGAGACAAGAGAGTGCCCATCCATTTTCTTTCCTCTGAAGTGAGAGAGATGTCAAGCTTTTTCGAGTAGTTTCCCAAGGCTTCCACCAAATACGCCTTGGCTTTGGCTGCAACTGTCAAAGGAGTATGCGTTGTGTTATTAAAAATAAGGTCATTTCTTACAAGCCAGATCTTCCAGCATATGAACTTGGGGATGGAAGACCAGACATGGTTCCACATTGATTTAGCTTTTATTACCCTTGGATACTGATCTTGCTAAGAGCCAAAGAGTGTGCCAACTGCGATCTAGGAGGGCGCGATCACATTGAGGCCTCGGAGCGTAAGAGCCCATACCGATTGGGCAAATAGATAGTCCACAAAGAGATGGTCTATACCTTCAGGGTCCATACAACATAAAATGCATTTGTGCGGGCCATGGATGCCATGTTTTTCTAAGTTTTCTCTAGTCAGCACACGCCTGTGCAGGAGCACCCACATGAAAAAGTTGATCTTTGGGAGGTCATAGTTGTCCCAAACTTGCTTCCAATTTGTAGGGTTATTAACTGGGAGATGGTGGACTTGTAAAGTTGTGTATCCTTGAGTTGTTGTGTATATGCATGTCTTCCCCCAACTCCAAATATCAACACCATGGAGACTTAAAGGAGTTGAACCCTTCATCGTGTCAAGGAGAAGGTGTTTCTAGTGGAGTAGATGCGTTGGCAGATTAGGGAAAACCCAATCCGCCCAGAGACCATCTTTGTCCCAAGCAGAGATGTCTGTTAGACTATTCATCCCGAGATGGAAAATCCACTCCCAAAGCTCTGCTAATTCCATTGTGTTTTCAAGAGGAGGTTTGCCCATAATGTTGTATGTTTAGAGCATGGTTCTTTTTCCATTCTCGGGGACTCTGTAAAGATGATGTTTAAATAAATCAAGAACTTTTCTACATATATCCCATAACTGGGTGCCTTTGGGGGTGCTATCAGTCTGTAGATTTTTCAATGAGACTCCTTTGAGATACTTATTCCAGAGGAGCAAACTTACATGGTGGTATCTCTTGGAGAACAACTGCCATAAAAATTTTCCTCCTAAGGCGATGTTGGTCAGGCATGCATCTCTTACTTGGAGTCCACCTTCTCTCTTCGGTCATTTTACTAAGTCCCAACTGACTAGATGAAACTTTCTCTAATTTCCTTTGCCTCCACGCCATAGGAAGTCTCTGATTAGCTTTGAAACCTGCTCAGTGATCGCCTTTGGAGCAATAAGAAAAGATGTCTGATAGATAGGGAGGGAGGACATGACTACTTTGATGAGTATCAACTTGCCATCATTATTAAGCCACTGTCATCCCCAAGCTACTATCTTAGATTTAATTTTTCTAATAACTTCCATCCAGAGCGAAGGTCTATTTGATCCCAGTGTTAGAGGTAGGCCTAGATACTTGATTTTATCCCAGGAAGAAAATCCAGGAAAACCCAAGAGATGGGAAATTCTCAGAATGATTTGATCCTTCATGTTCCAACCATACACAACACTCTTTCTTTTGTTGACCAGCGCTCCTGAGATGCAACAATTTTTTTGGATAATCTCATTGAATGCCCTTGCAATTCGAAGGGAAGATCCTCCCAGGAGAAGGGAATCATCAAAAAATAGAGTGTGGTTGATTGATTATGTTCCTTTCGTCGTTCAGGTGCCCGGAATTGCCCCAAAATTCCTTTTAGTTATCAGTTTCCTGTTCAGGGTGTTTGCCATCAAAATATACATAAAGGGGGATAGCGGGCAACCTTGCCTTATCCCTCTTGTTGCTTGAAAGTAGTTAGCAGGCCGACCATTTATTAGAGGAGCAATCTAGAGATTTTCAATGCAGGCTTTGATCAGATTTATGAATTCTGAGCTAAATCCATATGAGAGCAACACTTTGTAAAGAAAGGATCGCTTGACCTGATCAAAGGCATTGGCCATGTCCAGATTTATGAGCATTCCTTGTTCCTTCCTCTGAAAGCTTGAGTGAAGGCTTCTTAGACAAGAATCACATTATCCAGGATATGCCTCCCTTTGAGGAATCCACCTTGGGTGGGGGAGATTAGCTGACCGATCAAGGGTTTTAGATTTTTTTCCAGAATCTTCGAGAGGATTTTGTAGGAGGCATTGCAAAGCGAGATAGGTCTGAATATGTCAAATGAGACCAGATTCAATTCTTTAGGGATTAAGGCAAGAAATGTGGAGTTAGTGTTTCCTCCTACTTTAGCCTTTTGCTGAAAATCTTTAACCATTCTCAATAAGTCTGTCTTGATAATTATCCAGCAAGCTTTGTAGAAATTTATGGAGAATCCATCAAGGCCCGGGACTTTGTCGGACTCCACGTCCTAGACTACCTTATGGATTTCCTCCTCGGAGAATGGTTTCAAGAGGCTTGCATTGATCTCATTACTGACAAGATGAGGCATATGGGAAAGGAAGTCGGCGGAAAACACCTCATTTTCTATCCCATCCTCTGTGTAAAGATTCTGAAAATGAGTTTATGTTGCTGCCTTGATTTGAACAAAACCTTTGGAGACTGTCCTGTCTACTGAGGTGATTTCGGAGATGTGGTTTCGTGAGAGACGTGATCGGTACTTCCTATGGAATAAATTCATGTTACGGTCACCGGATGCCAACCACAGGCTTTGGGAATTTAGTTTCCAATACTTTTCTTCATGTTTGTAAGCTCTGTAAGTGGCATACTGGGCATCTTGTTCCTTCTCCAAAATCTGAGTGGTTATGTCCTGGCTTTCCATGTCCAGCTAGATATCTGCCAACTATTGGAAAACCTCTTTCCTCTTTGCATTGTAGGGGTTGGAGGGAGATTTGACCCACTCTTTAAGAGTTGTTTTTGTTACTTTTAATTTCTTCTCCCAAACATAACTTGGTGAGCCAATGACCGGTGTGGACCAGGCTTTGTCTACTAATTCCATGAACCCTTCCTTCTCAATCCATTGAGGGATGAATTTAAAAGGAATGGGACCTAAGTATTCTTCCTCATCCAACTGCAGGAGAATGGGCTTGTGATCCGAGGTATTTTTTGGAAGGATTTTGGTGAACACTAATTTCTTATCCAACAAGAGGGTTCTCTGCACTAGGAACCTGTCGAGCCTAGCATAAATGTGTGCAGCCCTTGTTCTATTGTTCGTCCACGTGTATAATCCATTCTTGGATTTAAGGTCAAGAAGGTCCCACTGCTGTATCAAATCCTCTACAAGGGGGAGCAATTGATCCCTGTTCATGATGCCCCCTCTTTTTTCTTTTGGTTCTAGCACAATGTTTAAGTCCCCTGCAACTATGATGTTCCTGGGAGAGTAGACTTCTACAAAGTCAAATAGAGTTTGCCAACAATAATTTTTCTCAACAAAATGAACCGGTACATAAAGATTGAATAGAGAAATTGTGATCTTACTTGTTTTGTGGTGGAGCTCGGTATAGATCCAGTGCTAAGTCTCGAAGGAGCTTTCAAACTGAAATGGATCTTTGATCCAGACCATGGCAAGCCCTCCAAAAGTACCCCTTGCACTTATCGCCTTTCCATCATTTCGTTTCCATTTCGTTTGGCTTAGATTGAGAAGGGATTCCCCTTCTATTTTTGTCTCTTGGAGCATGAGGATCTCTGGTGATTCTGCCTTCAAAAGATCTTTCACGGCTTCGATTTTCATAGGATTCCCCAGGCCTCTATAGTTCCAAGAGACTATATGCATTATTTACTGGGAAAGGAAGAAGAGGGGCCTCCATTGGGTGGCATTTCTCTAGTATTTCGTCCAATGGACATTTCAAGAGTGGATTGGTTTCCCTACATTTTATGCCTCTCCGCTTTTGCCTCTCTTGCTTCTTTGAGGGATTTCCTTCCTGCTCTTCTCGACGGTCTTTCGAAAGTTTCAACTTCTGATGAGCCTGACATTTCTGGGGGTTTCTTCCTTGTCATGTATGCATAGGAGGGGGAAGAAGAGCCTTCTACTTGGGTATCTGATTGAGTGGGGAGAGCCCCTGTGTTGTTTCCTTCAATTGTTGGGAGAGGGGTCTACTGATCCACATCAAGAGCTATCACCAGGGGGTCCTCCTAAGTGTTGAGTGGTTCGAAAGGGTTCAAGGATGAATCTGTACGAGGAGGATCTATGTTCCCATCCACTTGAGGCTGCTCTATACTGGGCGTAGTGGATCCTGCAGGGGTCCCTTTTGAATGAGGCTTACTGTGTTGCTTTATAGGGGCTTGCTTATGCACCTTCGTCCATTGCTCCCCTTTTGACTTCTTTGGTTCCTCCTCGGCCTTCTTTTTACATTTTCTTGCAAAGTGCCCGTAGTCGTGGCAATGCTTGCACTTAAAAGGAAACTGCTCATAGTCCAGTTCTTGCACATGTGACCAGTCTGCCACTGTTAACTTAATGGCCTCCATGAGACCTATTTTCAGGTCCACCTCCATGCATATTCACGCACATGAGTATTGGTCATTCCTTTCTTCTTTGTCGATGTATTTTCCGAGGGAATTCCCAATATATTCTGAGGATTTCGGGCTCCAACAGTGCAGAGGTAGGTGGGGGAGACGCACCTAGACTGGGACCACCGAAGGCACATCCTGAGCTGGATCAAAGTTCGACGTCCACTGGTTCAGATACAGCCCTTGGGGTCCCATAAAGTATGGTCAGTTTCTGAAGATTAGATTTTTTTCTTTAGCATTGTCAAAGATGAAAACAAAGTATCCTTTCCCAAATAAATGGATCTTGATGCCTTCCGAGACAAGTGGTCTCCAATTCCTCTGAACCCAAGCTTCGATGGATTTTGGAGAAGGCCATAATCCCGTAAATTGACTGATCAAGCCTCGTTGATTAATGTTTATAGCATCACGACAGGGCTCTTCAGCTGGGAGGGCGACGAATGGGATGGAGTCCATCTTCTTCACAAATTTCTGTTGTGAGGGTGTGACTGGTCGTTTGCTACAAGCCTCAACCATATTTTTAAAGGTTGTGAGCTCAGGTGGAGGAGGAGGGGGAGGCTTAGAGCCCCCTCTTGAAGCCATTGTGGCAGAGTGAAGTATGTAGAGGGAGGCTCGCGCAGAGTAGCGTGTGAGCAGCTAGGTCCAAAAAAGTTGTAGCTTTTTATTTAAAGATTATTTTTAAATCTCTAGTTATTTTTAGATGTTTTTTAACTAGTATCATCATGCCATGTTTATTTCAATTCGACATACAAATGAAACTTGGAAACTGTTAATTTTGTATCGACAATATCATATATATTTCTTAAATGCACAAAATATCAGTTTGCATTTTATCGTAGTCACTAGATATGTCATTGATACGTGCATGCAAATTATGCATGTTTAGTGAAAAAATTGAGATGCATGACTCCAATTGCAAAGACCGCCAATCATATTGTAGATTCTAGCTTGTATCGTTGCGTAGACGTTGTGTCTCAACGATGATATTTTGTTTAATGTTGAAGTTATCCATTGTCAAAGGACTTAGAAGATACAAAGACTCTGTGCTCCTTACACACGACAACGTTGTATAAACTAATCCATGTCTTCGCACCCCAGCAGGATCAAATGCAACAGTGTCCATCATTAGACCATGTGATCTATGTATTGTACATGCACATGCAAGATGAACTAGGATTTGTTTATAGATTTTCAAATAACATGTCCTTGTTGTTGTTGATATTGATTTCACTATCTGCAATATGGGTATCCACTCATGAAAAAGGTCTATTCTATATAAATAATCTAACCTCGTAGCCTGGCGATGTCCAATATGCAGATCATATAACTTTATCCATAAAACATCAACCTTTTATGTTTTGGTGTATGCTTTGACTATTCCATCTTCACCATTCACTAAACCATCTTGCGAATTGTAGTTACATGCATATATTTCAACAAGCATGTCTAGTTTTAGAATAAGTTGTGAAGGAAAAGTTGTTGTACGTTCATGGCATTGCACACTACCACAATCATCTTCTTCTTCATCAATTGCATTGATTAAAAGTTCATTTCTAGGCATAAGTGATAGCATAGACCTATTATGAAATGCAATATATTTGCTTTTGTAAAACATATAACGGAATGTTGGATGATTTGGAGTAGGTCAGATGCAATTCATGTCGATATATTATAGATCGTCTCTTGTTTGGCTATTTGTTTGCATCTTATTTAGAATTGCAATAAACTTTTCATTTGTTTGTCACATTGTAGTATGCAATTCATAGCACTTTACGCTATCTCTCCCAAATTCATATGTTATTCTTTGCATGTTCATGGTACGATGCTCAAATATCAGACAATCATGTATGGGTTGTACTTGATAAAGATCACCATAAAATACCATATCTGTGTTTCCAAAGTACTTTGTTTGTACATGTTTTATTCTTCTTAGTTGACCATCAATGGAAAATAGGAATCAAATTCCAACTAGAGAAGCTTCGTCAATGAGGACAAGTTCTAGTTCATGATAAATCTTTGATAATGTGTCTAACATTTCTTTGCTAAGTGGAATGAACTGGGGCTGGTTGAAAAGCATTATAAATGCATAATGGATTGTTGTTCCACCTGCATTGTAAGCGACATTACTTGTATATGCGGGTATCAATCCCTTTGGTTTCAAAGGATCAATGGTGTTATCTGCATCGTGTATTTGTATAAGCATTCAAAATATCATTTTTTTTGTGAAGGTTTTCCCTGTTCCTACTCCACTCATAAGAAACAAGTACAATGGCGTCTACATGTCCCTTAATTTCCTTAGCAGAATATCTTTCATGATTGTTTGTTGTTCTTTGTTCAACATTATTCTAAGTATGTAATATTCCCTATTGTCAAGTAAAAATGGATGACCTATGACTTGGAATCCAAGATTAGTTGATCTTTTTCTATTTTGTCCTCCAACACACTACAAATATGGTGACAAATCATATTGTTCCTAGTGAGATGAGCTTGTTCCTCATTCTGTCAATGTACCATCAATGTCGAGAAGATCATTGTCTACTTGCTAAATAACACTTTCCATATCACCCTGCATTGGATTTTCATTGTATGTAAACTTAGTTTCATTGGCTTGTATTGTAGTTTTGTGAAAACAATAAGCAACTTCCCATGTAGGCTAGTTATGTTTTAATGTATATTCAATTTTTTCGAAATGAACATATAGCAATAGTTTCTCTCTACAAAAATTTCCATAATCAATGTTATTGTTATATTTGACGAATTGTATCACATTTGGTTTCTTCCTTTTCAATATGTGTCTACCATCTTTTATGTACTTGGAGACAAATTCATCAAGGAAGATATTCTTAATGGCCTGTGGTCGTTCAGTAGTAATCAAGAATAGAGTGGCACATGACATCTTTTGATTCAATAGGTTATTGTTTCAATAAAAAGGTTGGCTTAAGGACAAATGTGTGTTGATCAATTGGAGATGTATTTATAAAGATACACGCTCTTGAACCGCTATTTAGTGTCAGAGCAAGCACAATATGGATTGCTTGCTAGGAAAACATTTGTTGAAGATTCAACATTGTATTTCCAAGCGTATGTATAATTTGCATAACATCAATTTTGTTTTTCTCAACCTCTTTGTGTATCCTTCTAAGTGCATTTGTCATAGATTTGTGAACTTTATTCATATATGAACTGCAATATGATGCTACCACATATGCATTTAGAACGATTTGTGCATCTATGTTTGCATTCCAAAAATTTGGCATGTTCTTTGAAAAGGTGTTGTTCTAAATATGTGAAGGTTTTCGTTTCAGTAAAATAGTCAGTTGCTTTATTGTGCACTGTATTGGCACAAGTACTCATCCTCTGCTACTCCCATTTGCATCAAGAAGTCTTTGAAGCTAATTAAATTGTCATAGTTTTTTTGGTCTAGTGATGCAAACAAGAACTTTGGATTTTCATCAACAACTTTGTCTGATAACTCAATTGGTTCAAGAATAATTTTCATTCTCATTGGTGGTAGGAAATTGTATCGACAATGTGAATTATTTCATTTCCTACAGCTTTTTGTATGGGAATGCTTATGCAATTTGGCAAGATATGGATGCAGACGATCTATGTTGTAGGCTATGTACTTGTCCAAAAACTTTACAATTTCTGAATCACTATCCTTTCCATATATCGATGCATCTTATATCCACAACAACCCATGTTCATGCTCGCTTCCTCTATTCTTGAACTTTGTCACAAATTGGTTTTCCGATACTTTCCCAAAATTATTTTTATCACTACATATAAATTGCTTCAAAGCATTGATTTTATAACGACTACAAGTGAGTGGGTCATTTCTTATTTGGTAATCAATTTCCTTGTCTTCCAATGTTTCACAGTGCTTTCCATTTTTTCTATTCCTATACAAATCAGTCAATGCAAATACCAATTCATGCCACTGATGCACTGCACTCGTGAATGTGACGAAAAAGGTCAGAGGCCCAAGTTATTGTATCATTGCAAATAAGTATTTTTTAATATGCAAATATTTTTGAAATCTATGTATCCAATATTAGGTTTAAGTGTCTTTTCTAAATTTGGTTTGTACTTAACATCTTTTGCCAGTGACTTTCTTCCTTGTAATTTTCCCTTTCTTATTTGTATCCACACGTAGGAAATCACTTTGCCGATTATTGTTCTCATCGTTTTGAAGAATAATTTTGTTGTGTGATATGAGAAATCACCACTAGCATGTAGCAATTCCCATTTCACTATTTTTTGGTAACTAAATCTTTTTACAGTGTCATCATCATGTGAATTCTCATAGTACAGGGTTGGAAAATTCATCTCTTCTACATATTTGTCCATGATTATTCCAAGTGGATGTTGTCCTTCAGCAGGTCTAACTTCAATGATCTTGTCTTGCAAATCATGTATGCATTGTGAGTCTATGAATCTATGTACCAAAGTTTCACTAGGTCTCTCACTATCCGATTCTATCTCCATATCACTCTCACAATCAGAATTTATGTTTTCTATGCATTCTTTACTATCTTGTTAGAGAACATCATTTCATGTTGCTATCTTGTTTATAGTAATGTTTCCAACCTTGTATAAAGCTCTGAAACATAATTATTTTAATGCTCTCATAACAATGTTTACACGTATTCTTCCGGTTTGATATGCATTTTTGTATTGCAATTGTCTTTTCAATGCAAGTCCAATTGACATAGTTTCATCCATGGATTGTGGAATTTCTTTTTGCACAATATCCATATGAACATGCACGTTGATGATCGAGCCTGTCAAGTCCATTTTCGATCGTTTGTAGCCCCATTGTCTAATTTGTGCAAATGCAATTCTAAGTGATACAAGTTTCTCCTCAAGTTCTGAGAGTGTGCTTGTAATTGGTAATGGCATGTTGCATATTATATCGTCGGGTGTTGCAAATCGTGGTGGTTTCCCATTTTCAAGTGCTCTTTTGCGGCTAAAACATATCTTCTTAGAACATAATGTTTTTTCACATGAAATCAAGATTATATATTCTTTTTTCAATTCTTCGTTTAAGAATTTATTGTTCTTTGAAAAAGGCAACTATTCACAAATTGCACATTTGTTTCTAGGTGTGTCTTGGATGTATTTCACATAGAGTTGATGTGCTTATTTCTTTTTTACATTGATATGCTCACTACATGAACATCCACTTTTTCTTTTTTGTCCATTTTTTGCACTAGACTATATTCGTTTTAATTTTGTACATGCCACTCTTGATCTCTTACTACCACAAGTTATTGCATTGATTGAATTTACATCTTCTCCATTTACATGCCTTTTCACCCCATGCTGGTCCAGGAAACCATAGTTGTACTTGTTTTTTTCACACACCATATTTTTTAGTCTATGGTAACTAAGTCTACTACTCTCAACTGAAACTCTCTTTGCTTTATGGCAACCCATTCCAAGCGCTATATTGTTATTTGCTAATGTAATTTTATCCTCAGATTGTGCATCGTGTCTATCTTGAAATCTTCCTGGCACATGTTCAAGAACCAATACATTGTCACACATACTTTTTCTCACTGTGTGTACTATATCTCTATCATACTTGGTCCCACATGTATTCACTGCACCCAATGTCCATTGGTCATAATTTTGATCGAATATGTCACTGTACTTCTCCCTTAGCAATGGCTCATAGTGAACATGAACATGTCAACTTTTCTATCGCAATTTGACTTAGTGAAATACAAGTCGACAATATGACTATGATGGAGGGACCACACTTGGATATTTACATTGAAAATGAATGATATCCATTACAAACATAATGCCCCACCCTCTATCTTTCTTTTTTCATATGGCATTTCCATATTTACAAGATACTCTTGCCAATTCATAATACTTTTTGTTGTCTATAGGACCAGGTCTCAGATATTCGTGCAAGCAATGCAATGCATTATGGTCGCCACTTTTCATTGCATTGCAAAAGGATTGGACAATTTAAAGTCTCAATGATTGTACATCGAAGTCTATGGCCACCAAATAGCAAATTTCTCTTAACAAACTATCACCGCAAGTAGATACCACATTTATTGCTATGCTCAATCCACAAGAATGCATCTTATCCTTATTACATTTCCAATAGGATTCAAGGTTTTTGCACATTGGTGACAAGTAAATATTAGGTTGTTCAAGATTGCATCTGGCTAGTTTTTTGTAAAACAATGGTTTGTAGTGGTTGCTAAGAGTATTTTCATCATGAACAAAATGCAATATGGATCTGCATTTGCATTTACGTTGAAATGAAAATACTTTTCTTTTCTCGTTAGTGGCCAAATTACAATCGATATATTTAACCATTTTACTAACCATCGTATGCAAAATTTATATCTCCATAGCCGTCTCTCATTTTCGTGTACATTTGAAGATGCATACAACCACATTTTCGACAGATATATGTTAATGTCATGAATCCCATGCAATTCGTACAAGAAATTAGATCATATCTCAAGCTCATATGATTCCAATGACTCTTTATCTCCATTGTCCAAACAAACTAAGAAAATATCTATTAATCCATTTCACATTTCAATGGAAGAGTAGAGGAAATGCATCAAGATGTGCAATGCATCAAACAAACAATCCCTAGGACTATATGAAAATCCATCCAATCTAAAAAGACCATTTCATTCCACGGTTTGGTTGAGCAATACAACTGAAAAAAGAAAACTCATTTGCTTAAACATTACATGAATGCTAATGCAAATTTCAATGAAACAAAGTTACTGCATAATGCATGAACCACACATTATAAAATAATAAAAATGAATTGTTTTGGGACACATAGCAATCACAATGTTTGATGTCAAGATTAACAGACTTTATTTGTATTAGATTCAACTATGTCCGTCGACATGGGGCGCATTAAAAATAAGAAAAGAAACTAGTCGCATGCATTTGTCAAATACATAAATTAATCTTGCAAACCACTCAATAAAAGCAAGATACTAGATCAATACTTTCAACATCTCCAATAACTATTGTCAGGTGCTCGAGTGCAGAAGGCTAGATGATATGAATTATTCGCGCATGTGTTGAAAATAGACTAAGTGTTGACAATGCAAGAGGCATAACTGTGTGGAGAGAGGAGATATGGCCATAGAAAAACCTTCCGTTCAACCTCAAAATCACTAAGTGAAAATTCTTTTGACTAGGAAATTATCCAAAAATAAATAGATCACAGAGTTGAGATTGCCCCAAGAACAAGAGCACAATGCAAATATGATAAAATGTATTTTCTACATATATCGACTACCTTTCAAATAGTAGCAATCATAAACAAAAACCATCAAGCAGCCCATAGGTAAGCAACACATTTGCTTCACACAACTTCTATATGTCTACCCTTTCCTCATAAATCAGAGTAAATCAATGTCCCATAAATCAGTGACCTATCATGCAAATTACGTCACTTGTCACAATCACTAATGCAGAACTATTAGAAATGTGGAGGTGTGAAAGTACAGTAGTGCGAGAGGATGAGCCATGTCAGTTCTTCACACAAGGATTGAAAATATAGCGTCTTAAAAAGACCAAGTGCCACCTCTGCTAGTCATACACCTGTGCAGAAGTGTGGATGATATAGTTGTGTCCTGCACAAGCGTGGGGGCATCCAAACACACCAACACCATACCAAAAGTAATATGAATTCTCATTGCAAGGGTTCAAAGTGTGGATTCTCTGTAGGAGAATTGAAAATAGACTAGGTGCTTGATTTGCAATTTACATTCCTATGAAGAACATCGCAATATCACAACAACAAAAGCTTCACACAACCTGGGAAAATGATAAGTACAAAGGAATTCCACCACGGATTTTTCAAAACATAAATAAATCGGATAGGTCGAATTGATTGAAGGCCAAATGCATGATGTGTATTTACTGAGGTGCCTTTTCCAAACACATGAAAAACCTCTAGAACATTGGTAATCGTAAATAGAAACTACTACCCAATCCATAGAAAACTGATACATTTACTTTGCATCAGTTCTAAATCCCTGCCCTTTCCTCCTAAATCTAAGAAAATCAGTGTGCCATAGATGACTCGACCTTCTTCCAAATTACCTAGCTTGTCCCAACCAAGTGCATAACTATTACAAATGCGAACCTACAGAAGCACAATAGCTTGCGAGCATCAACGCCACAGATCCTCCACACAACATTTGAAAATAGACCAAGTATTTCCTATCACTGCCACATAGTTTTTCTCAGTGCAAGTGCATGCAAAAAATAACTACGCGGGCTCCGAAGATATGGTCATAGAAAAAGCCTTCACACAACCTGAAAAATAATAGAAGTAAAAAATCCCTTTGTCTAGAAAATTTCTGAAAGATAAATATAGCACAACAAAAATTGCTTTACGCCCCGTGGATGACATGTGTTTACCAAAATGTCCTTTCCCCACATGAACTACCTTAAGAACACACATACTTATAAATAGAAGGCACTACCTAACCCCTAGAAAATCCTGACATCTTTAGTAGTACCCCTTTCCTTGTAAACCCAACCAAGTCAATGTGATGCAAATGACTGGGATATCATGCAAATTACATAGCTCACTACAATTCACAGTGCAAAGGTGCATAGCTACACGATGATAACTAACATAAATTCTTCACACAAGCATTGAAAATACGCATGTGCTACCTATTCTAGCAATATACCTTTGCGAAGTGCGGAGGTGCATAATAGATAATTGAATCGAGTACGGACATATGTTCATAGAAAAATACTTCCGACAACTTGGAAAAATACACCTTTAAGAAAGGATTTTTAACTAAGATATTTTCCAAAGATCAATACACCACAAAGGTGAATTGCTTCGATTCGTGGTGCCCAACTATTGGAACTACAGAGTTGTGCAAGTGTACCACAATAAATGGTATAAATTCACCGCAAAAGTATTGAAAATACACAAGTCTTGACTGCGCTAGCGATATGCATGGGGGCTTCACTCTGTTGACCAATATCTTATCGCGTTCATAAAGGGGGTTTTTTAATTATGAAAAATAAGGTCAATATATTGTACGTATTGGGGGGGGGGGGATGTGGGCCTCAAGGGATTTATAGGTATTAGGGGGGTATAAAAAGGGGTATGTAGTTAAAATAGGGTTTTTATTATTATTGAAAAGATGTATTGGGAGGGGGGTTCAACAAAAGAATTTTGGGAGGAATTTATCAATATCTAGTGAAATTAGGGGTATTCTTTAATATCCCATGAACGCAGGCGCTATGTCACAATTCCATTGAGTGAATACCCTGTGGATATGGTGATATTCCTTTGCGAGGGGCAGAGGTGCAGAAGACATAACTGAACTAAGTGCAGACATCTTCACAACAAAATCCTCTGAACAACCTGGAAAAAATCCCTTGTAAAAATGGCTTTTGACTAGGCAATTTTTTAAACATAAATACATTACTTAGCTTCAATTTCTTGAAGGAAAAACGCATGGCCCGTAATTACTAATATGTCCTTTCCACACACATGAATTACCTATGAAATATGGCCAATCATAAATAGAAACCATTAGCCATCCCATGGAAAAGTGAGAGATTTGGTTTGCACTAGCTCTAAATCGCTGCCCTCTTCTCGTAAATCTGACCAACTCAACCTTCCATAAATGACCCAACCACCATGGAAACCACATGGCTTGCCACAATCCATGGTGTAGAACTATTTCAAGTACCAATGTGTGAAAGCACCACAATCCAAGGATGTTAGAGAATCGGTATCAATTCTCCGCACGAGAACTGAAAATGAACCAAATGTTCACTGTGCCAAGAAAAAACTTGTACGAAGCAAGAAATATATAGCTATGTGGAATGTGGATAAATCGTCAAAGCAAAAGGCTCCACAAATAATCAACAATGGATTGCACATCGCAATATTGGCCATCTTCTACAGACAAATTGTATTTTTAGATTGGATGCATTTTTTCATATACTCTTGAACATTATTTGTTTGTTGCATTCCATGTCCCCCTCACATTTCCATTACTCTTCCATTGAATTGGGGAATTTATCCATACATCATTTCTTGGTTTGTCTAGAAAATAAAGATATAAACGCATTGCAATCGTATCGATATCAACTAGATCTTATTTATGATATTTCACAAGATTTTGCGAAAACCTACCTATTCCTTGTCGACTAGAGTTTTCAATCCTTGGTCCAAATAAGTCTTTGTTGTTATATACTTTGGCCCATATGTCGCCTTTTAAAAAAATTATCTTGATTTAGGGTTTTTATAGGAGCTATATTTTCTCTTTATGACCATAATCTTGAGTTTGTTCTTACCCCGAAATCATCATTTTATCCAAGTCTTTGTTAGGTAGCTAGAAAGGTAGTGGAGGGAATTCAATGTAAGATGGACTAGGTCCACTATATTATTAAATAAGGCCCACTATGGTAGTTAGATATAATAAATGTAAGAGGACTTCTTAGAAGGTTTTGCTTCTAGAATATTCCTCCTCTAGAATGTTCTTAGGTGATGGTAGCACTATATAAAGGGGTTCAAGCAAAGTAATGGGATATGAAGAGAAATATGGTATTTGGAGCTGAAGCTCATTAGGAGGTTTCCCCCTCGAAGAGACAAGTGACCATGAGAGGATCCCTTCCATAATAGGATCCATTGTATGGTGTTACTCTACCTCAAGGGGTTTCTATAATAAAGTGTGGTTTATTCTATATTGCTCTGTGGATCTATTGTGTATTCAGTATTTGTGGTGATTATATTTGTAGATCTACTCAGGAACTTAACAGTCTTTTATCATCTTATACATTTTATCCAAGTCCAAATCAATTTTATTTAAACCTAACAAATCATGCGTCTAAGTCACAAGGTATATCAAAGTCTACCATAAAATATTAAAGGCATTATTTTATTTCGCCTTTATTACATTTTTATAATTACATATATCTTATGATTCCACTTCATTAACTCACCAAATCCTCCATTCTTATCCAAAGTCAAAACGACTCTCCCATATGTCTTATGGTTATAAAACTTCAATTAATTATTTCTAAAAAAACTGCCTTCATAAAGAGATATTTTCAAGAGGTGGAAATCCAATGGTGGCTAATGATCATAGATCAACGAATACAATTCAATCACGACCCCCCTGCATGCGCAATAGTTAATGAAAGGGAGGGGTGGACTTAACCATGGTTCTGGGAGCATTGATCTGGAAGGTCATGGGCAATTGCAAACCCCCTCCCAACAGTTTTTAAAACCAACATGAGACCCCTGCAATGCATATAATAATGACAAGTGGCATAGATTTTTTAGTGGCTCATGGATGGCACAATGTGCATACATGTGTCAGGACTGCCACCGATCTGTTCAAAGCATTAGGGAATCACTGTTCTCAAAACTGAAGCATTTCAAGCTGATCATACCAGACTTTGAAACTTGGGCACTTCATTGCTAGGTTTGGTTTTTAGATCCTAAAGCTAGAGATTCTCTCCTTAAGTTTTTGCGCACAAGGTACTTGATTACATTCCATTTTGTGAGTATCTGCAAGGACAACAAGTTGTCACCATCAATTTTCTTCATGTTTTTTCCATTTATGGTACTTAAGAGGTTAGAGATTCCCTGGAGCAAACAAGCAAGCGAGAATTTACATGGAACACTGATGCTTGGGGTTATGGTCATGGCACTACTTCTCTTTATCAGTCCCATCCTTGGGTGTTATCCATTTTTCCAAATAGGGAATCCTATGGGGCTCTTGCTGACACTACAAGGCGATGTGAAATAGATTTATGAAGAGGCTCGACCATCAAGTTTCCAGATTATCAAATTTGTCCCATTTTCATCCCCAATTGTGGTTTTAAGATATTTTTCATCAGAAATGTATTCATGCCACAAAAATGGTTGCTTGGCTATTACAAATGTCATTGGAGCTATGACACAAGTGCTAGGGTTGATCAATCTATGGATTCACAGGCATGTGGGCTTAATCTATGGATTCACGTCTCATTCTTAACATAACCTTGTCTTTCTTTCTTTTTCAGTTTTAAGCTTCTCATGCTACATATCTGTTTTCTTCTCATTATTTGAATGTAATTGCAAACAACAAATTTGGTACGACCACCACTGATGTTCACAAATTCAAGAAATTGTAAATTGCAGCTCTGATTTCTGTACGTTGAAGATAAATAAAACAAAATAGTTGTTACAATTGATTTTATCATCTCTATTTTGCACAGAGTAATTATGCAGATAGAGAGTTGCAGATTGTAGGAATATACCTTTCATGTATACATGTTTAAGGACTTGTAGGTTACTTTTTCCTATTTATTTTGTTGGGATTCATTTAAATTCCCATCATATCCTTTTTCTTCATCTCAATATTGATAGAGATTTCTTTTGCCCTCTATTATGTTTGATATTTAAATGTCCTTTTATTATTCTCCCACCTAGCATAGAAGACTGGGCAAACTACCTCCCTAGATTCAGAGAAGATGATGAAGATAGTCCAACCGGACACTTGATATATTTTCATGAATGCATGTGTTAGCTGGGTATTTTTCATGAAGATGTATCTTAAAAATGTTCATGATATAGTTGGGTGGAGATGCCCAACAATGGTACAAATATCTACCTCCTGGTAGTATTTCTTCTCTGAGATAATTTCATGCATGTTTTCATGATCACTATAGAAGAATTTTAAGAGTTGAACTTCTTTTAGAATCTTGTTGCAATGAAGAATTTTGAAAGACAAAATTTCTATTCTAATGATCATGAAGAAGAATTTGTTGATAAATATTTTGAGTATGATAGCAATTTTCTTCTCTAAGATAATTTCATGCATGTTTTCATTATCACTGTAGAAGAATTTTCAAAGCTGAACTTCTTTTAGAATCTTGTTGCAATGAAGAATTTGAAAGACAAAATTTATATTCTAACGATCATGAAGAAGAATTTGTTGATAAAGATTTTGAGTATGATAGTAGTTTTGATGAAGTGCAAGAAGATTATCATCAAGAAAGTTTATACAAGAAGAATGGAATCAAGCAGATCATGAAGATATGTTGATCCCTATTTGTGTAGATAAAGGTCATTTTTTAGTTGAGCATATGGCTAATTTAGATTTTTGTGAAGGCTTCTTTAAAGACAATGATGGAGAACATATTTGTGAATTGGCATCTTCAGAAATTCTTAGCAGTCAGCTCAACAATGCATTAGAAAAAGAAGAGATCATACAACAACAATGCAAACATTTGGACATGAACGATTTATTTACTAAATATCAAACATACATCTTTTACAATTATAAAGATCTTGTTGCAGCTTGCTTAGAATCATCAAATGGAGTGAGCTTTTCAATATTTATATGATATGAGTATAGATATGAATTACATGTTGAGTTGCCAATTACTCTTTTGCTGCAATCATCAGTTTTGATTTTCTTAATCGTTTTTAGAGAAAGACTTTATAATTCAGTTAATGAAATGCTTTCTTGGCTGCATTGGAAGCATGGTGTCACTTGATTGAATAGATGAACAGATCAATGTAAGAGGTCGGTGTATATAAATAAGCTCGCCACTTGAGCATTTATTTCAGTTTAATAGTAGAGAAGTTTCTTTTTATTTCTCAGTTTCTAGAGTAGTCTTGATTTCAGTTTACAGTTTGTATAAAGTTTGTTTCAAATGAGAATAAGGAGGGGTTATTCAGAGTCTGATGTTTCATAGATGATTTTAGAGTAGGTACCAGGGTTACAGGTTCAAGCATTTACATGTTCTTAAGAAATGGATAAAGGCACGTGGTCTACGGTTCTTTAGTGCTTCGCAAGGAGACACCACCCCAATTGGAGCCTAATGTTGTAACATAGAAAAAATTTCAACATTTCACAAAAATTTGCGAAAACCTACCTATTTCTTGTCGACTAGAGTTTTCAATCCTTTGTCCAAATAAGTCTTTGTTGTTATATAATTTGACTCATCCATCGCCTTTTAAAAGCATTATCTTGATTTAGGGTTTTTAGAGGAGCTATGTTCTTACCTTGAAATCATTATTTTATCCAAGTCTTTTTATCGCCTTATACATTTTATCCAAGTCCAAATCAAGTTTACTGAAACCCAACAAATCATGAATCTAAGTCACAAGGTCTATCAAAGTCTACCATAAAATATTAAAGGCGTTATTTTATTGTTCCTTTATTCCATTTTTATAATTACATAGATCTTATGATTTCACTTCATTAACTCACCAAATCCTCCATTCTCACTCTCCCATACGTCTTATGGTTATAAAGGTTCAATTAGTTATTTCTAAAAAATTGCCTTCATAA
The DNA here is from genome assembly GCA_009831015.1 of Picea engelmannii. Classification (NCBI taxonomy): domain Eukaryota; kingdom Viridiplantae; phylum Streptophyta; class Pinopsida; order Pinales; family Pinaceae; genus Picea; species Picea engelmannii. The sequence continues at coordinate 1,710,537 of ML776826.1, forward strand.
AGAGATATTTCTGAGAGGTGGAACTCCAATGGTGGCTAATGATCATAGATCAACGAATACAATTCAATCCCCCCACATGATCGATAGTTAATGAAAGGTGGGGGGAACGCGAAACTTAACCATGGTTTCGGGAGCATTGACGTAGCAGGTCATGGTCAATTGCGGCCCCCCTCCCTGGCCATTTTTAAAACTAGAATGAGACCCCCCACAATATCTATGATAATGAAAAGTGGCATAGTTGTTTTAGTGGCTTGTGGATGGCACAATGTGCATACAAGTGTCGGGACTGCCACCGATCTAGTCAAAGCGTGAGGGAATCACTGCTCTCAAAACTGTAGCATTTCAAGCCGATCATACTAGAGTTCAAAACTTGCGCACTTCACTACTAGCTTCGGTTTTTAGATCCTAAAGCTATAGATTCTCTCCTTAAGTTTTTACGCACGAGGTGTTGGATTACATTCCATTTTGCAAGGATATACAAGGACAACAAGTTGTCACCATCGAGCTTCGTCATGTTTTTTCCTTTTATGGTACTAGAGAGGTTAGTGGTTCCTTGGAGCGAACATGCAAGCGGGAATTTACATGGAACATTGATGCTTGGGGTTATGGTCATGGCACTACATCTCTTTATCAGTTCTATCCTTGGGTGTTAGCCATTATGCCAAATGGGGAAGCCTATGGAGCTCTTATTGATACTACGATCATCAAGTTTCTAGCTTCAGAAGTGATCCAGATTATTTTCAGCATGAAATGAGAGTGGAGATATAATAAAGAAATGTACAGAGATATCTCGGATATCCAATAATATTACATAATTGTATCAGAGATGCAACCATAAACACAGAGATACAATAATACAAAATTTTCTATTAATGAGCGAAATGTACAAAGATTGTAAAAATACAGTGTGAAAGACTCGCTAGAATGGTGGCAACTCATCTCTGAGAAGAGATATGTTCGCTACTCGCATTCATAAGAAGATCATTTACAATGAGGCTCTAAAGGCCTTTTTAACATAAATAAAATCCAAAACCCTAACCTCGGAAGATGAAAAACCAACAGTTTTGTGGACCCCATTTTGGGTAGTTTGGTGTATCAACTTCCTGGGGGCGTAACTTTGGCATACGATCTTCGTTTGGGGTGCATGATAAATCATTGGAAAAGTTTATCCGAGGACTACAAATGTTGTTGTCACACTTTGACTTTGTCTATAATCAAACTACGGAGAGCCCTAAAAACATTGTTTAGGGCCTCAAAACGGCCCCAAAAGTTTGGGACTCGAAAACTAGGAATAAAACTCCCAAGCTGAAATTGCCAAAATGAGCCAGTTGGAATAGGTGGGTGGCCACCGATATCCACCCGGATCAATCCTCCCTCCTTAGGAAGCAATGGTCTCCATTGCGTTGAGCTCTCGAGGGAGAGGAGGAAGCGATTGTTGTAACTGAATATTGGTGCGTTGCTTGCCTTGCTAGAGATGTCGCGCTGCTTGGCTTATGGAAGACTGTCACGAACCTATTGCTAGTGGGGTTGAATATGTTCAACCAGTCGGGCTACATGAGATGCCTGTGTGCAGAAGGAATGTTTGCAGTTTGTTGTAGTCTTGTCGACCCACATCTCTTGGATAAAAGGTGTTTGGGTTGAGGCTGTAGTGGTTGTAGTATCCTTCTGTTCACTTTTTGAACAGATTGTGAAAAAACTAATTTTTTTACTATGGGATACTACCTTGCGACACTGTTTAGGTGGGACACAAGTCAGAATTACCTTTGGTATTCTCTAGAGATGACCCTTCTGAGTAACAATGACACTACGGGGTCAAGACTCATAAATAGCATGGTGCTTCCACATATATGGTTGGCCCAAGAGAACATCACAGACATCCAATGGGGCAACATCACATAATACCTCATCCTTGAAGGGATAGATGTTGTATGACAATTGACACTACTGGTTGACACGAAGATCTCATCCTTGGCGAAGCCACCATATGTTTTATGGTTGCGGGTGTGGTGTTGTTTAAAATCCCAACTGTTTGACAACCTCTATTGAAATGAGGTTCTTTTGGCTTCTACTATCAACAATAAAATGATGTGGGGTCCCCTTCAACCACATCTGTGAATGAAAAAGGCGTTCCCCCTCTTTAGGATCTATTGGTTCTTCTGGTTAAATTGTTGCAGTCGCGATAATAGCAGTGGGGTCCACGTCGATGATCTGTCTTCTATCAGTATTTTCTGAATCAAAGTTCGGCTCCTTGTCTTTGATCTCAGCCACCAATGATTGTTTTGAGTGAAATTCATCGGTGTTGTGCCATGTGCTTTTGTGGAAATCACACCATTTTCCGGTGTCCTTCTTTGTCTTTCTATGACCCTTCTTTTCCTGTGGTTTGGATTGGTTTTCGGGAGACTGTTTGTTAGGGTTGTCTTTATCGTACTTTGGTTGTTGCGGATTTGCAGACCCAAACTCCCGTTTGTTCTGGTGCTTAAATTTCTTCTTGATTTTAACAACATATCGGTGAGTAATGAGATGCCCAGAAAATCCATTTCAGTTTGGATGTATCTGTGTAGAGCCCCACGGTATTTCATAACCAAATTTCATTCGAAGTCTTTGATACCCAGCTTGGTGCACAAGGTATGGAAGGTATTGGTGAACTCCAAAACTGCTTGGCCCCTCTCTTGCCACAGTGTGGTCCATCTCATGTACTGGTCCTCATAGTTTCCAACATGGTAATATTGTTTCTTTACCGCATCCACAAAAAAATCTCAAGTGCACTCGGCCCCATATATTCCAGACTCATACGTGGAAATTTTCTCCCAGTAAGTTTCCCACCAATGTTTGACATGAGGGAGAGCCTTAAGGAGTGTGAAGGTGATCTTTTCCCTATCTGGGAAATTATGAACAAATAAATAACCTTCTAACATATTTAACCATTTTTCTAGGGCATCTGCATCTATCTGTCCTTCAAATATGAGAATATCAAAATTAACTTGTACCTTGAAAGGTGAGGTGCCTCCAAAGTGGTCTCTTGAGGAAGATGTGCTTGTTGTTATCGACAGACGTTGAAGGATGTGGGAAAAATTCTCCATCATTTCGTCCCTCTGTCGCGTGAGAGTTTTCTCAAGCAACAGATTAATAGAATCGTATGCTCTGTCATTTTTCTTTTCTTCCGCCATGGAGGGTTTCTTGGGCATGCTAGAGTGATTGTCTTCAAGAGAGACAAGCTCGAGACCCAACTTGCTATACTCGGACCTTGTCGGGGAGATGCACTAAAAAATGATCAAGAGCAGCCTACTCTGATACCACTGATCTGGATTATTTTTGGCACGAAATGAGAGAGGAGATATAATAAATAAATGTACAGAGATATCTCAGATATCCAATAATATAACAAAAATTTATCAGAGATGCAACCATAAACATAGAGATACAGTAATACACAATTTTCTATTAATGAGCGAAAATGTACAAACACTGTAAAAATATAGAGTGAAAGACTTGCTAGAATGGTGGCAGCTTATCTCTGAGAAGAGATGTGTCTGCTACTTGCATTTGCAAGAAGATCATTTAAAATGAGGCTCTAAAGGCCTTTTTAACATAAAGAAAATCCAAAACCCTAACCCCGAAAGATGAAAAACCAACAATTTTGTGGACCCCATTTTGGGTAGTTTGGTGTATCAACTTCCTGGGGGCGTAACTTTGGCATACGATCTCCATTTGGGGCGCATGATAGCTCATTGGAAAGGTCTATCTAAGGACTACATATGTTTCCATCAAACTCTGACTCTGTTTACAATCAAACTATAGTGAGCCCTAAAAAGTTTGTTTAGGGCCTCAAAATGGCCCCGAAAGTTTGGGACTCGAAAACTAGGAATAAAACTGCCAAGCTAAAACTGCCAAAATGAGCCAGTTGGAATAGGTGGGTGGCCACCAATATCCACCTGGATCAAGAAGTCTATCTGATTATCACATTTGGCCCATTTTCATCCCCTATTGTGGTTTTAAGATCATTTTCATCGGAAATGTATTCATGCCACCAAAATGGTTTCTTGGCTATCACCAATGTCATTGGAGCTATGACATAGGTGCTAGGGTTCAAAATCAAGCATGGTGCTTGAAATTGATTTCTGATTTTGCTTCAAATGGTGTTAATGGTATATGGAATGGTATGAATGAATAGACCGTTTTTCAAAACTATGACAAAATCTATGCCTTAAAATGATATTCATAGAAGGAATGAATAATTGGGTGGATGCGAGAAGCATTCTCATTATCACAATGTTTGTGGTGTGTTGATGGCAAGGTCCACATATGAAGGAACGATGTTAGCGAATCCCAGAAAATGGTTACACTTGTATAGCTATTATGGGTATCAAAAACCCAGTTCGTCTTGGTGTGATAGAAGTTGTTCAAACTTGTAAATTTGTTGGAATAACTGTGTGAACGATAATTGGAGGAAATATTAACATTACAAAGGCAATAGTGAAAGAGTGTGGTATTTTACCCAATGATGGCATGGTTATTGAAGGTCTTGAATTTTGTTAAAAAATCATAGAGGAACTAAGAGACGACACAAATAATGCATTGAATTTACATGAAGTAGGTATATGGCTTGCAATGGGCATTGATGGCACTGAGGTTGCAAATGTGATTATACTCGATGATAACTTTGTCACAATCGTAACATTTTCCAAGTGGGATCGTTCATTGTTTATAAACATTCAAAAAAATTGTGCAATATCAAGTGACAATTAATGTGGTTGCCCTAATTGTAAAAATTTCCTCTGCATGTGTCACAAGTAGCTCTCCCCTCACAACAATATAGTTGTTATATGTGAATGTGATCATGGATAATCTTAAAGCCTTGGCATTGGAAACAAAGCCTCTAAATTATGACTTGATGAAAATAAATCCTATTGGAAGAGGTGGAAACATCATCAACAATGTTATATGGATAAATATTTTTGGCCAAGATCTGTACCAGCTCGTTGTAATATGAATACTACAAGCCAAAGGAAAAATACTATTAAATTGAACTGGATGGCCCCAATGCCGATTTGGTTATGAACACATTGATCTTCAATTCATTTGTCTTCTAGCAGGTTTTTAATTAAATAAGTTCAAAAGAAACGAAGAGGTTAAATGTTTTCCATGGTGTAATGAGAAATTGGGTTTTCATAATTGTCGTGTCTTTTACAATTGTGTTCCAAGTGATATTAATCAAATTCCTTGGAAGTTTTTGCAAGCACGTGGATTGTTGAATGGAGATGAGGTTGGGTTTTGTCATAGAGATTATTCACAATTTTCAGCCTATTTTTATCCTCAAAGAATTCTAGCCATGATACTTCACCATCATGGAAGGAAAATGTTTATCATTGTCAGATGTTTGTTAGGGAGATTGTACAACTTGCAAGGTTTAAGCTAGGTTCTACTTCTTGATCATTTGTTGAGAAAACAAGTAGATATATGTACCGTATCAATTATGTCACATTGAAGATTAAAGGTGGATTTTGAGGAAGGGTGAGTCATTTTAAGAGATCTTTTTTGTTCTAGATTTGACACATGGTAAAGGAGATCTAGTCCAAATGGATGTCATTCTCTCTAGAAAGGTTCCAAATGAATATGTTTCTAAGGCAACCACATCTTAAAGAAGTTTTTAGAATAATATATTGATTGTTCCACACATTCTCTATGAGATCCACATTGTGTGGACTTTTGTTAATATTCTTCTTAAAATGGAAAACGCCCCAGCCCTAACAAAGTGCAAGTGTGACAATGAATGCTTTAAGGTGTCAAGCTCTCTAAATAGCTTATCGATATTCTAGAAAAGAGTTCCAGGATTCGAGGAAAATTTTCAGTATTCAAATACCATAAAAGAATATGTTGAGGACAAAGAAAAGGGGTTAGCATGTTAAGAGATTTTTGGTAGCAAGGACTGTGTCCTTTGCACTGAAGCCTGTAAGTCTATTGTAATTTTCTTAGGCAAATGGGATCAATCTATGGATTCACATCTCGTTCTCAGCATAACCTTGTCTTTCTTTCTTTTTCAGTTTTACGCTTCTCATGCTACATATCTATTTTCTTCTCACTATTTGAATGTAATTGTAAACAACAAATTTGGTACGACTACCACTACTCTTCACAAATTGAAGAAATTGTAAATTGTAGATCTGATTTGTGTACGTTGAAGATAAATAAAACACAACATGTGTTACAAGTGATTTTATCATCTCTATTTTGCACAGAGTAATTATGCATATAGAGAGTCAATATGAACTATGTTTTTGTACCTTTAATGTATACATGTTTAAGGACCCGTAGGTTACTTTATCCTATTTACTTTGTTGGATTCATTTAAATTCCCAACAAATCCATTTTCTTCATCTCATGATTGATAGAAATTGCTTTTTCCCTATATTATGTTTGACATTTAAATGTCCTCTTATTATTCTCCCACCTATCATTTACAACTTTTGTGTTTTTTTGAATGAGACTCCATGCCCATTGGATTAGGCCTCTGATATGAGAGATTTACAGTCTTTTTTATGTCATTCTATTGTCATTCTTATCCTGTCTACCTAGTTTATCCTTTTCTTTACCTTTAAATTTTGACATCCCGTGCTAAATGATGTGAGCTGAAGTCTAGTGACAGTAGGCAACTAGTTTATATTTGTCTTTAAGGGAGACCCCTCTGGTCGAATAACCAACTTGTGGCAAGAAGTAGGTTTCAAAGATGTCTTGGCATGGTCTCTAAGCAGCCATAAACCATCTCAAGTTACAACACGACAAAAGTCTTAAATAAAACAATAGAACAAACTCCAATAAAACACAACACATGCACTATGCATAAAGCATACACTATTAAACAACAAGCACACAAACTAATTGCATCTGTCCAAGAAACATAATTCAATATCACAGACAATTGGTCAAAGGCAAGCTAAGAGATGGACACTCTAGGCTTCTTCAACAAGTATTGCAGACACTTTGTAAACATAACTCATAGGAATTTTTCCCCACTGCTTTAGGTTATCTACATAGCCTCAAGCAATTGCAAAATAAAAAGAATAATACAAGCCCATAACATCAAACCTTTTTGTTTAATTTTGGTTCTTGCTAACCTATGCAGTCTCCAAAAATATCCCTCGATTGACTTAACTTAATTCTTAAAACTCAAAACAAGAATCATTTGATAATCTTCCTTGGCATATAGCACACAATGTAGAGGATTTCTTACCCTTTGACATAGATTTGAACAAGCCCAACACCACAAGTCCTATAACTCGTGAGTCACAACACTTGAAAATTGACAAGAGCTTTGTCTTTTTGGACTATAACAGAGCACATGGTAGATACACACATTTCTCAACACAAAGACAAAGTGAACAATGCAACCTCAAAGAAACATGCCTTTTTTTTTTGTTCACCTTTGATTATTTTCAGCCTACACACTTTCTGTAACATCCCCTAACCGACTTGACTTGCTTCTGGGAAATAATAATAATAATAATAATAATAATCAACCCCCATTTCTATTTTGCATATAAAAAACACCAAAAACACATTCCACTCCACCATTCCAGCCAGTAACAGAGTATAAGTAATTGCACCATGCATGAGGTTTTTTTCCTGTACAACTTTGATTGTTTCCAGCCTACATAGTTTTTGCAACAACCCCTAACCGTCCTAACTTGTTTTTGAAAAAACAAAATAGTAGCCAACTCCCAATTCTATTTCGCATATACAACACAACTCAGAAAAATCCCAACCCACCATTCCAAAGTGTAACATAACATAGGTCACTGCACATGCAAGAGGAACACATTATCAAACAACAACAATTGTATTTCGCATTTACAACACACCCAAAAAAATTCCAACCCACCATTCCAGCCAATAACATAACATAGGTAACTACACTATACATGAGGCACACACTATCAAACAACAACCAAAGAAACTAGTTGAACTTGTCTAAAAATACATAAATTAATATGGCAACAAACTGTATAAAAACAATATACTAGATACATAGGTTTTCTTACCCTCTAACATAGATTTGTAGAAGCCCAAATTCATATGTCCTGCAAGTCACCAATTGCAACACTTGCAACTTCAGAAGAACCTCATCTTTCTAGCTCGTAGCAGACTATATCATGACCAAACATAAAGAATTCAATAATTACAACAAAACAACTCAATTAAAACTCATTGCAATTCTTAAAAGTTCCCGCACAAAATCATGTCATATAATACACATAGATCCCTTCAAAATTTATGGACTGTACTAAATTGAATGAAGAATCAAAAGTGAATAATCTACATATATTTATTAAAATCGGTCTATATATTGTATAATAAATACATATGCATATTGTATGTCCCACAACTTTAAATGTCCCCAATCAACAACTGACACCGTGGCAAGCTTTGGAAACCAAGATCGTCTTAGAAATTTGAAACTCGTACATGCACCCATTCTAACCATCTGCTAAATCTGCATAATTAAATTGTCTATTAAATTCCCACCATCGGCTTCACAATAAGATCTTGTTTTGAAGGAAGATTAAGAAGACAGGAAAAAAATTGAGTCGCTCGTAACAAATTTAAACTATGGAAAAAAGCATTAATTTTTTGGTCAACGCAAAAATGATTGGTATAGTCCCAAGCCTTCGGCAAGGACCAATAAGGTGACATAGAATCTCTAAAAATGCATGATTAATATAATGAGACTAAGTCATTAATAATATGACATATCCTTTACGTGATAATATTGGCAATAAAAATCCATCAAAGCATATGCATAACCATAAAATATCACTATGCATTTCATATCATTAAAACAATCATATGGTTTACTCCTGCAATATAAAAATATGATGAGCAATGAGACCACTACAACCGCAAAACAAATTAGTTTCCATCTCAAATTTGTCTCAATGTTTAACAAAGCATTTTGTTGTAAACCTTGGTGGTTGGTTACTTACATGTTAAGCTTGATCATGCTTAAATACATATGTGAGTTATATTGATCCTTATCCATGCATCTCAAGGCCATCCAGGGGTTTATATTTTTTTTGTGAACATTCACGTTGCATAATGGTCACTAGTGAATGGAGGAGATCAATTACATTGGAAAACTGTTAAAAATATTGTACTAATATTAATGTCCTAAACCACTTTATGTTTACTTGAGGATATAGTTGTTATCCTTGGTAAACGTACACTTAGTTATGTGTACGGTTATTGGTGGTTACCTATTTATGTACTATATATATGTACATTATGTTAATGAAAAGGACGGTTCAACTTGGTTCCTTTTCCACCATATTATGAGTTCTTGATCTTCTTGATTATTTTCTTGCTCTGTATTTTTATCATGTGGTATCAGAGAAAATTCTCGGTGTTGATTGCTATGGTGATTGAATAGTTTATCAGAGAACACTTGGAAGACCGACTGCCAAGTTTATGATATGATGGGTTGTAGTACATATTATCGAAGTTATGGGTGAAGATGCATTACATATTCACATCATTGACATCGTCGGTATATTGATGAAGATAAAGTGTGGTTAGCCAATAACCCTGAAGCGATATCGGTAAGGAGCAATATGTGTCGGTGATTGTGTTCATTTGATTCATCTTTGGAAAGAGAGATGGTGAGATCACATTCTGGTAAATATGTAAGTTTGTTTCAATAAAATATATTTTTTAGAGAATGCTCAGTTTGTAAATATTCTTCACGGTCGATATTAATAAATATTGTGCCAAAGATTAGTATCAAAAAGTATGAGAAGTAGACTAAAACCGACTAGTATTGTATCATCAAAAAGAGATTGACTCATACAATATGTTCAACATAGCTCTACTGTGCATAATATATGTCACATTTTCAAAACTCCTAGATGTAATAAGATGTAATAAAACCATTTTTGGCAACATATAAACTTCATGTGTATCTAGAAAGCAATTACATTGTGGAGAAGTAGTAATTATACAACATCTTTTGCAAATTCTACCCCATTAATATCAACATTAGTTGCTTGGTCCTATCGAATTTATGCACAAAATGATTTCATTAGGTTATGTGAGGATTTGTAATAGTTTTACTGGTTGGAATGAGCTTACCCATGGATTATTTTGTTGAAGTAATTGTATTTGTGAAGGGTTTTCAATCAACATGATGTGCCAAAGGTTTTGAGTTAAAATCAACAATCAATAGCCCATGTGTCAATTGAAAATTTAATTCACAAATCATAGTCTATACTTGAAAATTTAATTCACAAATCATAGTCTATACGAGATTGAACCTTTATTTTACAAAGTGTATAATGCTTATGGTGAGATTGTTTATGGAATGATATTGATAATGTTAATCATGGTGTAGAGCTATTCGAAAAAAAACACAATCATCACTATCTTCTAACATTGGATGAATAAGGCGGTAGCACATGAACGGTAAAAAAAAAAAAACTTAAACGATGGACATAATCTCTGATAATGCAAGGAAAAACCCCACAACTTCTGGACAAAAACATATGATATCTTGAATGGATGAATAATTTTATTGATGTTGGAGAATCAACGTTATCTCTCTACCGAGGATTGCACAAGCGAGGAAACAACATATTTTGTTGTGGCAAATAATCCTTCAACGTTTGTTATAGACACTCTCCAACAATGAAATACATAATTGGTCGAGTCCCGTTTGGAGGAACATGAAGAGTGTAGTTGTCACATAAAAAGGGAGGTAATCGGTTCAGTGTTGCCCCTATATATTGCGATTTAACAGATTATTTGATAAATATGGATTGAGAAACAAATTATTTGATGAATATTATTCGAGAGACCGTTAGGTCGATGGACGGAAGTGAAATAATATATAATGTTGCGAACATGAAGAAATGTTTTGAGGTACGTGCTCATTTCCAAAAAGGGCATCCTTTGTAATATTGGTTTATTTGATCATGATAAAATGAAGGTTTTCAAAACCTATAAGTTCTTTTATTTCCCTTTTTTTCATTATGAGAAAGGGGTTTCTTTATTCCTTTGTGGAATTTTCAAACATCTATAAGGTTTGAGTTTATTTTTCCTTAAGACTTTGAAATTATGTATATGGTGTTATAATATGGTAAATTTTTTGTAATTTAGTTTTTTTTTAATTTAGTTACAAGGGTGAAATTTTACATGTAATGTCGGTATAAGATGTTAATCAGAGTCATAAGGTTTTGATGGGTACTTAAGGAGTTATAAGGTGATTTGTACTTAGTTGTCGATGTCATTGCATGGAGTTGTCATCTTCCTTAATATAGATTGAATATTTTTGTTTATCATCCAAGACCTGCCTGAAATTGAATAAGGGGGTGTTAGGGGATTTGTATGTGTTTTATATTGACATTTGGTGAGTTTTATTTTCTCTTGTTTGCACACATCACATAGACATACAACAACATAAATCAATTACAGGAAAACAAGGTCAAACAAAAATGTAAAAGTGCAGAAGCAATCTCATCTCAAGAAGACAAATAAACTACATCAACATCTTCTACAATATGTACTTGCCTGAAATTGAATAAGGGGGTTCAAAAGAGGTCATAAACGTTTGCAAAAGGTTTCTTGTATCATTATGGCTAGGATTGAAGAAATGCTTTCTCTATTGCACACATTAATCAAATCCATTTCTTCATCTATAGTTTCAATAAACAAATGCACTCTCGCTATAGTGCTTACTTGCTTACAAGTCATGCATAGTAAGGTTGATATGTTTAAAATTCACAAAAAACTATCTGATGAATTGAGTTTCCTTCGACATAAACATTCTCATTTCATACATCTTTAGCATAATCCATTGTTGGATTACCTATTGACAGTGAAAATATGTTCTGGTTATGAATCAAATCGAGGAATTTGATGTAAATGTTCAATCAGATGAAGATGAATTACATGGAGAAACTAGGATAAGATATGATGACACTAAGGTGAATAATGAACTTAAGAAAAATGAGGATAAGTTGAATGAAGTCCCTAAAAGGACAGATAAATAAGTGGATAAATTTGAGGATAGAACTAAAATTGTCAGGCCTTGGAAAAAATTGGAGCTAAAAAGGAATTGATATGGCTTAGGATATGAAAAGGTCAATGACAACCTTTTTCATATTCTATATTATTGCAAACCTATTACATTTGTGAGTGGTGGTTTTTTGGACAATGCTAAGGAACATGTACAAGATGTTGATGCAATTAGAGATGATCAGGATGACGATGACGATGCAAATGCTGCTATATGTATTGTGTATTTGTATGATCATGGTGATCAGTTGGATGAAGAACACATACAATGCTAACATTGTCACTGATTTGTCCATGATGAGTCAAAGTGTTTTGATCTTCACCCATGTAGTTTTTGTGGGAAGACCAATCGTCTCTCAAAAAGGTGTCAGAATAGAAATAAAATTCATTGGAAACATATACATTTTGAATGGTTAGGGAATTGGCGTTGGAGTTTAGAAGCCAATCTATTGGAGTAGTTTTATCGATGGGTTCATACACAATTTCAGTCATGTTTATGAGGAACAATTTCTACAGTGGATGGTTATGAGTGCTTTTGATTTAATGATTTGAGGGCAGGATCATGGCCCAATTGAGTTTTTTCTTTTAAGTTGAAGATCGAGTCTTTCGAATCCGCTCAAAGACATTTTGACTACTCCTTTTCACTTTTAGGGGGGCTATATCTGATGATACATACTTCTCACCTTTGAGTTGACAGGGGGAAACTTAGTGATGATATGTTAGACTTTAAGTTTCCAAGTCTACCTTGATGGTTTGTAGTTGATTCAGGACAATGTTTTTTTAGGATGATGACGATTGATTCAGGATATAGGATACAAAACCGATGGTTTTGACATCGATCATTTATGGGATTGATTTTGCAGATGGAAGTTGGATTCAAGATTGTGTTTGCATTTATTCAGGACAATTATATTTTATACTTGATGATGGATTTGATGATTTGGATTTGGATTAGTCAATTTGACCTTCAGAGGATTTTCACCAAGACAGTTCAACACCTGGAATTTATGATGGATTCATGATTTTTTATGGATATTGAATGAATGGATTATTTTTTATGGATAATGGATGATGGTGGTTCGAGAGTTCAAAATTTTGATTGACAGTTCGGATTTATGATAGTACCAACGATTCACCTGGTTTACTACACATGAGATTTTTATGGACACGTGATTTTATGGATACAGGGTTTGGATGCCTTTTGACATTTTTTTGTCAGTTGGATTATTGAAAACAATTTTTTAGTTTGTTGATTTTTTAGAGCAGTTTGTGAACTTATTTTTTCACTGGATAGTGTTCAAACTCTAAAGGGGTGATCTTTAGATCTAGAAGAGAACAATTATTTCTTTTCCATTTGTGCTTAGCACATTCAGGATTGTCAGGCATTTTTAGGACTTGGGATGTGTTGGAAATGTATCCAATTCACTTCTCATCGGGATTTGCTCTCATCAGGGTTTTCTCTCATCGGTTTTGGGTTTTGGGGAGAGATCTCATGTCTAGGTCAAGACCGCTTGAGCTAACCCTCGAGACTAAATAATATTGTCAATTAGCGTTATATAGTTGTTTCACTAAAATGCATTTTATGAATCTAAATGCACTAATTATTTCCATGTGCCTCACTAAAATTGCCTTAGAAATCACATGTATGATTACATTTGTTTGAATGATTGCTTACCTACCTATTTTTATGTAGTATTCCTCATACCCTTGGTATTGGAGGTTGCATAAATAAAATCATACAAGAAATCATCACTAATATCACTTCTTGTATACATAATGACATTGGAATCCAATTTTATGCCACTACAATATTCTATAATATCAAATTAAAACTTGATACATTGTTTTGGCACCATCTCATAAAGATATCCAATTTCAGGTTGTTAATAACTTGATTATTGTCATTTCATATTTGTTCACCTGCAATACCTACAATGGAGCAAGTGTAGTAGACTATGCAATTTGCTCACATGGGTTGTATGAGGAAATACAGGAAGTTTTGATTGGTGAATAACTGTGGGAGTTGAAATCTGATCATAAACCGATCTATTTAAGTCTAACTTGGGTTGAACAACAACAACATGGGACAAAAAATCAGCACATCCAACAACCTCCTTCAAAGGGTAGAATTTTGTTGACTCAAAAAAATTGTAATACCTTCCAGATAGCACTAAAGATGTTGTTTAACAAGGAGAAAATTCCATCCCAGGGCCTTCATATCCACGAGCTAACAAATTTAATCCAAAGCGCACTTACATAATGCAAAAGAGCAAAAAATAGGAAATCTGAAACAAACTGCTTTCCGGTTAATGTTTGGTTTGATGAGGAGTGCAAAACAGCAAGGAAAACTTTGAAAGAGTCAAGCCATAAAGAAACAAACATAAAAGCTTATAGGCAAATTGTAAGAAAGAAGAAAGTTGATTTCATGATCTCAAGGAAGGAGGAATTAATCTTCTTGGGGAAAAATAACCCCAAGTTAATTTGGAAGGAGCTTCAAATGAGAAAGAAACAAACTGAAAAATAATATCACAGCCTATCAATGGTTTGAGTATGCAAAACAGCTTTATGAGTAAGATCCTAAGGTGGACCCTCCTCCCTTAGTCAACACTACTACTAAGCTCTTCACCGTGCAAGAAATTAAGGTGGGTATCAAAAAGTTGGGTGTTGGAAAAACAAAAGATTTAGTTGAACTCTAGGCAGAATATCTAAAGTGGGGTTCAAAAACTCTTGCACCTCACATTATGAAAATTTTCAACAACATCATTCAGTAGGGATTCCCTACAGATTGGACAATGAACCTAGCAATACCAATTTTCAAGAGTGGGGATGTCAACAATCCCTCCAACTATAGGACCATAATGATAAACCCCTTGTTTGTGAAATTATTTGGAAGTATGCTAGAAAATATAATCAACAAATGGGCGGAAAAAGAGGATAAGTGTGCCAAAGGGCAAGCAGGTTTCATACCTAAACACTCAACGATTGATCACAATATAACTCTAAGGCACATCATTGAAAAAGTGTGGGAGAAAAAAAAGGAGGCCTTTTGTTGCTTTGTCGATTTCAAAAAATCTTTTGACACAGTCCCTAGAGATAAGCTTTGGCATAGAATGGAGGAACTTGGGGTTCCTATACATCTTAGAGCATCCGTCCATAGGTTGTATGAGGAGGTTAAAGTCAAAATTAGAATGTCAGCTGGTATCTCCGAAAGTTTTAGGAGCGATATTGGGGTCAAGCAAGGGTGCCCATTGTCCCCTACCCTCTTTGACTTATATATTGACAAACTTGAAGAGTGGTTAAACTCACAGGAGGGTGATGGTGCTCTTTTGGGTGATTTTGTGATAAGGCTTCTTTTGTATGCAGATGACCTTATCCTAATTGCTAAATCCGCTCTTGGGTTGCAAGAACACCTAAATTCCCTTGAGAGATTTTGTAGTACAGTGGGAATGCAAGTCAATACTAGCAAGACGAAAGTGGTAATTTTTTCTAGCAAAATAAAACATAAGCAACATAAGTTCTACTTTGAAGGAAACACTCTTGAAGAAGTGGCAGATTACTAATACCTCGGAATTGACTTCAACAAAAATCTAAGTTGGGAAGGTTGCAGAAAGAAAATAACTTTGGGAGGTTGGAAAGCGTCCTATGCTTTTCAAAATAAATGCAAAGAAGCAAAGCTATGGGATTGGAAGACTATGCAAACTCTCTTTGGGCTTTTAGTGATCCTGCTGGTTCTATATGGTTGTGAAGTGTGGGCCAACAACACATCTGACTTACAGTGGAAACAAATTGAGAAGATTCAAAAACGCTTGATCACAAATAAGTTTAAGATTAAAAGTTCAATCCCTTATGATATCATGTTGAGTGAAATGGGGGTTGCTCCTATTGAAGCAATTGCTATGGTGTGTCTCATAAGATATCTAAAAAAAATTGAGCAAATGGAAGACAGTCGGTGTCCTAAGGTCGTCTTCAATGACATATTGTGAAAAAGAAAGAAGACATGGATGAGACAAAATATTAAATGGCTTAGAAAATGGGATATCCCCTTGAACAAGTGCCCTACGAGCAGTAAAGAGATAAAGGCTTTTGTTATTGATAGGTTCCACAGGCGAACTTGGGATAAAGGGCTCGGGAGAAAGAAAAAGTATTATATTGAAGAGTTTATTCCCGCATACAGTCATCATCAAAAAGCGTATATCGGAGCCAATATATCTTGGAGAGCCAAAATGCTTATTGGCCAAATAAGAACCAATTCCCATTAACTCTGTTGTGAAACTGGGTGTTGAAAAAGACCAAAATAAGCTTTATTCTATGGAAATATTATAGTAAAAGAAAAGAGATAACAACGCTCATATCCATTCGGAAACTCTTCCAAAACCCTAGATTGATTGTTCCAATGGTGGACAATGATGGAGGTGGCCTACAAGCCCTCCGGACGAAGAAATCTAGGCCTTCAATGCAATGGTTGTAGTGTCTATCAAAACCTCCAAAGTGCATCAATCAATATTCATCAAAAAACTGGACGAAATCACCAAGGTTGTCATTCTGCCCTCCACCTCAAGAAAGAGAGCTATGGATTTGGCAGATAAGGGGATAATCAATCAATTTACAAGTATCTGGCCATCACCAAATACAGTGGATTTTTGCCTGGAAAAAAACTGGAAACCTATGATCAGAGGATCTTTGAACCATTACTTCTGCGGTAGAGGATTTTACACATTTCTCTTCAAGCACAAGGAAGACAGAGACTTAATATTCCGTAGCGGCCCATATTTCCTTGGAGCGAGAGGGATGTATTTGAATAAATGGACCCCAAACTTCAGTCCAGAAAATGACATTCCCTTTGTAGTTCTGGTTTGGTTGAGGCTCCCTCGACTTCCTTTGCACTCTTCGAGCACAAGGAAGACAGAGACTTAATATTCCGTAGCGGCCCATATTTCCTTGGAGAGAGAGGGATGTATTTGAATAAATGGAGCCCAAACTTCAGTCCAGAAAATGACGTTCCCTTTGTAGTTCTGGTTTGAGTGAGGCTCCCTCGACTTCCTCTGCACTGCTGGAGCGATGACACCCTTGGATGTATTAGAAAGTCTATTGGTCAATACATCGATAGGGCAGAACGAAAGGAAAACTTATTTTCTTGCGCCAGAATTTTCTTTGAATTTGATCTGGAGAAAGGAATACTTGGGGCGGTGATAATATCCTTGGATAATTGGCAACATGTCCAACAACTAGATTATGAACAATTGTCTTTCAAGTCCAAGTTTTGTCACGAGTATGGACACTTTGCAAGAAATTGCAATAAGGCCGAAACGACTCCTCCACGGCTCCTCCAAGCAATGAATGTGAAGAACGATGACAAGAGATCTCACGTAAAATGGGGGTAGCAATGGAAGCATGACACAATCGGTAGCTGACACTTCCAATGGGGCTCAAGACCCTCAGTAGCTGAAATGAAGTCACCCACGAAATGAAATGAAAATCCCTCTATCACTGCTATGAAATCACCCACGAAACATAATGCAAACCGTCGACAAAAGGCACCCATATCCTTGTTGAACAAGTTTGACTATTTATCACAACTGGAAGAAATCGTGGAAGAGGAAATTCAGATCATTTATGGAGTTGAGATGGCATCCACTGAGTAACCTTCAGTCCAAATTAGCTCTCAATCCAAACAAAAACCGAGCATTGTCTCTCTACAACATAAAAGGAATATTGTGATTATCTCTAAAATTCCAATGAAATCAAACATCAATCCTATAGATCCAAGGATAGAAGATCAGGACACATACAAGGATGCATAAATCACATTCTCGGATGTGAAATACAGCTCAGAGATGAAAATCCTAGGCAAAGAGGGGCATGATGATTGGGCCTCAAAATAAAATCTTCCTAGGAAGTCAGGACGACAAGCCTCAAAGGTAGTCAGGGGAGAACAAGCTCAAAAATAAATTCTTCTAGGGTCAAAGAAAACCCTTCCAAATATGATAGGAGGAGGAGCCAAGTATTCAAAACCCCAACGCAAAAATGTTGTGAAAAAACGGATTACCCACTCAAATCCCTTGAAATAATGATTGTGGTTTGTTGGAACTATAGGGGGTTAGGAAACACCCCAAAGTCTCTGGATATCAAAGACCTAATAAAATCAGAAAAGTCTAGTATCCTCCTCCTTCAAGAGACCAAGATGAAAGCAGATGAAGTATTAAATTTAGGGAAACTCCTTTGAAAGTTAAGTAACCTCATTGCAGAAGATGCTAGAGGAGCATCGAGAGGACTCTGCACTCTTTGGAACAAACAAGAGGTAATACTTGAACATCATTTCAATTAACAACATTGGATTCTAACTAAGTTTTATCACATGTAGAGGAGATTTATTCTTACAATAATAAATGTATATATATCGATCAATCCAAGTGAAAAATCATAAGGTTGGAGGTTGTTCGCTGACTTGAAGAGCACATGAATAATAAAGAATGAAATAATTGATGGAGATCTATATAAAATCAGAATCAATGCTGAAAAGAAAGGGGGAATTTTTGGTAGAGACCCCTTCCAAGTCAATCCGGAGGAGATTATCTTCGATTGGGAGTTGTTATATATTCCCCCTCAATGTTGTTCCTTCACTTGGACTAATATGAGGGCTGGTTAGGGATTTATTGTGGCTTGTCTAGATCGTTTTCTTGTCCATAGCAACCACCTCCATCACAACTCCTCCATTAAATCCTATATTTTTCCCTCCATCGCCTCTGACCACAAACCTATCTCCTACTATTGATTTTTTGTCTCAAGCAATTAACTAGATTAGTGTTCTTTTTCTTTTAAACAATTAACACAATAGCTACATATAAAGGATCACTGAAAGAATAACATCCACAACATACACAAGATTTACCCTGGGAAAACCCTCTAGGGGAAAAACCCAACAAACTTCCTCAATATAGATTCAACAACCAAGAACAATGCCTCTCTCGCTTTATCTTTTTATTTTACATTTTACTTGTCAAGGCACAATAGGGCCAACTTTTACAAGGGCACAATAGGGTCGTCTTAACAAATATAATATCATAATATTCTTTAGGGTTATGTCTTGGTCAAATAAAATAAGAATACCTTCCTCAAGCTACTCAAACTTCAACACTCCCTCTTAGCAAGGAAGGTATTCTTCTCGTCACGATCATCATCACTTCTTCTGCGCTTCTGTACACCTGGTCATTGTCTTGTTGTTAATCACAGATCTATATATCATAGGAAGTTTTGCACTTTCATTGAAGTAGCATACCAAAATTTGTTGGAGTAGCATACCAACCTGTGTTGGGATAACATACTAGCATGCATTGGAGTAGCATACAAAACTACGCTAGGGTAGTATACCATCATGTGTTGGAGTAGCATACCAACTCGCGTTGGGGTAGCATACCAGCCTACGTTGGAGTAGCATACCAACCTGCGTTGGAGTAGCATACCAACCTGCGCTAGGGTAGCATACCAGCCTGCGTTGGAGTAGCATAACAACCTGCATTGGGGTAGCGTACCAGCCTGCGTTGGAGTAGCATACCAACTTGTGTTGGGGTAGCATATCAGCCTGCATTGGAGTAGCATGCCAACCTACGTTGGGGTAACATAACAGGTTGTGTTTGAGTAGCATACCAACTTGTGTTGGGGTAGCTCCCACTACTGGGGATCACATCACTTCTTGTTACTAGGGAACACATCACTTCCCGCTACTGGGGAACACATCACTCCCTCTCAAGAGGAAAAATCCTTCTGGACCACATCAAGCTTGTCTCTGAAGTACTCGAGATTCACTCTCGACAGAGGCTTAGTCAACACATCAACTACTTGCTCATCAGTAGGAACACACTGGAGCTTTACTACTCCCTTCTGTATCATCTCTCGGATATAGTGGTACTTGATCTCGATATGCTTGGACCTGTCATGGCACACTGGGTTCTCTGACAATTTATGCGACTCTGGTTGTCATAAAAGATACAGGTCCTCCAACTCTAGATCAAACAATCATGTAATCAGCTTCCGAAGCCACACTGCTTCGCCACAAGTTGAACATGTTGCTACATACTCTACCTCTACATAATTGAGCACCACAAAAGTATGCTTCCTATTGAGCCATGAGATCACAACTGATCCGAAACTGAAGCAACATCTGGATGTACTCTTCCGGTCTGTGCCACCACCTGCCCAATTTGAATCTGTGTGTCCCTGCAATATTATCTCACGATCCGAGATATATCTAAGTCCATAATCAATTATACCCTTGAGGTACCTCATCACATGTTTTGTCGCAATCATGTGAACATGTCTAGGCTCAACCATGTACTAATTCAATGTGTTCACCGCAAAACATATATCTGGCCTCATTTTCATCAAGTACATTAATGAACCAATTGTCTGCATGTATATGGTGGCATCCACCATCTATGAAGTTGTATCACACAACAATTTCAAGTTAGCCACCATCGGTGTAGATATGGCCTTACAGTGCAACATCCCGAACCTCTTCAAGATCTCCACTGCATATTTTCCTTGATTAAGGAAAATCCCATCTTGTCTCTGCCATACCTCTAGACCTAAGAAGTAGTGCATCATGCTTAGGTCTATCATCTCGAACTCTATAGCAAGGTTCCTATTACTCTCAGCGATGAGCTTTTCATTTCCTGGCAGAAACAAATCATCCACGAATAGTAGCAATATCACAGGTTCACCATCCACAACCTTGAAGTTAAGGGTGGAATTTGGTGTACTCTTGGTGAAACCCAAGGTCATCAGGAAACTATCTATCCGACATATCATGTCTTGGGTGCCTGCTTAGGCCCGTACAAAGCCTTCTTCAATCTGCGGACATGAGACTCCTTCTCATGTATCTTGTGGTTGCTATATGTACACTTCTTATGATTACTGGAGCAAGTATTTTGTCATAATCTTCTCCCTCTTACTGAGAGAATATTTTGGCCACAAGTCAAGCTTTGTACATCTTTATACTATTATCTACAACATGCTTGATCTGGTAGATCAATCTTGGAAGTCACCACTAACTTCCCTTTTGGTCTCAAGGCAAAATCCATATCCTAGTCCTTCTGCTTGGCTTCCTCCTCTGTCATTGAAACAAGGGAATCTTCCTAGGAGATTTCACATCTCCTAGAAGTATTTGAAGCTATGATCTAGTCTTCTCAACTTATGGCATGTGACTACTAGTTCTGGAAGACGTTTCTTTCTCCCATATGATTCTCTCTGAGATCAAGCTCACTCTGAGTCTCCATGCTCCCTCTGAAGCTTGATACTTGATGGGGCCGCCTGCCTCACCACTGGTGGAGCCATCCGTTCCTCATGATATGGCTCATCAATGCTATATGTCTTTGCATCCCGCAAAGTGTCATGAGATCATGTTGGTCTCTTCGAGGTGATCTAAAAAGTGATCAACTGCACTAGAGGGATTTGTTCAGTCATCTTTGGATCCTTTTGATCCTTACAATCAATCTCCATATGAGATGCTCTGTATCTTGCAAAAGTAACTTTCTTCTTCTTCTTCTTCGATACATGGATGTATACGGTCATGTATACAACCTTCTTATCTGGATAGTCTACTCCATGTCTCAAACTAGAGACCATCTTATATGTTGCCTCCTGCAACTGTCACTATAGCTTCCTTCAGGGTTATCACTTGTGACCTACCTGGAACAAGAACAACAAAGGAGAAACAATAGACAAGAATAATACTCTTTATAATAATAAAAAAAACAATAGCAAGCAAAATTTTCATAGTAGCTCCTTCAGAGCTATCACTTGTGACCTGCTTGGAATAAGAGAAAAAAATAAGAAATATAATAATAAGAAATGAGAACAACACTCTTCTAGTGTTGTGATCAATCATTCCTCCATTGTAACTTGGAAACAAAACAAGAAGTTTCTCCTAGGGGAGATGTTAGTTATATCTAGTAAACAATTTCAATAAGCAGTTATATCAATAATGCTCACATGCTATCAAGTATTCATTGTATCTGAAAATAATAGAACTTTTCAAAGATTGCTATCACAACTATAGTGTTTACTTGTAGTGTAGCATATATCAAACTTGATATGTACAAATTTGAATCTTATCAATTTAATCAATAAAACCTAGAACTTGGAGTCTTGTCCTCAAGAATGAGTATTGTTGCTTTTCTTTCGAGTCTCCTTCACTCAAGATGACAAGTATTCTCTTCAACTTGTCCCCTGTACTAAGACAATATGCTTTCTTAACAGAAATCTGAGTTAAGGAATGCAAGTAAACTCAAAAATCTCAGCCTTAATCAACCTAATACTTTGACTTTAATTTTGACCAATTGTTAATATGATTTCATAACTTCAACATATCAAAATACAACCAGATGTTACAATACATATTCTTCACTTGAGTCTTCTTCTTGTACTTTGATTTTGGCATCATCTTCATCAGGTTCTGAGACTTTCTTCTTTTACAAAATCTTCCAGATCATTCTCTTTTAGAATGAGCATTACTCTATACTTCAATGCTCAGAAGTTGTCGACGCCTTCAAGTTTCTCATCAAACTTGGTACCGAGTGCCATCCTGTGCTTGAACAGTACAATAAGGGGATAAAACTTTTCAAAGAAAGGTTGTGAGCTTACCAGAGAGTGTTATGCCAATATGACCAGTTCCAAC
This sequence comes from Picea engelmannii, assembly GCA_009831015.1. NCBI lineage: Eukaryota > Viridiplantae > Streptophyta > Pinopsida > Pinales > Pinaceae > Picea > Picea engelmannii. The sequence continues at coordinate 1,733,269 of ML776826.1, forward strand.
TCCAATTATGTAGGTGCCAAGACTAGGGTTTATGAGGAAACCCTAATTTTTTAAAATTTGAATTTTGGAATTCTTCTTCAAGGGATTTGTGCACCCTCTTAAGGTGAGTTCCCTAGTAGTCTCACTTTTCCCAACATCCTTCAAAAATGTGGATGGCATCACCTTCTAGGGTTTATGCAATTGCAACACTAGTTGCAGTTTACAAAAATTTCGTCAAAATGAGAATCTAACCACAAGGAGAGGTGTGCTAGGGTTAGGGGAGTCTTCCTATGCTCTTAGATTTTCCAGCAAGTTCTTATGTGCTATGAAAATGCCTTCTTTCAGGCCTGCTCTGATACCATGTTGATTTTTCATCTCAAGCGATTAACTAGATTAGTGTTCTTTTACTTTTAAACAATTAACAAAATAACTACATATAAAGAATCACTGAAAGAATAACATCCACAACATACACAAGATTTACCCTGGGAAAACCCAACAAATTTCCTCAATATATATTCAACAACCAAGAACAATGCCTCTCTCCAAAAGAGAACTAACAAAGCAAAAGATCCTTCTCAAACCCTTGACTAGGGAAGAATAGCACAGCACATAACCAAGATATACCCAAGAGATAGACCAAGATCCTCCGCAACATCACCTCCTAGCTGTAGTAATGTCTCCCTCTAAGACTTGCACACTTTTCTTCTTGGCTACAAAGCCTGTGTTGTGTGTATTCAAATGAGGCACTAGCCTCCCTTATAAATAATAGTTTGGCCAACCTAAAATTAGGTTTGGGCCGACCTGTCACTTTATCTTTTTATTTTACATTTTACTTGTCAAGGCACAATAGGGCCAACTTTTACAAAGGCACAATAGGGCTATATTAACAAATATAATATCATAATATTCTTTAGGGTTTTGTCTTGGTCAAATGTAATAAGAATATCTTTCGAAGCTACTCAAACTTCAACACCTACATCTCCAAACTCTCCCAAATTTTGGCCCTCTACCCTTAAGATTCAACCCTCAATGACTACAACATCAAGAGGTGGTGGAGTTGGTTGAAGCCACTTGGAATACTTGGATTTTGTGGATCCAAGTCTTCATTTGGGAACAAAATCTAGCCATGGTCAAACAAGCTTTAAAGAAATGGGCCAAGAGTTTCTTTACTTTTTTGGCTATGGAAAAAATTCAGATAAAGCACAAAATGGAAGAGTTCCAAAAGAATACAAAGAGATCACTCCCCAAATCTAGAAAGAGGAATGCAACCTTCAATGCAATTATCATAATGTTATAAGAAAGGAAGAGGAGTTTTGGTGGCTCAAGTCTTGTAGCTTATGGCTTCAAGCTGGAGATAAAAACACAAAAAAATTTCACAATCAAGCCAATTATAGGAAGTTATGGAACAATGTGTCAAAAATCACTTTGGAAGATGGAACCATCTTGACTGACTTCATTGAAATAAAAAATGATGCTAAATCTCATTTTCAAGACCTTTACACTCAGAGGGAAGAAGCCAACCAAACCAATTTCGAAACCATGCTTGAGAATATATCTTCCAAAATATCCAATGCAGAAAATTCTGACCTTAATAGGCCCATTTCAGAAGATGAAATCCATTGATCCATATGGAATCTAGATCTGGATTGTTTCTTTTGGCATCTGATAAAAATTGACCTCAAGCGCATGCTTCATTTCTCTCATCAAACTTTTCCCCCGGTGGGAAATACCAACGCCTCTTTCCTTGCCCTAATTCCCAAAGAATTCAACCCAACCTCCTTCCACCGCTTTAGGCCCATATCCTTATGCAACTCCTCCTATAAAATCTTGACTAAGATAATAGCCACTAGATTAAACAAAGTCCTCCCTAAGATCATTTCTCCAAACCAAGGGGGCTTTATGCAAGATAGATAATAGACAACATTGTTCTAGTACAGGAAGTCGTTCATTCTAGTGTGCAATCCAAAGGTAAGGGTATGATTATTAAACTTGACATGGCTAACGCTATTGATCGTGTTCACCATATTTTTTTTTTTCACGTGATGGAGAGGTTTGGATTTAGTTCTTCTTTCATTTGGTTGGTGGCTAGCCACATGCATTGGTAATCCCTAGATATCTCCACTTGTGAATGGTAGGCCCACAGGTTTCTTTCAGGCCAATAGAGGACTCTGTCAAGGATGTCTGCGATCACCACTCTTATTTATTATAGTGTTTGAATATTTGAGCAGAAAGCTTGAAAAAGAAAGAGATCTTAGGAATCTTCTAGGGCTGCAAATAACCAGAGGAGTGAGAAACATGAATCATTCCCACTTCGTCGACGACACCTTGGTATTTGGAGGAGCTTCAGTCATTATAACTACTAGATTTAAAAGTATATTGAACTCCTTCCTTTTTGCATTGGAGGGGCACTAAACAACAAAAAATGTCAAATATATGGATGGCACACTCCTCAAGTTATGCGAGGAATTGCTCAAGTCTTCAAATTCTTGCTTGCTGAAAATTGGGCTTCCTTCCACTATTTGGGCATACCCATTTCCCTTAAATCTTCTTACACTCAGATTTGGCAGCAAATTATGGAAAAAATTAGCAAGAAGCTTATCCGATGGGGCTCTCAATGGCTGAACCCTGGAGGATGATTCATCCTTGTAAAATATGTTCTCTCAGCGCTTCTTTTGTATCGATGCTCTGCAATCTTGGCCCCTAAAGGCATTGCAAAACAAATATCTATGAAAATAAAGACCTTCCTTTGGCAGGGCGGGAAGGCGAATCATAAAAAATTCCATCTCGTAAGTTGGAACCAGATCACAAATAGTAAAAAACAGGGAGGGTTGGGAATCAGGGAACCAGAGTTCATGAACTTAGCAATGGGTGCAAAGACTTTGTGGAGATTGGTCACTGGGGAGAGGGCTTGGTGGAAATATACTTTGTGGAGGAAATACTTCACTGGCACACGGATAAGATGTTTGGATAACCCTTCAAAAACTAAGTTGGGTTCTCCAATATTCAAACTTCTTCTTGCAGCCAGACCAATAATTAATGAAAAACTGAACTGGATACCAGGAAATGGCTGGCGAATTAGACCCTGGGGAGACAAAATTATGGAATCAGATCATCTTGAACAACTGGATCTGCACCTCCCTCTTCGTGATTGGTTGGCAAATCAGGGTCTCACAACTCTCTCAGATCTGTCCTCTTGGTCTATAGATGGATCATACGCTGGTTGGATCAATATTCCCCTCCCTCCCTATCTTTCTCCCTTATTCTCGTTGATCTCCTCCCTTCAAGGATGCGCCCCTCACCATCAAAGGTTAAAAGATCTGTGTGGATGGGGGAATGTGATTTACACTGTAAAATGTTGGTATTCCTTGCTAATAGCAGCGATCTGTCACCCTCGATCTAGCACTTGGACAACTGCTTGGCATAGCGACGGGATTCCCAAAATAAACTCTTTTTGCTAGCTCCTGGCTTATAAAAAAGTCCTCACTACAAAAAATTAAAAAAAGAGAGGTATATGTGGTCTTCAGCGATCTGTCACCCTCGATCTAGCACTTGGACAACTGCTTGGCATAGCGATGGGATTCCCAAAATAAACTCTTTTTGCTAGCTCCTGGCTTATAAAAAAGTCCTCACTACAAAAAATTAAAAAAAGAGAGGTATATGTGGTCCATCTCGATGTGCAACGTGTCAAAGCGAAGAAAAGACACTCCAACATCTATTTATTGATTGCATCTATGCAAAGGAAACCTGGAACCATGCACTGGTCAGTCTGACTCAAAGGTTCTGCTGGCCTCAAAGCTGTGCAGATTTCTTTAACCGATGGAGCAGACATTATAAGGGGAACTTCAAAGGAAAATCAATTTTCAAGAGATATTGGGATGCCCTCCCTAAATATTTCAGCTGGAGCATTTGGCTTGCTGGCAACAAACGGATTTTCAATAATGAAACCCAAAGCTCCAGAATTGGAGCTTCGAAGGCTTGTGCACTTCTAACTTAATACATGGGAAATTGGGTGATTTGGAAAGATCAACTTCTGGACAATTGCGAAAGGAGTTGGTTGCAGCTCTTTAAACATGGCAGTATTCAAATAGTTTTTTAAAACTCCACTAAATTCATCCCCAATTGGGTTCTGCGGATGGAAACTGGAGAATTCAAGGAATGGATATCAAAGCAGAGTAACAACATTCTTTTATTTGACAGAGCACCCAGAAGCAACCCAAGGGTAGCAAGAGCGAGGGGGGGGAGGGAGTAATATGCAAACCCAAAGGTCAATATGCCATCAACTTCTCATGGGGAATTGGTTCAAAAACCAATAATGAGGCAGAGGCACTGGCTCTCTATGCAGGCCTGCGATTGGCACACTCATAAGGTATTAAAAATCTTACTGTATGTGGGGATTCCATAATGATCACCCAAGTCTTGATCAAGGGTTCTAAAGCCGGAGGTAATTTTCTCTCTGGAATCTTGTTTCGAATCTCTCAACAAGTTTGACAATCATTTGGTCTATCATATAAAATGCGACCTGAACAAAGAAGCCAATAACATGGTAAAGAAAGGAATTAGTATTGGCAATGGCGTTCTAAGAGTAAATGGAATCTCGAGGCTCTTCCCCATTCCATAAGTATTAATGATGACTGCAAATGAATTTGATGGCCATCGGAGCATCTCTATAAATGAACTGTCATCCTACTGTGTCAACAATCAAAAGAATGGCATTGAATTGGTCCCTAGAGAGTGTGAAATTGGGTTTTCAAAGGCAGTAATGAATCCGATTTTCTCTATCTCAGAAGGGCGAGATCATCGTCACAACTTTAGAAAGTTATTGAAAAACAGGTACCCGAGTTTAGTCCTCTATTTACTTGGAAATAATTGTGCTGTGTGCTGGATTTATCATGGAGGGGATTACCATTCTTTAAGTTCTGAGCATTGGGCTTTTCCCAGCACTGCTTTCACTGATATTTATATCTCTTGGTCGATCGTGTATTGCAAAGCAACTTTGTATTACCATTTTCACTACAAATCGGCCAACCATCTCACATATAATTCTGGAATTTCAAACCCCAGCCAAACGTTGCTTATCCTGTGTTTTTTTGAAGGGTTTCACTTGAAAAACAATACGTTCCAGGAACATCCCAAATCCAAGTGTTTTGCTACCTTTTAGAAATATGAATCTGGATGTAAAGAAAAAAGGGGGCTAAACCTGTATAGACAATATCTAGAACAGGAGAAAAATGGGATCAAGATTAAAGGGGAAGAGAATAAGAAAATTGAGGTCTTAGAAATGAATGTTGCCCTCTTCGCAGTCTGGATGCCATTCAGCAGGCTGGTAATCAAAACCGAGCTTCCACAACTCTGCAGAATTTAAATTCAGGTTCCAACCATCAAACTACAACATATTCACAAGTTGGAAGTTATGGCGAAATTCAAGTAGAAGAACGAGCCGCACCTAGGGAAACTGAATAACACATCCCAATTTATGCTGAATTCCAGGAAAAACCAAACCATGAGAATGAATTCTGAATGTTTTTTCAATGATTTTGCTTCTAGGACAGTTTGTAAAAGTTTATAGCAGTCGGATTGTTAAACAGTTTAGGCATCTCATTATGTTTTTTCGAAAATAGACCTTCAAAAATGGACTAGTACAACATTGAGCCAGCCTTTGTAAATTTTGCCTGTTGTTTGCCTATGGCGCAGCTCCTTATATAATATAGATCTTCAGTTCCTTTAAAAAACGGAAAGCAAAGAGATCATTTTCTCTTTCTCTCTAGAATGTTTTAGGAAAATTTGTTGAACGAAGGATTTTGAATAGAACATTTTTCCACGGAAATGTTGCTCTATATATTCAACAGAATATAAAATTTTTACAAAAACAGCGTCTATAACAAAGAACAGAGGCCTGTTTGCGCATCAGCGACCAGTTACACAGGACAGAAGGATCACCGAATGGG